>VWYE01024136.1:60564-215953 GCA_013398995.1 Alaudala cheleensis
TTGTTACTGAGGTGTATGTCGTGTTGTTTGTTTTGTTTTTTTGAGGCTTGCCTGGTTGAAATCATGTGGCAGCGATGCTGCCAAAGGCTGCCAGTTCACTGGGGGATTGCACACAGATTCCATGGGTGGGAACTTGCAGTATTATTAGATGTAGCTAATTATAGCTCCTCTTGACTCCTGAAATGTCAGAGTGGGGAACTGCACTTTGGAAAGCACTAACTTTATTTTGCCACCAAGAGCAGTCCCTGACAAGCTCAATGCTGCATTTATGCTTGCAACATAGAAAAGCACATTGGAAAGGAAGAATCTTAATCTGTCTGTGAATTGACCTGTGTCAAGATCTCAGAATGGCAGCATCAATCTGGGAGTCCAGGACTTTGTCCTCGCTGAGCTTTTCCTGTCCAGAGATTTCTGAGATCTGATGAGCTTGCCTCTGGAACAGAATTGGAAACATAATAGTGAAAAATCTCTGGTGTACTATAAAAAACCAAAGGTATTATAACATAAAGCAGTAACTCAGTTTTCTTTAAAGGGGTCAGTTGCTGCCTGACAGACTGTCCTGCAGTCAGGTCTCCAGGGTTTCTGAAGTTTCTGAGTGTATCTTTGCCCTAGAACTGGTTTTTCTGGCAGGGAAAAATAACTCTGCTTTTCACAGAACTTCCAAAGTTTTCAATTGTTTTATGAACCAAGACAAAGCAGAAAATAAAAAAAAAAAAGCTCTCTGAGTGCTGTGTGGAACTAAGTTAATGCTCTTTCTTACTTTAGCCATTTATTTCTTTTTGCTGTCTAGTGCACCCAGCAAGGTACCAGCAGCACGTCTCCAGCTGAAGGATTTACTGTAAGATTTTTATGGGCTGCTGGAGACCAGGCAGGGATTTTAATATGTTGGCTGCAGAGTGGCAGAAACTGATGCATAAAAAACTATGATGACTAAATTTTTAGTCAAAAGGTGCCAGCATTTAGAAGAGTGAGAAGCAATGAGCTTTTTTAGATTATAACTGAAATCATAGCTTTGAGCAGGTGAGCTGAGTGTTAGGAGATGCTGGACACGTGTAATGCAACTATGGGGACAGACAGATGGCCTGTGCTCCAAGTGACTCTTCTCAACTGCATTTTACAGCTGCTTATTACAGTTACAAACACCTGGGTGTGTCTTTTGCATCACTGGGGACCATGATGAACATGGCACAATGAAGGGACCTCACTTCCTGTATGCTACTGATGCCATTTTCCTGATTTCTCCCAGAAGTCAGATGATAAAATCACTTAAGAGCAGAGGAAACTCGAGTACAAATCAAAAAGGAGCTTGTGAAAAGTCTTAAAGGAAGCCTTTGTCAAGGAGGCTCTGCTTGCAGTCACAGCTCAGGATTCCCAAATTACCCACCAGTGTGTGTTGTTGACCCTGGTACTGAGAACCCAGAGCAGCGTGGCTTGTGAGGGATCTTGGAAAGAGCCTTCTACTCAATCTGCTTATTTGAACTAATTACTTTAATTATAGTAATTAATTTGTATCTTAATGAGCAATCCATCCCTCTATTTGTGCAGCACTGCCAGAATTGAGTCCTCAGCTAAAGGATATGTTGCAGGATTCTTGTGCCAATGGAGATGTGCTTTCAGTGCACTTGGGGAGTTGTGGTTGACAGAATGGCTTCACCCAAAGGGGAAGTTGACTGTTGTCATTTTGTTCTTGTTCAATACTCTGAAATACATCATCAGCATCAATGCTTTACTTAAAGAAAAATAATGTTAGAATCAATGGGGTTTTAAGAATATTATCCTCTTTCCCTGAGGTTTCTTGGGTTTTTTTTCTTCCATAAGTACTCTGTCATTTTCTTTACATGGCAACTTATATTAACTTGCTTGTTGTTTAAAGCAAATTGTGTGCTTACAAATCTGAGAATAAAAGCAGAAAAAATTATCTCACAATAAGTTTTTATTCCTTTTGCATTTATTGTACCTCCTCCCCTCTACCCTCTAAATCATGATAATCAAGAACTGAAAAACATATTTTATGTGAGGATCCATGTGAGTCCTGGCAGAGGGATAATGGATTTCTCTCAGCTGCTCTTTGCCATTGTGGGACAAACCCCATCTTGCACAAACTCACAGAAATCTTCAGGCTGTCCTTCATTTCAAGAGGCACTTGGTGAATTAAGACATGTAATTGTTGGTGTTCTTAGAGAAGCAGTGTCAAACAACCTGCTGGAACATGTGACAATTGCTGGATCTGTGTTTCTGTCGTGCATTGAACTTGCTGAAAGAATGAGGTTCCCATTCTCTCTGTGTGCTGTCTGCAGTTTGCTGTGATCAAAGGAAGGAGAGGAGGTGGTCTGCTAGGAATGCTTCTCTCCTTCTGCATGAAAGAACTAATTATTACAGTTTTCCCCTTCACTGGAATAACGTGTTCCTCTGCCCACTCCAGAGCAGCCAACAGCTCTTTGTGAGATATCAGTGAAGGCCCTGGGTGCTGCTCAGATGGCTCCAAGTGCCACATTTGTCACTCTTTCCCAGTGTTTGTGCTTTTACTCTGAGCTGGTCTGAGGAAGGAAGCAGTGGGACCTGCCCAAACTCCCCCAAGGTGATGATTTCCTTTCTGTGTGTAACATCTGTGCAGCCCAAAAGTAAGATGTGACAATCCTCAGTGTCCCCAGTGAAGTGTTTGCTGGAAGTCCTGTGTAATCCAGCTGGCAGCTGCAAATGGATTTGTTTTCTTTGTAACACAAGTCAAACTAGAGGTTAAAACTAACAGCTCAGAGTTAGTTGTTTGAATAATAATTGATCAGATTCCTCTAGGTGAAACACTTGGCAAGAAAACAGTGATAGCCAGTATGAGTATTATAATTTAAATACAAAATTGCATTATGGCATTCACATGTTTTAGTCCTATCCTAGCACTCTTTTCTTAGACTTGTTTTAGGTGTAATGCAGCATTTGAGTGACAAGATGTTGAAAAGAAATGCTTGCTTCTTAAAGTTTTTCATCATTTTGACATGATACTTGAGAGCAATAATTGTGATGTCTAATTTCTAAAGTCCAAGAGGTTTATCTGTCAAGTGTTAATAACAGATAAACATTTTGTTAGTGTGCTGTGTTTAATATACTGTGGTATTAACAGAAGATAGAAATCAGATTTTCTTTCTCTGACGAGCCTTTAAATTCAATTAAGCTGGGATGCAGTAAACAACACTATGATTTGAAAGAGGATAAACCTCCCTGAGCTATTAGGGAACTTGTATATGTCTGAATGTCCTTGCTATTATCATAACTTTAATCATTGTAAGCTGCAAGCCCATTCAAAGTATTATCTAAGCCTGACAACATCCTCAGTGTTAGTACAATGCATTAAAAAAAAAGCCTTTTGTGCAATCTCTGTCTCAAGGACAAGCCACCTAATTAACAGACCAGCCTGAAACACACACTGTTGTGTTTGTCTTTATTAAGACATAATGAATTGCAGAGCTCAAAGTTGTTTTTTTGAATCAGAATGATCTGAGGGAAGCATTTCATGGCAGGGAGTGGAGAAATGTGAAGGCATTAAGTACCACAGTGAGGAGAATGTTGAGTGTATGCACATCCATGTTGTGTGTGTCCATATATATGTGAAATAAATATGAATAGATGTAGGATCATACACACAATGCAGAACAGGCAAAAGCCTGTGTTTTGTTGAGTTACAATGGCTTTTTTTTTTAATTCCTAAAGTCAATACTTGGTTTGTAACTCATTATTTTTTTAACTCATGCTTACACCTCTAGATTGAAGCTTCTGAACTTTTGGGATTCTTTTCAAGTTCCTCTAATTGAGTCTGACATATTTGTATAAAATCCAGTCAGAGCCCAGTCTGGACTCTTGCTCTCAGGTTTTGAGCCTGTGTGTATTTCTGAGCACACTCAAACTCACATCAGTGGTATGAAAGCAAGGGCTCAAGCTGTTTTGAAGAGCAATGACTGAGTATCTCTACAGCTTGGAATTAACCTGATCCAGCTGTGCACTAGACTGTGGGTTTGTGCTTCCTAAATTCTTACAGTGATAAAGCAGCAGCAGCTGCAGGCTGGAAATGTGCATGGAGTAGTTTGAAGAACTGGTCTATGACAAGCACAAATAAAAACCATCACCAGGTTTGATGGCTTTTGAAATATCTGGTTGTTATCCTCAAGAGCTTCATTCAGGACTTTGTGGATCCTTCCTTCCTTCCTGTGTGGTTTTTGGCAGGCTGGAGCTGATAGTTTTTAACCACAAGTGCTTCCCTGCCTAAACATGCAGCTTCACAGAAGGATTCCTTTGGACAAGTATAATTCACATGAATTATATCCACAAGGACTTGGACCTCAATCAACCCAACAGGAGCTGTCACTTTGAGATTCTGGAAATACTTGCTCACAAGAGAATACTGATGTGATATTTAAAAAGAGCCTTTAAGCAAAGTGTCAAAATACGAGCAGACCTCAGAGATACATCAGGTGTAAGTATATGCAGGGCAACTTAGAGCAAACCACAGAATGGTGTTTTTATTTTCCCCTGTGGTGTGATGTTATAGCAGAGAACAGTGTGTAAAGCAGAAAATGGAATGTGTTCCCTTTTTTTTTTCCCTCCTGCTTTTAAGTACAGTGACATGTCCTAATTTAGACCTAATTTTCATTCCTGTAACATTTGCTTGTAGTAACGTCTAAAGTCCTCAGAATTAATTTGACTGGAAAAATTCCAGAAGGACTTTCAATTTTTCTAATTAAAAACATTATAGATGTCTTAATTAGGCACTGTTATTAATGGTAATATTACTCAATTTAGGACTACACTACTTAAGATGTGGTTACCTCTGGTGTGATTAGTCAGAGAAGCTCTGCCACGCAAGGATGCACACCAGAATTCTGAACAGTTCAATATTTAGAGCCAGATGCTCAGCTGTGTAAATTGTGTGGCCACTGTGGCCTCAGTGGAGCTAGACTAGTATGCATTAACTGGGGATTTGCTAGCTAAAGTTATAAACAATCATTTCTGGCTCATCTCCCTCAGTGTTTCTCTTTTCCTTTCTCGTGTTTAGCTTCTTTTCCCTCTCCATGGTAGACTAAGCTGATGAAGTAACACATGGAATGTTCTTGCTCCAGGATAAGCTGTTTAACCACTAAAACTTAGCTAAAGCCACTCTACACTTGTATTTCTCTTCCCCCTCTTGTCCCAGGGGGGATTTTCCTGACTTAAATGACCCTACCCCTGATTTAGAAGGGAGTTCAAGGACCTTTTCCCTGTGTCTCCCACTCTAATGGGCTCTGTTACAGGCTTCAGGCTGGGGCAATTTGCTTTGCTTGCTGAGGAGCTGCTGCTGCTGCAAGTGAGGGGAAAATTAGGTGGAATGTTTTATTTGCTTGCCCAGACACAGGTTTACACCAACTTTTAAAGTACTCTGTAGGCCAGTTAATGTGTGTATTTTCCTGTTAGAAGATTGAAAGGAGCTATTTAGGTTGACTGTATTTGTGCCTGGCTCTGTTAGCACAGAAGAGCCCGTGACAGTGTTCAGGTCTGTAATTACTGTGGCTCCTGTTTGATATTACTCATGTTTATTGTGATTGTGGATGGGAAAGGTTGTTGGCTACAAGGGCTATTGCTGCTCTGTGGCCTCAGCTGGGGAGCTTGTACAAAATAACACCTGTACTTTGATTACAAGACTTTGTTAAAAAAGCCACCCCCTATGCCCCTTAAAATCACCCAGCAAACGTTCCAATTTTTAAAGTTTATTTGCAAAGGTGTAAATTAAATTGAATGTAGTACACCAAATCTTTACATCTTCTGTTGCTCCCAGGGTTTATATTCCAAGTGTTTTCAATGTGTAAATTGTCACCTAGGCCGTGTACGAGCCCATTTGTGTGGCAGAAAAAGCTGCTTTTTGTGTGAACTGTGTGAAACCCAGATTTGTGTCAGGTAGTTCAAGCATGAAATGAACAGTCCTCACACGTTCAGGTTCAGGTGGACAGATGTGCATGGGGCTGCTGAAGGCATCTGGATGTATAATTGCTATATGGGATAGTACAGAAACCTCAAAATGCTACAGACATTTGCATCTGCTCACTGATGTATATAATGGCGAGTTATTTGGGGTAGTGGGGTGTGAAGCTTAAGAGGAGCTTAATGATTTTTCCTTTAATAAATCATCTGACTACAGCAGTGTCATCTTTTATTAGCTTGCAATTTTGTAAAAGTTAAGATTGAGCATAATGTTGCATATAATTCTAAAACATCTGGTAGCAATATCTGGTAGCAGCTGTTTAGTACCTGAAATATAAACAAAACATGATTTTATCCATAGCTGTTACAGTTAATTTTCCTGGAAGTACTAGTTTTGGAGTAGATGCACTGTGCAATAGATTCTGTTCAGGACAAAGAGTGAGTGAAAATGAAGATATTGTTCAAAAGCTGAGAAAATAGAACAGGTCTGCATAAAATGTTGACTGGGAAAGCAGCTGTGTTTCTGAAAAGGCTTTGTTTTCTACTGAAATAAAATAAAAACTTTAGAAGAGATCCTAAAATGACTGATAGTCCTTAACTACACTGTGTCTTGGTAGTGAAGTGCATCCCATTAAAAGTTTATGATCTGTTATAATTGCGTTCACATTGGGTTTTTTTCCAAATCCCATTCCTCTGAGGAAAGGTACCCAGTGCTTTGACTGTGGTGATAGACACAGAACTCTGTTACTGGTATTTGAACGCTGAAAGGAAAATGAAACAACCACCAACCCCTCAAACAAAGCAAAGTGAAAATGAGGTGGCAGCAGCTCTCACTTGCAGCTTTCCCTGTTTGGTTCTGTCTCGGTGTTCTCAGGGAATGTGGGGGCTGCGTTGTCACAGGAATCAGACACAGCAGAGATGTCTCTGGGCTGCTGCAGTTTGAGCTGCACCTGTGACACCTCCCGGGGCCACTCTGCAGTGTCACACTGCAGGATTCCCCTCTCTGTCCTGGGGCTTCCATCAGCTGGGTTTGCTCTTGGAGGGTGAGGAGGTGATGCAGCATCAGCCCCTTGACCCTGGGAACTCGGCTTGTTTCTTCAACGTGCAGTGGGTGAGCAGTGCCCATTGCAGGCACACCCAGGGATGGGAATGTGCTTCATGGGAGAACTGAATGTGCACAATCAAGCAGTATTTCCTGTGCTATGTGTCTATAAACTGTTCCTTTTAAATCTTGCCTCTGTAAGAAGGAGAGAGGTTTGCCAAGTAATCTGACTGTAGTGTTGCTTGTAGCAGATTCTGGTCGTTCTGGAGTCAGCAGTGGGATTTATATGGAAGCAGAATAAGAGCTCAGAATATTGTACAGCATCAAAAGCCATGCATGTGTCACTAACACATTTTCCTTCTCTTTTGATGGTCCTTTCTGGGTTCCTCTGGGATGTGAATTCTATTTAGGACGCCAATATTCAAGCAATCCTTTTACCCAGTCATGTGTAAACTACCTGTAGAGAATAATATCACTTCAAGGGTGGAATAATGTCTATATTTGACACTTGAATAGATTTTTTTCACTCTGTATAATGAGGATCCCTGAGGAGAGCAAGTGGTTAACTGTGATGCTGGATGTCTGTTTTTCCATTTCACTCCTTAGTTAGGACACAAGAGGACTCTTTAAGAATATGAGCCCAATGAAGTTTATTTCTGTCTTGGGGCATTGAGTTTCCTTTGATGTTTGCCTATTTCCAGCAGTGATTCAAAGTCACCCATCCAGCATCCTGATCTGTGCTTACCATCAGTCTGTACATCTGTGTTGCAGGACAAGGAGACCTTTGACTGTTCAGGCATGAGTTTTGATTCATTCTGTGCACATGTAACTAGAAAAATTCCCAACTTTCTGTTACAGTGAAATGGCAGTTTTACTGGATGATTCAGGTTCTTTAACTATAAGTTGATTTTTAAACTTGTTATGCAGTATGGATGTTCAATTGTAAATAACTTATAATCATAGCCTTCTGCTGGAGGATGCTAAATATCAGTAATTTTGTATTATAACTCATTAAGGATGACATTTGGACTCCCAGGGGGCTGTTTGTAAAAATCCCTTGGCCTCAGTAATGTCAGGATTTCACCATAAGTGTTACCCAAAAAATAAAGTGATGACATTTCACTTCTTCCTAAATCCAATTAATCTTCCCTAATTGCACAATAATTTTGGATGTAATCTTATTTTAAAAGCTTGGGGAAGTGCAGCAGAAACTGTGACCTAGATCCTGCAGTTTTTAGCTTGTCTGTGAAATAAAAGGGGTTTTTTTTGGTGCATACATAAGGTAGCTGTAGTCAGTTCTAAATTACAGGATCTTGGTTTGGTTGTGTGCACAGGATATTCCCTTGGAGCCAGACCTGAGCTGGGGCTGTCTGGAACATGATGCTCTTTCAAGCAGCAAATGCAACAAATTGTCACCAGGTTACAGCTGGAGAGGGGGAGTTTTCATTCTGCATCAACAAATTGGAGTCTGAGAATTGTTTCTGTTGGAAAGACCTTTAAGGTCAAGTCCAAACCTTTACCCAGGGCAGCCAAGTCCAGCCCTAGACCCTGTCCTTAAGTGCATACCCTTTTTTCATGGGGTGCTTTGCTGTGGTCTGTTGGACTGTTGGTTCTCCTGGTCCTTGTGTGGATGAGGATCTTGGCCCCTGATCTGTGGGCTCCTGAAAACTTTTTCATTTTCTGTGGAGCTTCCACTGGTTTGGGACTCCCCCTGTGCCCTTTCCTGAAATGTCCCACTGCAGGCTGTGCTGGCCCTGGGCCTGCTCACTGTGGCTAATGAGGTTCTTCTCCTGAGAAAGAGCAAATTGTGGGTTTGTGTCATCTTTGGACGAGAACAAAGCGGAGTGTGAGTGAATGCTCTTGGCACCAGACAAGAAAATAAGAGGATACAAACCCATCACCTTGTCATTGTCCTCTGTCACTTGGAAGGATGGATTGCCTGGATGAGAAAGAGGAGGCCAAAATTAAGTGTTCACTATCTCAAATAGAAGGAACTTTGTCCTACATCCCCTTGAGGTGACATGAGCTGTTGCCACAGGTGCTTAAGACTGGCCTAGCAGTGGCCAACTATAGTGCTGGTTTAATTGTATTAAACTGCCTTCCCCTGCATGCAGAAGGCCTGTTAGAAATGGGCTCTCCCTAAATGTGCCAGGGTACTCTCACTGGGAGCTAACCCATGAGCTTTGCATAGAATCAGCTGCCTCTAAGCATTTGCACACCATGAGGACTTTTAATTTATGTTCTTTGTGTCCAACGGTCCCTGTGTAGGAAATAGAGACCACGGGCTTCTCTGGGGTTCCTGGATCCTGGAGCTATGAATCTGAAAGTTAATGGGACCTTTTGTAGCCAATAAGACCATAAAAGGTAGCAGGTGCTTTACCATAGTTTATTTTATCTCAAACTGGTTAAGACAGTAAAGATTTATTTGGTGTAGAGCATGTTGCCAAAGGTAATCACATCCAGGACTCTTTTTATGGCTGCCTTTCTAATCTATTTTAACCAAAGTAAGTAAAACTGTCCCTTTTAAGATTTTAATTCACTTCCTTTGGGAGATCTGTGGTGAAGATATTGCAGTGTCTCTATTAGAGAGAGAAAGATATTTTGGGACATCACAACTCAGCTGGAGGAGGCCCTGAAGGATGTGGTCTGACTTTTGGAGTTTTGAGGAGGAGGTTGGACTAATTGACCTCCAGAGTCCTCTTCCAACCTTGAGTATTGTGTGAGTCTGTGGTGATCTTGTTGTTTGTAATGCCCTTCTTGCCAAATGTTCTCGTTTCTCCTTATGGACATATTTATGTCACAAACTGAATTGGCTTGTGGTCTTACTGTACCCTTTAAAACTGAGAAGAATAAAATCTGTACACTGCAAGGGAAATGACTCCCTGGTACAACCACAAACTGAAAGTAGGGGATTGATACCTTATAAACAGGTGGAAATTTTTCTTACACTGTATTTCTGCTTATTTCTTTCATTCCCTGTAATTCATTCTGGCTTTTTGATGGCAAAATGTATCGACTGCAACTTCAGTAATTTCCCAGGTGCTGTTGGTAGCTTGTGTCATCATGCAACTTAGAGTTGATGGGCTTAGACTGTGGCTTTCTGCATCAGCAAGGTTTAGAATAGAAACAGGCTTTCTACTTTGCTTCATCTGTGCCCCAGTGTAAGAGGGCTGCTACTGTAGAGGGCATTCTACCTGATACTTGCCATGATATTAATATTCTGGAAAAAAAAGTTATTTCAGTGTACAGGTGTAACAGGTAAGGAGACCTTTTTGATCTCACCATTAAAGCCATTCTAAACTTCATGAATTTGGCTGGAGCAAGTGAGTTGGGCTTGAATTGTGCCTGTGTTCTCAAGAGATTTACTGGCTTTGTTGAATGAAAGTTTTAATGTCCCCAAGTCAGGTGTGGAGATATTTATAATTCCAGCATTTGCTTGTTTTCTTGCATTACAGCAGATTCTGGACATTCTGTGTCAGACACACAGAATATTGCTTATCATTTTAAAGCAGTTCTTGTATTTCTTATTTGGAGGGAAAAGCAAGATTTTCATGGGGTATGGACACTTTTATGGCCCTTTACGATATCTGGTCCTTTTTATTGAAATGTCAGCTCTCCCTTCTACCTGTGATGAGAACAGTGGAGCAAATTCTTTCTCCCCTGCTGCCACTGACCTGGGAGGAACTACCCACAACCATTTGCAAGGTCACTACATTATCCTCGTTTAACTATTCTTTAAAATTCCTCTGTGTTCTAAGGAATCAGTAACTTCTCTCTGGAGTTACTGGCAAGCAACACTAATTGGGACTGCCTTCCACTCCTCTCTGAATTATTTGCTGTGTCCTAGGCTGGATGCCTGGGGCAGGAGATTTTTGCTTCTGAATTTGTGCTGGGACCAGCCCTGACCTGGGGAATCCTTCTAACTGTGTGTGCAAATAACAAACACTGATGGAAGCCCCAGAGAGCTTGTCAAGGCACTGGATCAATCTGAGCAAGCTGAGCATGAAACATTCAAGGTATTGACTCTGCACCTGAATCTCTTGCATGTGCTCAGGAATTCACAGGTGGATTTCCTAATGGTGTTTCCTGTTTTTGCTCCCTTCTGACACTCACCAATTAGTGAATAAAAGGCAGCTTTGAGAGCAGGATTGGAGAAGGAAATGTATTCATCCCATCCAGATTTAAGGGCCCAAGTTAGGTACCTGGGCTTTCCAGTGGTAATTCAGCCTTTAGTAGGCAAATAAAAGCATCTAAATTAGGAATATGTGTCTTTCTTCTGCCAGTATCATGGAGCTGTGTACCTGATTTTTGACAGGTTCTGTAAGGTGAATAATCTAAGCTGCTGTCTCATTTATTTTTCAAGCCCCTGTGAGCATCAAGTGGGAAGACTGGGCTGTAACAGACCTCTAAACTCCTTCACTGGGGACTTTAGAGTGTCCCCATCTGCATGCAGGTTGTGAAGGAGGAGGGATTAGTCTGCAGTGAAAGACCCAAGAGGCTGGTAATGCTGGCTGAGAATGTTAACAGAACTCTCTACACTCTTTGTTTTGTTTCCCTTTTTGTGAGAACTGGGCAAATACCTCACTGGAAGGATTCTGTTAATGAATAGAAAAAGAAGTAAGAGTTTTGCTAATTGGTTTGCAGGCCTCTGAACTGTATGAGGAGAGACCAAGTGAGCATAATTTAACTTTCCTCTCCTTGCAATCATTACACAAATACCCTGTGCATTTTAATGATTTCACTAGGTAAACCTTTGCAATGTGGGTTTTTTTTCGACCCTCTGCCACCTCTTATGGCTCAGATAAAAAAGATAAGATATTCTGAAATAGCATGTTAAATCTGGTGCAAAAATGGGACCTGTGAGGGTTGGGTTTTTTTTTTCTATTTGCTTTGTTATATCATGGCACTTAGAGGCATGACACTTTATTCTGTTTTATGACACAGGATGCATCTCTGGCTGATGTACTGGAGGCCAGGTTGCTTTAGTGCTGTCAGCCTGCATTAACTTACAACTGCAATGAATATGGGCCAAGTGAGACACGGGAGGAATCACTCGAGTGGCAAAACAATGTCAAATCCCACAGCTTGTCTTCTACAAGCTGCCAGTTATTTATTTACAATCAGATCCAAATATCTTATTCAGAAGCAACAATTTGCTTTGTGAGCAAGGAAAGTGGAGACAACTGGTCTTTGCTCTTTGCTGGAGTGTTTTGCTTACAAATCAGAAATTCATGTCTTTTTAAGGATAATTCTAGAGAAACTCCTATGAAATCTTTGAGTGTTCTGAGGGTTCTTCCTTGGAAAGAACTATTGAAATCCTCAAGTGAAATATAAGTTATGGGTGAGCTTATAGAGATTTGAATTTTTAGCAGCACAATTTTTGTAATTCAGCTTGGGCCATCAGCTTCAGTGTTTTTTATCAGTGCCATCAGCAGCAGCTTCTGGCTCTGAATTATTGGATCTATGCAGAAAGGAGTTAAAAAAATGATCACCACCATCCATAGTGCAGTTGTGCACCCAATATCCTTTCCTCAGGGAAAGAAGGAGCAACCCTCTGCTTCAGAACTTGCCTTATGAAAGGGTCTTGTTTTCTCAGAATATTCTTAATTTAAGCTAAGGAGATGTCAATATTCAAACGTGTGTTTTTAACCATACAAAATA
This sequence comes from Alaudala cheleensis, assembly GCA_013398995.1. NCBI lineage: Eukaryota > Metazoa > Chordata > Aves > Passeriformes > Alaudidae > Alaudala > Alaudala cheleensis. The sequence goes on from VWYE01024136.1 coordinate 73,208, forward strand.
CATGATTTTCCTATTAGTCCAAAAAGCTTCTTCCATCTCCATTCTCTGTTGGTCTGTGTCCCTCTAGGGAAATGTCTGTTCTAGCAGCAGAAAGGGGACAAATCCTGGCACCTGGAAAATAATGGGCTGAGCTAAAGGCACGGGAGCCCTGGGATGTGAGTGCTGGCAGGTGCTGAGCTTTGGCATGGGATGCAGACTCATATCAGAGGCTGCATGCAAACAGGGGAAAAATGCATTAAGGAACAGTGCAATGGATGATTCTCAGCTGGTTGTGGCAGTGCTCTTGGGAGAGCATTAAGAAGGTCTTGAATTGATTCAATAGACCTGAAGGGACACTTAGAAGGATTTGGTGATCTCCTTGTTTTCTCTCTGTTAACTGAGATTTTTTTTCTTCCCAGGAGAAAGGTTGACTCTGTGACTGTTTTGGTGCAGTGAGAATGCAGCACCTTTTGCCCTTTTAGTGCAGGGGTTAAGCAACATCACAGGCTGCACTGCAGTTTGTTCTTGGAGAGGAGGAGGATGATGATGATAACAGAGCATTCAGGTGCACAGTAATGGTGAGACACATACACAGCACTTGTCTCTCAGCCAACACTAAAACTGCCAGGTAAAGAGGTGGTTCTGGTCATCCATGCTTTTCCAGTCACTTTCTGCAAACAGCTATTTAGGCCATGTGCTTATCTGCAGAAACAAATCAAACTGGAGCTTTAACAGTGAGGATAGTGGTGCCTGTTCTGCTGCACAGGCAGCTGCTGGATGAAAACTACCAGTGATTGTACAACCTGTATACTGATTTATTGAGCCTTTGGAGTGTTCTGCAGTGCTGGCAGAGCTCTCTGCCACAGCCCTGTTACCCACAGGTTTAGATATCTGCCTCTTCAAGTACTCAGGGCGTTGCAATCTCTCGTCTGTCTCCTCTTGATTGTTTTGTTAGAAGAGGTTCTTGAGGAAAGATGCTTTTCAAAACTTGTGCCACTATAGAGTGTATCCTCTTCCCCTCGTGGTTCTCAGTGCCAAGCCAGAGGTACATTTGAACAAAAGTTGTCTGGATGTTCAGGAACTGGTGTGAAAGAGGTTAGAGCATAGCAAAGAGGAGAGGGGGGAGGAGGGCATGTATTCAATAAAAATACCATTTATACAACAAAGAGGGTCTAATGCTTGAAAGAATGAAGATCCAGAGGCAGCTCTGGGTCAAGGGTTCATTCCATTTCTTCTTCACAATCCAGAGATGAATGCCATGCCCTCTCTGCTTTTATATCACCCACTTACCCTGCTAGAAGTGGTGGCTGCTATTGCCCAGGACAGGCTCAGGGTGCCCGAGGATGGGAATTCTTGTGCTGAGTGCAGGGCACACCCTCAGAGCAGAGCCTGGCTCTCCTGGTAACAGTGAGGCAAACATTAACAAACACTGACAAAGCAAATCCTTTTACAGGCCTGCTCCTGGTGCTCACACCAGCAACACTGGGCTCTGCTCTGCTCTCACCAGCAAGAACTTTAATGGGCTTTTCCCCCTGTCAAACTGCTCATTTGGCAATTTATCTCAATGGTTTCTTGGCATCTTTGCTCAGTCCTCGTGCCAAATCGACTAATACCTGCTAAAAGTTGGCTTTTGACCTTGCTGCCACAAACTCAGCATCTGTGAATGACTAATTGAGGGAATGGGTACCAGGTGTGACTGTCAGTGCATGCCACAGTGAGTCCATGGCAGCCAGGATGGCACAGTTCTGCTTGTCATGGATGGAAAACTAGGGGAGGCACAGCAGCTGGGAAACATGAGCTGCTGTTTTCTTTTTCTGCTTGCTTGGCTGAGATGGAGCAAGGTCTTGCTGATATGAGCATCACCTGGTTTAAAAACTGAAGTTTGAATTAAAAAAAAAAAATTAAAAATCCAGACAGTGCTCCCTGTTGTCTGAGTTTTGTTCCCTGTTGTCTGAGTTTTGTTCCCTGTTGTCTGAGTTTTGAGATGTTTAATTAGCAGTTTCATTAAACTGCTGTTAGAAGTCGATGTCACCTGCATAGTGTTTGTCCTAGGAATTAGGAGTGAGTGCCTCTGGTGTTTGCAAGCTCTGCTACTTCACATTCCCACCCATCAAGAGGTGATGCTGAGATATCTTGTAAATCATGTCGAGCTCTAGCAAGGCACTCTTGTAGCTCCAGACAAGAACTTGCTGTTTCTGTTTTATAACCTCCACTGTAAAAACAAAACATCTGGGCTGCTGCTGTTACTTGGCTGGGTGGCAGGGGAGCAGTGGCTCTCAAATGATTTAATTTTTTACAGTGTTTTCTACTAAAAGGTTTCTGCAAATGGAGAGGCCTGAAAATATCCAGCTATGGGAATTCTAAATGGGAAAATGACACCTTCATTAGCTTTGTGGCTTGGATATGAGATGAGCAGAAATTATTCCAGCCCTCCACATGATTCCAAATGCTCCACTTTGAGGCTGGGAACATCCACAGGAGAATTATCTTAAATATCTGCTACAATTCCTGGTTTTTACATCATTTTTGATATTGGTTCCAACAGATGTGACCAGCTGGAATCAGCAAAGTGCAAGATTAGTCCTTTTTTTTAAATTAAACTTTGTGAGTCTTGTCATTGTAACAAGCTTAGTTTCTGTTTCTTCACAGTCTCTGTGCATGACACTGATCACTTGCTGCATGTTCTCTGTAGTTTTGTCCTCTGAAAAATGTTTTTATATAGCTGAGAATTCTTTTAATGAGAGAAAGGGAGACTTAAGGATAGAGGAAGATCAGTGGCCATTCTCAGGCTGACATGATTGTTGGAAGCTCTGACAGACACAGCCTTTGATCTGGTTATCTGAGAAGTTTCCTTTCTCAGTGCTGAACCAGGAGCAGTCAGACTACCATGTTCAAACAGTTTGTAGTCCATTCCATTACATAAGAATGCTCCTTTAATAACTTAATTCTCTATAGAAATCATAATTCATTTCATCTTAAAACTTCATACAGCAATTGCCAAACTTTTCAGCAACTTAGGAATGTGTGTCAGGTTTTGTTAACTTTCAGTCTTAAATCTGTGCCACTCACTTGAAGACATTTTTAGATTCCTTCTTGCTGCAAACCTGTGCAGTTCTAAATTGTAAACCTTTCTCTGGGAATCCATAAATATAAGTGTGCCACGTTAAATCTGGACATGTGAAATTTAAGTCTGCAGGGAGAGGGAGCAGCCAGAGATGTTGAGCTCCTCTGCCTTTGCAGTGGGCTCCAGGAGCCAACTCCCAGTGCTGAGTCCAGGGAACAGAGTGTGGGAGGATCTGAGTTCCCTTCTCATCTTGCTGCCTGCTCTGGGAAGGTCAAGGGTTTCCTCTTTGCTGCCTTCTCAGAATGAGATGTTGGGCAGATTGTCCCTTCCCTGTCATGGGCACACTTATGCTGCCAAGGGGAAGCTGGGATCAAAGAGGAAATCTATTTTCTTCCTTGCTGCTTGTAGAGCTGGTCCAGCAACTTATGGAAGTCCATGCTCTTGTAGAAAGACAATCAGAAGTTGAAAGCTTTCTCTTTCTCAGGATAAAACTGGTTTTGTCTCTTTTTTTCTCCTTGCTTTGTCTCTTGATGCTGTTATTTTCAGCTTACTGTGCTCTGTGCAGGTAACCTGGTTGTGTAGGGAAAAAAGGCTTCTCCTTTAGTGTGGAAATGAAATTTCAGCTTCTACTGTAAAATGCAAACATTGTTCTTACATCTGAATAAAATATTAACATAACTGAAGTGAAAAAGCACTATTGCTATGTAATTATAGGAACTTCTCTGGCTACAACTTACTCAGGCTCTTGAATATAATTAATTAAAGGAAGTTTCCTCGTTACTCCCCAAAAGACTAACATCTATGCAGATTTTGAGGTATGATGAGCCAACCATGTAACAATTAAAATTAGATATTTTGACATCTTTAAAGAGCACAGAAATTCTATGAAATGTGGTTCCTCAGAACCACCAGGGAAACATCCAGCACCTTCCACAGCAGGGACTGACAGACCATGTCAAACCTTGCTCCGTGACTCTGAGCAATGAGATCACTCAGCATACACACAGTGAGAGTTAATTTGATAAAGAGTTGATAAAAAGGCTACTAAAATTGCCTCTGTTGTCTTCAGTGTGGTGTGCATAATATTCTGTTCATGGTGATTAGGGAAGAGTTGAGGTTACACTGAACCAAACCAGCTGTGACGTTTTTATTTAGCTGCAGCCTCATAAATCATCAGCCATTGTAAACTAACTTCTGGTTTTGTTATTCAAGGAAAAGTTTCGACAGGAAAACTGGTCATTTGTTAACTTTGAAATAATTGAAAGTACTAGAGAATCTTTGGAGAGGCTTTTCTGCTCATTTAATTAAAGCTCACCTTCTTCCTGGAAGAACTTATTAAAGCAAGATTGATTGAGCTGAGTGTAACTCCTTGGTAACATAACACCACTTACAACTTTGGAAGTGGCAATGTTTGTATATTCTAATAGGCTGGGCAATAAACTTATATACATGTGCCCAAAAACCTACCAGGACCAGTCACTTTAATAATTCCTTACAACTGAAATAATTGACTGGTTCCTGTGCTGCTGTTTCAGATGGTTGCAATTGGAATGTTTTGTCTAAGTGCTGGTAAAGTGTGACACATTTCACAGCTCACCAGTTTGGAGCAGTGGTGTTCCAGCTGTGGCCAAGTCCTATGGATGCTGCTCTGCAGCTCCATGAAAATCAGGTAGAGTTGGAGTAAATAAATGCTGAGTGGACTGCAAGAATGTTTGGGGTGCTAGAGTAGAAATCACACAGCCATATATCGTGCTTTACTCTGGTCTGTGCAAAGAACAGTTCATGGAGAGATTTGTTATGCAAATAAAATGTCATAAGAGCTGGCACTTCAAAGGCCTGTGCGTGCATTTGCCATGGAATTGCCTGGAGAAAAAGCCTGTTTGGATGTGGAGCCTTTATTTGCATTTGGAGGATTAGCAGACTGTTTACTTTACTACCCTTAGATTTTAAGTGCTCTTAAGCTGTTTTTCCAAGAGAGCTGAGTTTATTCAGTGTAACTTCTTGATTGACACAGCAAGAGGAGCACATCAACCAAACGTGCAGGAACTTGCAGCAAACAGCTCCTTTCCCTTGTGACCTTGTAACGTGTAATGGGCTTGAATTAAAAAATAAATAAATACAGATTATTACTAGCATTACAGATTTCCCAAGGAAAAAAAATGTACTTAGGTGAGGATAAAGATTAGAGCTGACAGAATAATGTTTCTTTCCTGTTAACTTTATCATACCTTAAAAATATTCAGTACTTAAAATTTATTTTCATTTTCATTATCTTCCCAGCTTAGGTGATCTGCTCAGCTTCCAGAGAAGTTAATGGAAATCTCAGTACTGACTTCAGAGGACTTTAGGTCAGGCTCTAAATGACAAAGAATGAGCCCCAAATATTTATGCATATTTATGAATTGAGTGAAAATTTGTTAATGAAATGTTCATACACGCTTCACTCCGGGCTGGCTGCACATTCATCTCAGAAAGCACATGAGGGCTTTTCTTTTAGTGTTCTGTTAAACACTGACCAAAAAGTCAATGAGATTTTGCTGCAATGAGGCTTCTGGGATTTGGGCAGTATTCATGTGCGCAAATCTTAAATATTTATTGCTCAGGATTGATGCTGGCATGATGAACAGCCACTTCATGCACGAAGAAAGATGTTTAACTTCCAGCTTGATCCCAGCCGTGCTCTTTATTCACCATGTCACACACATTGAGCAGCCATGACTGGACTCCACAGGAGCCCCAGGATGTCCTTTTGCTTCCAACCTGCCACTTTTTCCTGTGAAACTTGAGTAGAAGGAGGCACTTGGCTCTGTCAGTTTAACAACAGATTGGCTTATTTACACTAATTCAGAGCTCTTGCATGTGAGAAGGAAGTGTGTGGCAGCTGCTGGGAAAGCTGGGTTCTTGTGCTCCAGGAGGCCACATCTTCCAGGCTGAGCAGCTGCTGTCAGGAGATATCAATCACTGTGCCAAAACACCTTGACAGTGCCCTCCTGACTGCCTTTTTCAGAGGCAAAAATTGGATTAGAAATGACAAATGGATCTTTGCTACAGAAGGAGTGGTGTCCTCTGGCCTGTGCAAGCACAGTTCTTTTGTCTGTGTGATACGTAGTCTCTTGCCCATGGATTATGAATTTTCCCCTCTTCATCTAACATGGAAACAAATGAGCTTTTTTCCTCCTCTCTTGTCCTTCTAAAGTTACTCACTGAACATTTAATCAAACTATTCATATTTACATCTTTCCAACTTTTCTGACTTTGAGGCTCTGTTTCAAAGTGTGCCTTGGCATCAGGACTTGATTTGAGCATCCTCTCTGGTTTTATAGTAAACACTGCAAAAAAGGAAAGTATCTTTATTTTAGATACACAGGTGGGAAAGCATTTTCATACAAACCATAATTGGTGCTGACTGGCCTGGGGAAAGGTCACCTCTCACCATTGCCTGAGGTAGATTATGTCTGAATTATCAACACCTGGCTGTGGAATTCACTGTTGCATCAGCAAATTGCCTTTAAAAATAGAGATAAAGATTTGCTCTTGGACACAGGAGCTTCATTCTGTCTGTGCACACACTTCACCATACCTGGGCCACATTCTGGTGCTGTCCTAATGTGGGCCCTCTGTGACAGACAGGGGACATGTCCTCTGCAGCTTTGCTGTGGATTTGACTGCTGTGGTAAAGGGTAGAGCCATTCTGGCTTCATAGAGGGACAGTCACCTGAGAGTTGGTGACTATTAATTCTTCTCTCTTCAATAGGAATTTTTATTATATTAACTTAGTTAATTGGTTGTGCATGATTTTTTCCCCTAGAGACTTCTCTCTGCCAATCTCCAATTAAAAGCAAAATTTGCACTGTTCCTACCAGAGACCTGAAGGAAAATCCCCTTGGATTAGGTTTATGAGACAGAATTGTTCTGTTTGAGCAGCCAAAAATCCTGAAATATGGCCAAAATCCTTCCATTCATAACCTCCTCTGGTGTTCCTTGCATGTGAACACTATTGGCTTGCACTTGTGGCTTTGTGCTTTCAGGATAAGGATTGGCAGAACAGATGACTTCTGTGATTGCTAGCACTTAACAGGTTCCAGATAGATGAAGCAGCTGCTTGTTTATGCATCAATTCTGTACTTTCACCAGTCATTAAGTGTGCAATTAAGAACATGCTTTTGGAAAGGCTGGTGATGCCTGTGCCCTTGGTACATCCTGAACACCTCAGAGCAGATGTCTGCAGTCTAACAGGAGTGAATGTTTTGTTTAAATGTAAACTGAAGGTGTTGCAAGTGGAACTGATTTGAGAAATGAAAAAGGTGTCTTTAGCTCTCAAACAAGACTTTTGCTTTCCTGTGATCTAGGAGGGAAGAGCTTGTGAGAAGAGGGACAGGTTTTACAGCTTGGTATCTTCCCATGTGCAGCTGACCCCCCAAGACACCTGATTTTTTGGGCCCAGGCAGTTTTGTGCCACAGCAATTGTTCTATGGGTGCAGGATACTGGTGTTTTAGGGGTAGAACCTTCTGGAAATGCCACTGCCATCAAGCACAGAGATGGCATTCAAAGCCAGAGGGAATGTGCCAAAAATGGGGTAAGGAGCCATTCCTGTGCTGGTTAGAGAGTAGCCAGAAGGTTTTCTTTCTAGACTTGGGGAGAGAAGCTTGAGTTGGTTTCTCTTCAAACCATGAGCATTTCACTTGAACTGAAATGCCAGGGTGCAGCAGCAACTGCACCAGCCTTGTCCACAGATTCTAAATGGGCTCTTCCTCTCCCTGGGAGGGGATAGATTATCCTGGTTGGTGTTCTCAATGACTGTATGCAATTACTTTCATATTTTCAACAAGTTAGGAATTAGCCTCAATCTGCCCCTTGTCACCATCTCTGCTGTGGTTTGGGCACATTATCAGGTGTGTGTTCAGCAGTTACCACACCCTGACCCACTGCACACGTTATCAGGTGTGTATTCAGCAGTTACCACACCCTGACCCACTGCACACATTATCAGGTGTGTATTGAGCAGTTATCACACCCTGACCCACTGCACACATTATCAGGTGTGTATTGAGCAGTTACCACACCCTGACCCACTGCACACATTATCAGGTGTGTATTGAGCAGTTACCACACCCTGACCCACTGCACACAGAGTGAAAGGTTTGATGCTTTGGTGATCTACTGAGTCTCTTACAGGTGTAGTCATCCTTGGAAGGTTATCCCTGCCACATCAGGGGGGGAAATGGGACACCAGGGCATGTTGTGTGACATGATTAATTGGATGTGTGAGTAGCACCCTGTGACTTATGATATCATCTCCATTGTCTTGCTTGAAAATTACCTTCCTCTGCTGGGGAAGGGCAATGTTTCCCCGTGTAGTTTATGGCACTCATAAACAACTCCCACCAGCACCTTTGCTGTCGTGTCCTGTCTCTCACCTTCTCCTTGTACCTGTTTGTAATTGGGGATGTGAAACTGCTCCTGTGGAGTCTCAGTGCAGGCTGAGCTGTGAAATCCCAGGGCTCTGCAGCGAGAGCATCGATCTTGTGCTGAGTCATCTGTGATGACAGATACTGGAGTTTTACAGACACACAGAGTCACTTTTGCTGACTTATTCATTTTAATTTAGCTGGGTTTCATTTGTTCTGGTGACTGTTATTCAAGGTGTTAATATTTCTTGAAGGGAAGAGAGAGCAAGAGCAGCTCTCCAGGCTTAGCCTTAGTAAAAATAGCAAAGGTGAACTTCAGAGAAATATCTCTGACTTGCCTGTGCCTGCACTCAGTTGAGAGCAATCAGGATTCTACATGTTTATGTTGCTCAGTAATTTAAAATGCAATGCAGTGTGTGAACATATCACTGTGATTCTTCTGGAAAATCAAAACGTGCATTGACAATCCTTTCTTTTCGGAGTATGAGCAGGTTGGAAGTGCTCAGCTGCCTCTTGAAAAAAACCTGTGATGTAGCAGTGCTTTTTCTCTTTGGTTACTGTCATTGATACTCACCTTTGTGGTTACCCAGCTTATTTCAAAGCTTGTCAAAGAGTTGAGTAGGAAAAAGGAGTTGAGGTGATACGTTCTGATGTGAAATTCTGTTTGCACCCCAATTTTTGTTGTCATTACCTGCCTTTGTTCAGCTGATGCGTTTGGAGTGGAGAAAGGCTTTGAGTTTTCTTGCTGTCACCTCTGGCTCAAGTTTTCTTTCTGCTCTTCACTCCTGGTCTCCTTGCCTTCCAGAGTTAGGGATGACTTGTGCTGATGTAAAGGGAGTTGGAACATGTGCATTCCATCAGTGCTGTGCTCTTTGGTCCTGTGAATTCCTCGTGCATCCGTGCACTTTGTAGACCTCATCTGTGCATTGTGGTTCTTCCTCAGCTTCCCAATTTCCCTTTTCACGGTGTGATGATGGTTTCTCTCTTCTTTGCACTCTTTCTGCAGTCAAGCAAAACCCTCAAGTTTACTGTGACTGGAAGGGCACGTTCTGAGAATGGAATTCTTTTTTGATTAAATCTATTTGATCATTTGAAGCTGGCAGTGTGTGTGCCTTGAACACACGTGGAATGAGACAAAAGAGGCTCTGAGCTTTAGGGTGAAGAACAGGAGTACAGTAGGCTAATTTTATATTATAGTAAATTTCCCTAGAATAGAAACTGTGAATACCTGTATTTGTCTTCTTTCCCTATAATTCTAGAAAAATTCTGTTATTTCTTTTCAGTAAGAAATGGTCAAACTGTATTTTATTTTAAAATAATTTTTGTGTAAAATTCTTTGTGTCATGTATTTGCAAAGATACTGTTTTGTCTACTCTCATTTTGGCAAGGCTTTCTCCAGGATATCTGAATATCAATTCATGGCTTATTTTCTGAGCTGCCTTCTACAGTACAGGTAACCATGTTCATTGCAGAGAGCTTTCTTTCTGCTCTGTTGTACAAATTAATCTGGGGGACAGACAAATCTTGTTTTATAGAGCTACAGAAACTCATGACCATTGCTGCTCTATGCTAAAAGATGCATCACTGTGTACAGAATAATTCAGAGAGTGAGGAACACCTTTAATGAAAAGGATGAACAAAGGCAACTTTTGCAAGCACTTTGTCCATGTTTTGGGAGTTTCTTTGTGGTTCTTCCCACATGAGGTGTGACCCTACCTTAGAGCCAGCGCTGGAGTCACCCTGGAGAATAAGGAGGTGATTCTCTACAGTGCCAAAGGGCTGGAAGGGGCAAGGAGGCTCCACAAAAGTGTGGCTGAGGCAGATGAGAATAGGGCTTGATCTGCTCTCTGCAGGGCAGCTGATGGCTCTCACAGGCAGGGACATGTGCTGGGACCCCTCATTTCACAGGGACTGATTTCTTCTTCCTTGTTCTGCCCCTCTTTTTTAACCTGCCTGGGGCAGGGTTTGCAACTGCTTCTCTTCAGGCTTGTTATTCCACCCTTGGGATGCCAAAATCAGCTCACACTGCTCTGAAGGTTTGAGGAAGATCTGTGTGCAACAGGAAAGTGGTGAACATTTCATTCCCAGTTTGTCCTGATGCACACAGTGCTTGCTTTGCTCACTAGGGCATATTTAAACCAGAAAACCTTCCTTAGATCATTCATTCTGGCCTTTGGGAATTAAAGGGTTCTTTCACAATATCTATGTTCTAACAAATTAGAAGTAATAATTCTAATGGACAGTTAACAAAAGGATTGTGGACTGACCACTAAAATATCAAATATTCCAGCTTTGGTAACTAAAATATTAACCTCAAGGAAAGGGTTGGTTATTCTAAACTGCATTCTGACTGCAACTTCACTTCTGCTGTATTTCCTGAATTTGTCTTTTTAAATTTCTGTAGGTGTTCATATACTACACAATCTTAATGCATCATCCATGCTTGATATAGCAATAAACAGAGCTGGCAGTACAACACACTTTGTAAAACCATAAATATTTTTATCTGTCTGGGTATGGGAACACTGTTATAACTAAGACAGCAATGAAAATTTTATTTACTCAACAGAAGTGATGTCAGGCTTAAACGGAGTCCTGATCTTCAATTTCTGTGTTCCTGACATATTTAACCTTAGGGTTTAAATGAAACAAGCATATTTTAAGTTTTTCTCATAATTGCTGGCAGTGGGAAGTGTAACTTCTCACAAGATTCAGCAAAGAGCATTTGACTGTAAACTTCAGAGCTCAGGTCAAAGTACTTTTAACATGAGTTTTCATAGGAAATAATTTTCTCAGGAAAGTGTTTGAGAATTTATTGGTTTTGCTTTGGTGTTCTCTTATGATCCCAAGTCCTAAAGATTTTTTTTCAGATTTTTTTCTTAAGCAATCAATATGGACACTCTGGAATAGCCAGCAGGAAAAGAAAATTTGGAGAGCTTTAACTGAACTAAATTTTGATCTGTTGGCTGCCTGCAAATTCCTATTTGTACCTTCCTAAGATGCAGAGCTAAGAAATGTTTTTCTGACAAAACCTTAATCAAATCAGCATATTCCCTCAAAAGGACTGCATTTTAACAGCTGTAGATCATTCAAAAGGAAATGAAAACCTAATAGCAATTCTAATTGCATGGTACATGATAGATGTGAGTGCTTGCTTAGATGAAGAAAGCACAGATGGAGCATCCCCATGACCTTCCCTGTGGGTTCATTCAAAGCGTGCAGTCCAAAACATTTCTTCCCTTAATTTAGATATCATAGGAAAAAAATGCTAATATTGCTTGGTTGGCTGAGGAATTGGAGCCTGTTTGAGCCAAACTTGGCCCATCATTTTTCTCGTTGTGAGCCAATCCCTGTGTCAGGAGGAACACCAGCATGCTTTTATTCCAGAAACCCAGCTCATTATCTCCTGTGGAAGGATTCAAATGCTTGCAATCCAGTAGGTACTTTAACCCTTAGGATGCAGGTTATCTCCAGATTTTAGTGCTTCATTGAATGTGAATGCATGAAAATATTATGCCAGTAAATGAGACAATGAAGCATTAAAATGTGTCATGGGAATGGATTAAAATCTATTCCAATCTATTCCAATGCTCAGTGTCCAGTTAACACCAGTGTGATTGCATTAGCACATAATACCTGCTATTAATTCAACTTCAATTTTATCCTACTGCTCTTCCTCTGAGCAGTAGGATAAAATTGTTCCTCATAAGAGAGGAACAGAGTGACAGCCTGTAGTGAAAATCAAGGAGAGAATCTGTTTGAAGAGTTCCACTTTTGTCTGTTTTTTTAACATCAGCTTCAAATGGAGACAATAGCTGCAGGATTGCTTCAGCCATTATAAAATCTTGGTACTGATTCAAAGGACATAGGAATTATTATTGTGTTAAAACTGGTCTTGCTGAAGCTTTCATATCAGTGAATAGGAAAGTGCTGAAGTGGAATTGGAGTCCAGGTGATGGAGGACTCTCACTGTCATGAACCCTCAGGTCACAGCTGAGAGTGCACAACAAGAATTGTGAGATTTCTAAATTAGGACTTGTGTTTTTTATTAGCCTTTTTTTTTGTTTGTTTTGGGGGTTTTTTGCTGATTTTTAAATATTTTCTTTATGTTACTTTTGTGACAAGGCTGCTCAGTCTGGTTCATTGCCAAGTCCATTATGTGGGAGAGGAATTTGTGAATAGCTCCCTGTTTCCTGTGAACCCAACTTAAACAGCAAGTCCAGGAGAGCAAGGGGGAAAAGTTCATTAAAAATTCAAGACTCCCTTTCCATGCTTACTATTTTGAAGCTACAGGCTGTATTTTTGGCATAGATTGCATCTCACTTAAAATAACACGAGCAAAGATAAATAATGTAACACCAGTGATGAACAATCTTAAACAAGAAGCTCAAATATCTTTCTTTGTTTCCTGACTTTGTGAAACTTTGATGAACGTGGCTTTGTAACATCTAAGCAAGCTCCTTGTGTTTTACAGAAGGGTGAGGGTGGCTGTGGAAACCAAAGCAATTCATTTCCTTGGACAGGAGTTGCTCCAGTTGCCTTTCAAACCTGGGCACATCAAAAAGGCACCGTGCCCCTCAGAGATCCGAGCATCTCCTCGCTCTGCAGTGAGGAAATCCTCACAGCAAATTCTGTCTGTGTGATTTGAATGCATCAGATGTGTGATGGCATCCTCCACACGTCCCATGAAAGGGTGACCTTCATCTGCTCCTGCCCATGGATCCGTGGAGGAATCACAATCTTAACTGTCCCTTTGATCTCCCGTGTGCTGGTGGGGCTGGAGCAGCTGATCGCTGCCCTGTGATAGAATCTGCTCTGTGTGCCAGCTGTTTCAAAGGCTTTTTGTCATCCCTCTTGTAATAAGATGGCTGTGAACGCTTCAGAACACGGGTGAGACGTAGTAAAAGCACAGAAAAAGGAATATTAGGCTCTATGCAGTGTATAATTAAAATCCTAGAGAGTAATAGCTGTGAAGTGAGTAAAGAAAAGTACAATAAAAGCAGGCAAACAAAAAGAAAAACTCCACTTGATCCTGGAAAGCACAAAGGGAGGCTGCTTTGTATGCAAGGCTTTCTATTTCAAGTCACCTTATCACCAAGACAGCTTTCAGTTTAGGATGACAAACAAAAAGCCCAAAGGAATTCTTTGCCCGTTCTGAGGCAGAGACAAGGCTCCCTCTGATGCCTGGCACATTTGAGCTCTGTCCCACACTGAGCACTTGTGCAGTTTTACAGCTCACTGCTATTTCATGGTACTTCCAAGGGATTAACTTGACAGGGTGAAAAAAACAGCAAGATGTATATTTGAATAGAGATTAAAAATACAACACAGAGCATTCCATTCTCCTGTCAACAATTTCAAGGTGAAAGGACCAACGACGTATCAAATAATAAGAAGCACTTTGCAGAGGTTAGCATAATGTAACCAAGGAAAAGGGAGAGAATGAGGAAAAGAGCAAAACATCTTTGGTATGCTTCAAGCATTAGAGCTCTTAGCTGTGGTCTGAAGATCAATAAGGCAGAACATTCTTTTTATTATATATTAATACAGTGTGAGCAGCAAGCATGGCAGCTCCTAGGATCATGTGGCTGCTGCATAAACGTAGTTTTCCACTTTGTCAAGATGAGTACAGTTAAAATCTCATTTTGTCAGGCGCAGAGTTAAAACTTTAGAGTCCATGGGATGTATAAAACTTTTTTCATAACACCTAGAAAAGAATGGAGGGGCTTGTTGTGACTTTCCACTGCCCAAGCCAGCAGCTGAAACACTTTCTAAAGTAGTCTGGTGGAACACTGATGGTGGGGTGTAAGATGTGTAAATAAAGGAGTTTCTGGAAGCAATTGAGTTGAGACAGAATTCCAAGATTAAATGACCTTGGGAGTTCCATATTTTTATCATGATATGAAGTCTTTTTCTTGTTTAGATTTTTTTTTTATGAAGAGGTTGAGCCTTCATTTGAAGAACTCAAGGGATGAGAGAGAATCCCATGTGCCCATACTTGCAGCAGCTGATTGAAAACTTGAAAACTCACTGGGATCTGTTTTCCTTTAGAATTATATTGTGCTACAAGTTTGAAGTAGACTAGAGCATGGTGATAATTTGCATGCTCCTCTCTTTTTCAGATATGCTTTTCCTCCTTAATGTATGAAGTGAAGCTTTACTCTCCCTGCTATCCATTACCACCAACAAAACCGATTAAGATTCTCATTTCTACTGAGAATATGTCACTTTAAAAAAAAATTTAAATTCATGCTTTAGTGCAGATATTCAAAAGTAATTTAGTAATAATATATCAAAAAGCATATTTTCTGTGGGGCTGCTGAAATCCAATATTGCAAAGGTATTTTTCCCAGTCTCCTGACAGCAGTTAAGATTGCTGTGCTGGTGAAGTGGGTCACATCTCTGACTTAAATTGTGCAGTTTCTCATCACTAATCCTGGTTGTTTGAATTGCACTTCAAGACCTTGTCTACATCTGTCTGCAGCACTGCTTCTGTTACAGAAACTTGTACAAGGGGAGTTAAATCATTATCAGTTAAATGTCTGACGTACTCTTTTGCAAATCTGTGTTAAAATGATTCTGTGTTTGAAAAAAAACCATGGGCTTGACAGGTGCATTAAAGCTAAAATATGTTTGCTGAGGTTAAACAGGATAAAGTCACATTATTGCTACTCATGTTAGAGCCATGAAAGTAAGAATTCACCACAGAGCTGAGGAGATCTCTTGCTTTACTGGGGTTAGTTTGAAGCCATGCATTTGTGTGGGTGTTTTGAAGCAGTAACAAAACTGTGACCAAAGAATGAGAATTTCTATAGAGGGTTCTGTAATAAATTTGAGTGAGGCCTGAGGGTGACACTGCACAAAGGATGTGTCGCTGATCTTCCTGTCAGCTGTGTGAGCCCATCATAAGGGTCCTAAATGCTTCTGTTGCATTGGGCTGATCATAAATACAGGATGATGTGGGCTGACATTTTACAAAGCATCCTTTAATATGTTGTGCCTCAATGTCCTGTGGACTGTCCCAAGCTGCTCCATTGCAAGCTGGGCTGAGGTGGAGTTCCATCAGCAGCTGATGGCTTTGCCAGTTGAACAGCCAGGACTCTTTTATCCTGTTCCCCTGTCTCTGCCCAAGCCGTCTCTTCGTGCCGTGAGTGATCCAAGAACTGATTAATTCATGTTTGCAGCGTGCTTGAGAGCTTATCAAAGGGGAAGTGTGACAGAAGAAACAATTTTATTTTTATTCCAGACTGCAGGCAGAGCTTGTGAGATTCCTCTGTGCTGTTTGTTTTGAGCACAGCACTTCAGTTGTCATCCCGGGTGTCCCAGCCCACTGCTCTCACACAGCTCTTCCCTTGCAAATGAGATTCATCCCTGCTCCCTTGGAGCAGCAGTGACAGCACCAAACACCTCATGGCGATGCTGATTTGGTTCCTTTTTTCTTTTGTTTTCCTGTCGCAAACAAACTCACAAGTTCAATCAACGTTTTTTATTTCAGTCACAGCCTCAAGGAGTTTCCAGGTGAGAATGAGCTGGTCCAGCTTGGTGACCTCTGTGGTGTCTCTGCAGATCTGAAATGGGAATTTCTGTCTGTCTTGTGGCTGAAATACAGCTTATCTTTAAATCAATATCCAATGTCTTTGTAAAGACTGCACTGATGGTCCAGCCAATATGTGTATCTTGGAAAGCTGGAGAGCAACTCATTTCAACTGTGATCCCATTTCAAGTCCAGAATTTCTAGCTTGAAACTCTAGCCTGTAGATCTTGTTAAGATTACAGATTAAGGGCTTGCACCTAAACACAGTAGAGTTCAGGGGAGTGTTTCCATTGAGTTTGACAGGCATGAAATCAGACCTGCTCACAACATGATAAATCACACTTGTAAATCTTTGCAGATCAGTATCATTCATTCCTCATCTCTTGTGAATGTCTCCTCATTATTTCCATTGTCAAAACTTGAAGCTTTTCATTTTCAGCCCCTCTTCTCCTGAGTTGTGTCTTGATAGAACATATGCAATTTCATTAAATCCATGTCAGCT
Organism: Alaudala cheleensis; assembly: GCA_013398995.1. Taxonomy (NCBI): domain Eukaryota; kingdom Metazoa; phylum Chordata; class Aves; order Passeriformes; family Alaudidae; genus Alaudala; species Alaudala cheleensis. The sequence goes on from VWYE01024136.1 coordinate 89,696, forward strand.
TCCTGTTTCAGGCACTGAAAATAAAACCAGAGGGGAACAGAATGTTTTGCTACATTCAATGTGTAGTGTCAGGATGAAAGATCCCTGTAAACTCTTGTTTTTTGAACGTTGTGCTTCTGTTTATAAGCATAGTAAATTCTCAGTGTGATAGATCTCAGCACTTGAGGCTTGTGGGATAAAAGATGCATGTGCTCTGAAGAGTGATTTATCTTAAACCCCGAAAGCTGGGGATGATCTGTAAGTGCCACTAATGCATCTGAAAGCCACTATTGCACTGATTATCTCTGAAGAGAGTCCTTGTTACTCTCCAGTGACATCTGTTACCTGTTTGGAAGCTGTCATGTGGAAGCATGTGAGTGCACTGGGCACACTTCTGGCAGGTGCTGCTTTTTAGGAGGGAGTGAATGCAAAGGACTGGGAAGTATCAGTGCAGCTTCAGAGCAGTGGCTGCTGTCACCATGGGCTGAGCACATCCTCATCTCCAGCCCTCGTGTTTGTGCTTGCTCTGCGAGTTAAGCCAAAATTATCACCTAGAAATAACAAGAGTTCCTCAATTTTATGGGCTAATATCACTTTTTATTGCCCCTCTTCACCTCTTTCAAATTCAGACCTGCTGTTTCATTACTAAATAATTTCCTACTCCCTCCTTATCTCTTGAAAGCTCATCATATCAGCCTAGCAGCAAAACTGAGCAGAAGCCTGGCCTCTGGGAAGGCTCCTCACTATTTCTGGATGCTTCCTGGCCAACTTTGGCTCTTTCAGTGATCTCCAAATTTCCATGTTTTATCAGACCAAAAAACAAAAACAGTGGATAAAATTGATTTCATTAACATGTTAATGCCACACTGGTTGTCATATTAAAAACTATATTGTAATTTTTTCCCTCAATAATTGCATTCCATGTGTGGTACTTTCCAGTCAGCCTGTATGAAGAAGGGCAAGGTTAAAACTGAGTCAAAAAAACCTCACAAATGCATGTCTGCCACCTGGCAGCACGTTACAGCTCCTCTGATGTGCAGCTTCAACTTTGCAGTGCTCCTGCTGTCCTTAACGTGTGGGTTTAGTCTAATTTAGAAACACCAAGTGTGTTATTCCCTCCAAAAGCCCAAAAGTCCTGCAGAGGCAGCTGATGCTGAAGTGAAATGTTTGCTTTGCTGGAGGGGCACTCAGACCTTCAGCAGGACAGCACTGGCAAACCTCACACTGGCTTGGAGTGTTGGAATGAGAACACAGAATTCTACAATAATTCCACAGTGGTATCCAGTTGTGTTAAACCTTTCTGAGGAGAAGAGCAGGCAGGCTCTCACTTTCAGGGTGGAACCTCGTTAAAAATCTTGGTTTCTCTGTTGTGTGAATTATTTTAGACAGCTTTCAGCCTGGCTTGGAATAAAAATAAATCCATCTATTAATGTGCACCTTAAAATACTTATATGAAATTTTGAGGGTTTGTGAGGTGTTCCAACTTTTAGTTCTGTCTTTCCATTCTTTGTTGAAAATGAATGCAGTGAGACACTGAAGTGATGGGATGCTCATGAATTGATGCAGAAATGAAAAAATAAAGTAAAAAGGGAAAATACCATCTAAATAGCTTTTGACAAAGTTCTTTCATAAATTTTTTGTGTAAGTTTTCCTATTGAGACTATCTTAAAACACTGAAAAAATGTGTTTTCTTCTTAAATCAGCAAGTCCTCAACAGCATTGATGAAACTGGTGGACATCAGTCACTGTTTGGCTCACAGTGGAAGATGCCTGAGACCCTTAAATATTTTAACCTTTCATAGATTAAAATATTCCAGATTTCTGGCTAAATGAAGAGAAAAAAGATATTTTTTTCTGGCAAAATGGCTTTCAAAAGGTGCAACACTGACAGGTGCTAACCACAAATGAGTGGCTCATAATTTGTGATGTGTCCCAAGCCCTGTGATGTCATGCCTTGTTTCACAGTTTACTCCACTAATTCCTGCTGATCTACTGCAGTGGGCTGAGCCAAATAGATTATTTTAAATTTAAAATAATCTATCTTTATGCTTCCTACTTGCCTGGTTAAAAAGAGGAATTAGAATTAATCATGCTGTCCTTCCCTGCTTGTTAATAACCCCAGATACCTCTGTGTGTTGAGCTCAATTCTCTCATTCCGAATATTCAGCCCTGCTTAACCTCAGGCTCTGCCCTCAGTGTTGGGTTTAGCTGGTGTGAGTTGCTGTAATTGTCCTGTGGATGCTGTGGTCCTGTTTATTTACAGCAGCTTCTTATTCTGCCTTACAATTTCCAATGTTGTAGAACAGAGCTCAAACCAAACCAAAAATAAAGCAACTTAAAGAGGCATCCTCTGGGGAAATGTCTCTTTTGAAGTAAATTTTTAAGAAGTTATCTGAGAGAAGGATGTGGACAGCTCTTGGTTTTAAGGATATCTACAAGAGGATGGAGTGGGGGTTTGGAGGTTGTTTTTTGGGGTTGAAGGAAGGTATCTACTTGAGCTTCCATTACTCAACACATAAAAATGTGTAGCACATTTAGACTCTACCTCTTCAGAAATGCAAAACTAATTACATCTTAATTTGCATATCAAAGCAAATTACAACCTAATGAAACATTTGCCTGCCAAACATTTCTTTATCTTAATGAACAGAAAAAGAATACCTATTATAGCCTGATTAAAATGTCTTTGTACTTGTCCAACAGGTTACACTCTGTATATATAAAAATATTGTTCACCATCTTGCTGGCAATGTGAACAAAACAGATTCTAATTTACAGCATAAATTTCATTGTTTGTATCCATAGATGTAAAAACTGATAGGGGAAAATGTTTTGCATTTTCATCAGAAGCAGGAGGGAGAAACTGTAACTTTGAACAGGTATTAATTATTCTATTTGGAGTCCTGTATTATAAAATAATGCTCAGAACCTGAGAAATTTGCATTCTTCATACATCACTACAAGTACAAACCATGATTACTTTTTCTTCCTCACTGATGTTCATCTTGTGAAACTCCCCTCAGTGAAACTTGAGAGAACTCAGAGAAAATGATCTAATACTAAAATCTAACCCTGCTGGGAAAAATTCCTTTAGCCCACGTTACAAGGAATTTATGGAATACACAAAGGTTGTTACAACTTTGCCTGTAGATTCAGTGCCATAAATCTGTTGTACTGTGAGTACAAACCTTGGGGTGAATGTGTTTTATTTGCTTAATTTAAAATCCACGTGGTTGTAGCTGTTTTGGGTTGTTCTCAGTACTCTTTAGTAATTAACCAAAAGCTAAAATGAATTTGCTGAACAGAACTGTTCTTAATACAAATGCTAAATCATTTTCCCTCCCAGTGTAATTGTACCTGAATAGATGCAACAGTAACATGAGCCATAAAAGGAGATAAAGCAGCAATATAATGTACAATTTCTTAGGGCATAATGGTAACTCTGAATAACATGCTCCATGAAGAAAAGTAATTTAAACTGTATTACAACAAATGTCATATTTTAAAATGGAAACCATCCATCATGTGTCTGAGAGGAAGTGTTGGTGAACTACAATAAGTCTAAGGAATGTACTTAAAAATTCTTTTAGGAGTCCATTAAAAATAAATTGATGGACTTGTTTTTAGGACATTGTAATAAATTGGAAGTGACAGATGCATGTGAGTTCCCTCCTCGTGGTGTGTAAAGCAATAATCACAAACTTGGTGGACAGCAATTGTACAGAATAATCAGAACTATTCTATAGTGGGTAAAACCTTTGTTTTAGAAAATGATTAGTGTGTTTATAAATCATATTGGTAAAAGTGCCTGATATTTAATTTAGGGGTTTTTTTATTCCTGTGGGTGTTAGATTTATAGCAGCACAGTAGGTTTTAACAGTGAAAGCCAAAGCATGGAAACTGGCAGTAGAAAACTCGTGTATCTAGGCTTTGTAGTGTTCCTCTAAAAATAGGAAATATGCTTATTAAATCTTTTTAAGCTCATAGATAATTCAGCAGTTCATGTGTATATTTTATGGCTTTCAATGAAGACTTCCTGAAGAGTAGAAAAACCACTTTTTTTGTAGTTCTTTTTTTAATCCAAAATGGTGAGATTTCACAGAGGAAGGGAGCCTGGCATCCTGCTGTGTGTGGCTTGGACTGATGCACATCCCCAGAGGAGGTGGAGGTTTTGGAAACCTGCAGTGTGCTCTGGGGGAATGTCTTGTTGTGGAGGCCTTAAAAACCAAGGAAATAGATGGGTCTGTCCCCATCTAAGTGTTGTTTATTAGCTGAAGTGGGTTGTTTTTTGTTTTTTGTTTGTGTTTTTTTTTTTCCTAAATTTGGAACAGTTGGAAATGTGCAGCAACCTCTGCACATTATGGGAGGGGGAAGGATGGCATCCAAGAATTTACAGGGTTTGTTCTTCCTTTCTTTCTTGATAATATGCTTGGATATAAAAGAAGGGGAAATTCTACATATCAGGTGTCTCACACCCTCCATGATCTGCTGGAAAATGGCAAGTGGGTTTTCAGCAAGCTCACTTTGTTGTCTCAAGAGGCCTTGCTCCCTTCACTCCTTGCCTGCAAGGATATCTAGAATGCAGCCTGTAATTTTGAACCAAGATTTGTATATTTAAAAAGAAACAGTTTTGAGTCAATCTCTCAGTTGGCTCCCATCAACATTTTGCCCTTAACTTCGCTGACTTTTGAGTTCTGCTGTTTTTCTGGAAACTGTTTTCTATTTTGTTACTCTGCTTGAGGTATTTTTGATAGGGCCTTCTTAATGCTGCTTGAAAAACACACTTTTGATGCAGCCAGTTTGAGGCCATTCAAACACTTGGAAGAAAGAGGGGGAAATGGTTCTGAAAACTGCTACCATGTGGGAAGGGTGTGTAAAAATGAAGTGTGGTTCCTGCTCTTGTACTCTTATTAACAGAGAGTGTTTGTAAAGCCAGTGTGAAGCACTGCAGAACTTTGCTTTGGTCCAGAGAAGAATATCAGGAGAAAGTATTTGACCTTTAAATTGTCAGCAATGCTTTGGCAGACAGAATGCAGGCTGCAATGTTTCAATGGGGTGTGACATATTTCTTTAATCTCCAATCCCTGAAAAGAGAAATTGAAATCTGCTGTCCCCCTAAATGTGTGGCTCAAAAATAAAACAGGGGCCTGACTTCTGTCAATGTAGACTTTGTTCTTGAGAGGTAGAAGGTGATGGAAGAGGGTTTTGTCTTTGGGTTTTACCTTTGCCAGAAGGAATTTAACAAGTTTCCTGACCTGCAGCTCACTTTAATAAAAAAGTGGAGAGTGCAGCTGCAGCCTTCAGAGACACACACCCAACCCTGTTATGGGCTGAATCCTTACTGGCCCTTAGCTTTACCAAACTGCAAAGATTATTTGTTGAGATGGTTGTTAGTAACTCTAATGAAATGTTTCAGTCTGCTGTGACTCAGTGGGAAAAAACTTGTATTTGGAACAAGGCTAAACAAAACCTGAGACATTCAAGAGAGAGGAAGAAGCCACAGTTTGGATGAGATGATTATCAGGGTATGGAATCTTTGTTTGATTATTTTTCCTGTGGGAACTTTTTAGGAAGAAACAGTTTTTGATTAGAATTAAATACTGGCAGAATAACCCATATTTTTGGCAGATGACTGCCAGAGCCTGAATCTTTGTTCTTCAACTACCTGCAGTACATAAAGAATGAAGATAGAATTATGTCTCACATGAGAACCAGGCTCAAAAATCTTTATTTTAGAATTTTATGCCTAACTCTGTGTATTAATTTCCTGCAGAGTGTGGAAAAGTGTAACGTGCTGTTTATGTTCATGGGCAGTGAGGAACCCAAAGCTTCATCCTCCTTCCCTCAGTGTGTTGACAATTGGCATTAATTAGATGTGAAACAGCAATTACAGCTCTCTCACACCCCTGACCTGCCAAGCTCAACAATGAGCACCCATCACCCACCCCTGAGCTCTGCTGGGGGCAGCAGGGAGGGAGGGTTTGCTGCTGGAATTGCAGTGCTCAGTGGGAATGGATTTAGAGGGGCTGTAACCAAGTGAGAGGTGAGACTGGAGGCAGTGCTGGTGTCCCCTGTCACAGACTGAAGAGGGTTTTTTTAGGGAATGGTCCCTTTTTGAGGCTGTTGAGTTGTCAGCCTGACTGTATTGGGCTGTTGTGGCAGCAGTGAAATGTGTCACAGCTGCTCCAGACTCCCTCTGCCAGCCCCAGCAGGTCGTGGAGATCTGTGTCCCTGTTTGCCTTTCTTCACTCTCCTTTCAAACAAAGTGTCAAACTTTCTTCCCAGCTTCAGTGAGAATAAATTCATAAATCGAGAAGGCTTCCAGGTTCTGTGGGGATTTAGTCTGTGTGGAGGGAAGAAAGATGTGAATATATGTTTGGCATTTCAGACATTATTAAACAACACCTTCCAGAGACAAATGCACAGCTTGGAATTAAGTTTCAAACGTGACTCTCATTTCTTGCCCGACCTGTTGTGATACTTGAAAATGCATTTTTTTCTCAACCTTCACTCTGTACTCCCCAGGCTGAGCATCTTTTTATGCTGATGGTTTTTCTCTGTATTTGTCTCTCAGTGTAAACAGGAAGGCTCACTTTTCTCTAAGCAGGAAGGTTTATTTAATGAAAAATAAACTTTATTGAAGATAAGATGATGTAATCTCCAGGGTGACTCTGTCCAGTCATACTTTTATATTTGAGGAAATGGACCTGAGCCTCATCATACAGCACAGGTGAATGCAAGAAGGAAAATTTGGGAAGTTTGTGTATCAGATTTTAATTTTTTAAAGTTAAATGCTGTCTGGTCACTTCTGTTAAACTGTGCAGGAAACCTTTTTGAATTCCAATATTTCCTATTCCAGGTACAGCATATCATAGAGGTAATTTTCCTGGCCTTTTAAAAGGTGATCTTAGGGGTGCTGTAACTCCTGCAGTCTGCACATCACTCCAGGTGCTGGTCCTGAATCTTCATCTCCTTCTCTGGAGTTACAAACATAACTGAAGTGGGAGATCCAGCTCTGCTGGTTTAGTCTCAGCTTAACTGAGATCCTTCAAAGCAGAGCAAGGCAGAATAACTTCACCTCTGTGGAATTTCTGGGTGTTATTTGACTTTTAGTGTTTGTTTTACTTGGAGGCAGCGAATGAAATTTCATAGACTACAAAGCAGCAAAGGTACTTATTTTGATTATCAATGAAGAATTGGCATCCAGGATGTTACCAAGTGATACATGCAAGAGATTTGCTGTTACTTTTTGTGCCAAGTGAATTGCCTTGCAGCTCCAGCCATGTTCCATTGCTGTTTTCCTTGCTTACATCAGGTCAGAGAAGCTTCTTCAGTACCAAATTCAGGATACAGCTACTGTTTCAAGTGTCAGCAGAAACGGCCTCAAGTACTCTGACTGATTGGGAAGGACTAAAAACCAGTGCAAAGTGCTTTGTTTATCAAATGAGTCTTGTTCTGCTCGTATTTGCATGCACACAACTGTAAAATGTCATCATTCAAGTGGCAATTATGGCAACATGTGCAAACTGGGTGATTCTGCATGCAGCTGGCCAGTTGTGCATGCACAATTACCCAAATTACAAATGCAATCACAGATAAAGCCTAGAAATGCTCCTCAGCAGTGTAAAAATTGCCTATTTTTACAGGATGATTTCTGGATAAAGATACATTTGAAGTTGTGGAATTTTTTTTGCCATGGTCAGGAAGTTACTTGGTAGTGGGAGTGTCTTTTAAATTTGTGAACTGCTGGTTCCTTGTGTGTTTTTGAGCACAAAAATCCAAGATACAGTTATAGATCAGAACTTTCCAGGACAGTGCATTCCTTCTTGTGTGTTATTTTCACGTGCATTACTCCAGCAATATTGTGATAAAATGGATAAGGTGAGATAAGTACTTAAAAAAGTGAGTTTTCTACTGAATTCACTGATTCTGAATAGTTTTGCATGACTTTTTATTTAGTTCTTAGTCTAAGAAAGGCCACACTCTAAATGGGAGCATCTTGTGTGCCTTGATTTGCTACCTCCAAATGTCTGAGCTTGAAATGAGGAGAAGCTGGACAAGGCTTTGGAACAGGGCTTTAACAAGAACCACAATATTAAAAAATTTGGTTATTTAAGTCAACTTTTTTTCCATGGAAGTAAAAAGTAAATGCACCCCCAAATGTTAAAGGTCCACAATAAAATGTAAGAATGATGGGAAAGGGCCTGTGGGAGGAGAGATGGTCTGTATGAGCAGGCAAAGAAGTCCTGGAGAAGCTGGAGATTCTCCAAGGCAGGAAGGTGTGGCCAGGGGGAGCCTTGCAGAGCCAGAGTGGAACCAAGAGCTCAGGAACACTGGCAGAAAGTACTTGGTGAAAAAGCAGTTCCTCCCCTTGTTTTCCAATAAAAAAAATGATTGAACTGAGCTTTGTAGTATTGGAAATTGTGCTTCTTCTTGGTAATGAAGTGGCCACAATTCATCAATATTCAGTTATGTAGATATGAAATTTATATTAAACTTTAATGTTACAAATGACTCATTTCTGCCCCTGGTTCCCTTGCAGGAACAATGGAGAAATACATTGAACAGAAACACATAAAGCTGAGTGAATAAGAACCATTCCTTTATCTTCCATCAAAACTTAATTTCCTGGTGGAAATATTTCACGTGGATAAGTAAAACACAAATTAATGACAGAACTCTCAAATTCTCCTGTCTAAGCAGGCTGATCTCGAGCTGAAAAACAAATCCTGGTTGGGTGCAGGAGGGGCTGCAGGGCTGTTGGTAGGAGTGGGAGTTGATGGAGGGGAAGCAGCTGCATTGCAGGGGACCCACCAGGAGATAATAATTCAACTGTGGGTGTAGGGATGGGTGACACAATAATGCCTGAATGCCCCAAGACTTTCATCAGTGCTGCTGGAAGGGGAGGAAACAACCTGATGGAATTTTTGGTACAAGCCTTCTCAGAATAAATCAATCTCTCCTGGGGGGGTAGCACATCCCAAGTCACAGATGCACAAGTTTAGAAATTATCAGATTGAGCATCTTAGCTAAAATTAATTAGCTGGAATGATCATTGCTGTGTGCACTAACAGGGTCTCCTCTGAGCAGAGTGGAGAGGATCTCATGCTAATGAAGGCAGAGCACTCTGCAGCTGGGAGCCAGCAGTGAGTGTCCTCCTGAGCTGCTCCAGAGTGCTCAATGTCATCTGCAGGATCTGGGACAGAGGCAGAACGTCCCTCAAGGGTGCAGCACTCGTTTTACTGGACACATTTATATATAGGTCATCCCAACAGTCAGGAAAAGGAGATCAAGCACACTCAAGATCTATTTCTTTTTCAAGTTGTTGTAATTGATTTGTGTTTAGGGAGGTTCTCCTTCAGCATCCTTCAGGTGTCAGTTTTGATTGTTCTTCTGTGCCTGGACACAGCCTAGCACAGCTTCTGCTTCAAACCACTGATAATCCAAACAGTCCTGACTGACTTTGAGTAGCAGATCTATGTTTAAATAAATGTGGGAGACCAAGGGAGGGGAGGATGGGACATCTTGGCTTATGGAATGTATGGTGTCTGTAGGAATGTTGTCTATCAACTCTTCCCTCTCTCAAATTTATCTTTTTTTTTTTAGCAGCCCAGCTGCTTACACAACCTTCTTTTACAAACATTCAAATCTCAGTTGCCCAAGGACTCCCTTATTTATTTTTCAGACATTTTAAAGTAATTTGGACAAATCTAGCATCTTTAGTGTAGGAAAAAAAAAAAAAAAAGGAGACCCATTTTGGAAAATGTCCTCATGGGAAAGTCAAAGAGATGGACTTAAAGTACATCTACTTCCAGGCAGTGGGAAAAAAGTGGAATGAACCTAAATTTAAAAAAATATGCTATTGGAAGAGATTAGTTTATTTACCATGAGGCTGATTTGAGCCTGATGTGCACAAGGAAATCTCTGTCCCAGCCACAGTTCCTGGAGCAGGAGTAGCTCAGGAGCATTAGATTGATTGCCTCTAAGTGTTATCTACACTTCATAAAAGGCAAATTGTTCCTTCTCATTCTTTTTGGCACCAGTTTTAACCTTGTTTCGCCTAAAATATGATTCCTTAATGCATGAAATTTTTAAGTATTTGGACTATCTATGAAGGCTAAAGGAGTATATTGGTGGTAAATGTGATTATAAAAGGTTCTTTAATAGACTCTAAATGCTGCTTTGCACTGAGCCTGGCTGCAGCTCAGCAGTTTGGGGCTGGGGCTGTGCAGCTCTCACTCCTGACTCTGCTGCAGTGGTGCTGGGTGCTGATTTGGGAGCCCCTCCAGGAGCTCTGATGTTCTGATGGCTGCAGAACCTGCCCATGATAATTCCATCCACCCAAGTGAATCTCTTCCAGGTCCTGCAGGGATGTAGGACAGGCACTGGGCTGGATCCTGGTCATGCAGCTCACTGAGCTCTGCTCTGGGAATGGCTGATAGGAGACCCAGAGCTGCTGATAAAGCAGCCAGGCTGACCCTCACTGCTGTGGCCACTACAGATCTCTGTTAATTTGTCAGATCAAGCAGCCACAGAGATGTTCTCTGTTTATCACCATAACACAGCTGCTCTTCCAGTTTACAGCAGGCTCCTCTAGTACCAGCAAACTGATCTTTCTTCTTTAGTAGGTTCTTTACTTTACAGCAATTTAAACATGGTCTAAAAAGCACCATGACTTTATTTCTTAAGCTGGAATTTCTTTGGCCATGTCTCTGATCTCATCATTTCCCTCAGCAGAACACTTTCTTTTTGGTTTTTTTTTTTTAATTTTAGTATAATTTTGCCAAATTATCACCTCTCTGGCAAGACACCACAGACTAATTACACTGACACTGCTTCATGCACACCTTTTGCCACCATTCCCCATGAAATGTTGTGGTTCCTGCAGAGCTGGGAACTTGTCCTTGCTCTGCTGTGCCTCCAGATCCAAGCAGAGGCTGATGCTTCTCTGTGACTTGCCTGGGTGCAAATCCCTGACAGGTTTTATGGCAAGAAAATCTTTGCTGTGTGTTGAGTTGTGTGGTGTAGGTGTACATGGCCCTGGCAGTGTGTTGGCTTCACATTTATAGCTAAATTATAATGAAATTTATAATTGTGGCTAAATATGAGTTGGCCCCATATTTGTAGCATAATTATAATGAAAAAAGGGACATAACTGGTTTGTGGGGAGTTGGTTTTTAGTGTGTGAAGCAGCACATCCAACAATCCTGGGTGAGAGTCCTGCACTCTGAATTAATCAGAGGATCACATCAGCCTCCCTGTGCCCCTGCAGGAAATCAAGGTTCCCTTCACACTTCAGGAAAGAAATGATGCCAGTTGAAGCTGTTTTGTTTCTGTAGCTTTAAGTAACTGTCACGAACACAATTTCAAAGATAATTTCAGATGGCTTATTGGATTTGCTTCTGAAGCAAATTGTGTCATTGCAAAGACAAAACAAAAATCCCCACAACATTAGGGCTGCTTTAATTGCCTCTTAATGCGTGGTGGTACCAAAATTAGAAACATGATTAGAATGAAACAGGTTTCTGTAAAATATCTTTTTTCATTAGTTTTATGGTGTTGCCTTGAATGGTTCTTGCATTCAGACAAAAATGTAACTGGCTTTTGATACAATCTTGTTATGAGCCTGTCAGTTCATATTAGAACAAGTTTGTTTGGTTTGTTTTTTCTCCCCTTCCCCAATTTAGTTGTCTTCTGAAGTGACCTCAAGTTCACTTAGGTTTGAAATTGTCTTCCTGTCTACAAATTGGAGTATTTTGAGCTGGGATACTCAGAAACACTTTGGTATAAAATGTCTAAAAATATTAATTTTATTAATAGCATGCAAATGAGTTCACACAAAAAACCACAGAGACAGATGGATTCTTTTCACCTGTGTCATTGAGCAAGGAGATGTGATGTGAAAGAATGATTGGAAATGCTCTTTTGACTGCACCAGCTCTGAAAATGGTTTAGGCAAATTCTGCTGCCACAGGTGTTGGAGTTCTGGTGGAGTTAATGACCAGTGTGGATCCATGGAGAAGGGGCAGGTGCAGTACAGCCTCATCCTGGCTTTGTGTGGAGCTTATTTCAATTGCAGCTTTTTGTTTAATTTTTGTGTTTTCATAACATAAAATCTCTCTGGCCTTCTGGGCTTTTAGAGACTTGCAGAGGATGTGGAGAGGGAGCAGCTCTTGGCTGTGATTCTGTCCTTATCCTGCCCTTACCCCCTTTGAATCCACACTTTCATTGCTTGGGAAGAGTTTGGGGGCAGAATTGAACCTTTTATAAAAATCTGTATAAAGAGAAGTCCAAGTAATTCTGCTTGGTGTTATAGTGGCCTTGAATAAAGGCTCTTTCTTAACTAACTACAGGCATTAATTTTTTGGTCTTTAATTAGCCAGAGTAATACCAAAGTGCTTATGCTATTTCTTATTCCTGATATTGCTTCAAAGTTATTCCAGAAACATTTTTTAATATCTCCTAATTTGATTAAGAACATAATCAGACAGTTATATAGCTGATTCTCATCTTTTACTACTGATAATTAATTATTGAAATGCAAAATGTGTATGTTCTGTGCTAAACATCAGGATCCTCTTGTATTTTTGCATGGCTGTATCACTTTGATTTCTTTCATCACTTCTGCAGTACAGCTACTAATGTGTGATTTTTCATCAAGACAACACTTACACACTTACTCTGTTGATTAGCAGTTTACTTTTTCCTTATAGAAAATGATTCCATTTCCTTACCAGCAAATTAGTGTTAATTCAGAGTCTAAGGAAAGGTTTTATTATTACCTTTCCTGGCACAGAAGCAGACCAGTTTCCAAAAAATGTCTCTAAACTGGGAGATGAAGTTTTTCCTACCTCCATTTCCATCTGTTTTCTCATTAGCTCTGTGATTTTCACTGTTTTTCTTTTCCCTTTTTTGTGCTGGGGTTTGTTTTGGTAGAAGGTGTTCTTTTCCTGAGAAAGGGGAATGATGGTCCTTGAGCCTTTAAAATAATTATTTAATTACACTCTGGTTGTGTCTTAATATTTCCCCGAGAGACCCCACCATGCTAAATGTGATGCTGAGCAGTGAGAACACCTCCTCAGAGGGTTTTCCAAGGTAATTGCTCATATTGGGAGTTTTCTCCTGGGGTCCTTTGCAGACACCAAAAGAGAAGGATCTCCCCTGATTCTGTTGCTGTCTTAGGGATACTGGAATTTTGGAACTGGGATCCACCATTTGCACATTAAAAGGCTCTCTGAGAATTTTTCTGAAAGGAAACATTGCATGATACTCTACAAATTTCCCTCTAACAACCCAAAAAACTTCCTCCCCTGCAATGAAACTAAAACTCTTCCCTTCCCCAAAAGACAGAGTTATGCTGCAAGCTCCCTGTGGCTGCAATCCACTTTGATTTGGAGAAAGCCCCTTCACCAGCAAAATAATGCTCATGCTCCCCATCAAGCTGCTTTGCTTCCCCTTCTCCTCACAATTCCAGTGCTCCCTTTGGATTCACCTGGGATACCTGTTCCCATGTTAAATTGAAATATCCCAGTGATGTCTGAACTTGAACAACAGCAGTTCATTTGTATACACTGTGAATGATCAACAAAATCCGTCTGGAACCAGCCCATTATAAAGTCTGATCAGTTCCTATTTCGAGTGACACTCAGCAAGAGCAATCCTGACTCTGTAATACGTGTGACAGCAATTTCCAGAGTCCCTGCTATTGTGTGCCGTGAAATTGTCTGTCTTACACCCAACTTGGACAGGCAGAAATGTGATCTGCTAATCAGGGCAGCAAAACTGCATCCTGCCAGCTCCTGACCTGGGAGCAGGGATGTTTAAAGTCCCAGGTCACTGGGTGCACGAGTGCCTCGAGGAGAACAGTGCCTTTTAGCCTTTGGGCTTACTGGAAGTGTGTGCTATTTATTTTAAGCAAGGCTCCATCCTTTTGACATGAGTCACTGGCATTTCTGCCCAGCCCCAGCACACTGGGAGCATTACTTGCATTGTTTCAGATGGCAGGGGGAAACGTTTTCAGATTTAAAGGATAAATGGTTATGTGCAGCAGTAATCAGTTGTTGCAAACATTATTCTAAATCAGACTGATTAATGGTTGCATTATGATGGGTTCCAAATGGACACAAATCTGGATGTTGTGTTTTTGGCAGTGAGCAAAGAGCACGTGTTTTGACTGCTTGGGTTGGTTCAGAAATTGATGTTCCCTTTTGATCAGTTCCTGCAAAGATCTGTTTTTCCTTTCTAAATGCCTGGGAAAAAAAATTCAAAACAACATTATTTCTTTATATGGTCCAGACATAAAAATTGACCAAATCTGAGATTTTTATTTGTGGGAGAGTAGGTCTGTTTGGACATAGTGACAGTTTTGCAGGAGGTTGTTAATCTTAGAGATGTTTGTGCTCTGTTACCTGAATTTCCTTCTCCTGAATGAGATAATGCAGACACCAGTCAAAAATGGCTGGAAGAGCATGTATTCATATGCAGCCTTGACTCTGCAGTGTGGCTAACTCATTTTCCATACTCATGCAATTCACACTGAATCCCCTGAGGGGTGGGAAGTTGATGAAGCAAAAATGAAATGTAAAACAACTTTCTAAACATCTTTACCACTAGGCAGGAAAGTTTTCTATTCTTCTGGTTCATGAGTCAGAACGATGCATGTTTATAAAGCCAGCAGGATGAAGTGGGGGTGTTCTAGATCTATTGGGTGTTTTTAATATATTTTTTACTCTCCCCTGCTTCAAAACATAGAAAAAGGTTGGCTCTTATTTTTTTAATGTTATTTTCATTTATTTTTATCTGCTTTAATCTTTTCAATGTTACCTTCTGCATTGCAGCTTAGTACCTTTAGCTGCCAGATGTTTGCCAAAATGCCATTTTGCCCTTTCTTATTTTTCTCCTTTTGTTGACCCAATGAGCATCCAAATGTAAGAAACTGCAGCTTATTGAGGGCATGGAAGAGAGACCTGAGGATGGATTTAAGGGATGGTTTGAAGCCATAACACCAGAAACTGCTGCAGAGCCTTTCCAGCTGGGAAACTGCCCTTGTGTGTGTTAGGCTGGCACTTGTGTTCCTCTCTGGGCATTCAAATTTGGGTGATTTCATGTGATCTCAGGAGCTTCTTTCTGTAGCTGTGTGATTGTGTTTATCCTTGGGTTCTGTTTTGGGGGTGTGTTGAGTTTGGGCATATCTGTAGGTACTAATTGCTTTGGTTGGAAATATGAGTAATTGTGAAATTCTGGAGAGTTCTAGGAAATCTTGAATTCAGTGTTTAATACACAACCCTTGGATCAGACTAATCTGTACAGCAGAGTAATGCACCTGATGTTCACAGCAGGCATTTGGAACACCAGTGCAGGCAGGGGCAGGATAAATCACTCTGAGACAGAGTTTAATTAATTGCACTTTGAATTCCTATAAGAGTTACTGTCTTTGTGTGGTGAATACCATCTCCCTAATTTCACACTCAGTTTTAGACTGGGTAATAAACAAACCTCCCATTGCCTGTGGATTGACTTTGAAAAGTTTTAGTCTTATTAGAGAGCATTTGATTATAGACATTCTGTGCATCTCTTAAAGAATTCAGATTGATCCTGAGGAATGTGGGCAACTTTAAATTCTCTTACTCAACCAAAAAAAAGTTGCATCTCCGTGTTCTTACACTTTAGTTATTAATGAACCCTTTCCATCAGCTTTGCAGCAGTGCNCCTCCCATTGCCTGTGGATTGACTTTGAAAAGTTTTAGTCTTATTAGAGAGCATTTGATTATAGACATTCTGTGCATCTCTTAAAGAATTCAGATTGATCCTGAGGAATGTGGGCAACTTTAAATTCTCTTACTCAACCAAAAAAAAGTTGCATCTCCGTGTTCTTACACTTTAGTTATTAATGAACCCTTTCCATCAGCTTTGCAGCAGTGGCTCTATCTTGACTATGTTGTTGGAAATCAAGAATTTTAGCAAATACTTGAGTTTCATCATAACTGTTTTCAGTAAATAAAGAAGGATAAAAATATATACCTCTTAAAAGTAGTTGAAGATAGTTTTGTGGCTGTAGTAAGAACTAAGGAGTTGGATTTCCCTGAAAAAAGAAGGTGGTTTTTATCAATTACAGGAGCAGTTGGATCTGACTAAGTACATTCATATATAGAGAGAGCCAGATTCTCATAAATGCCCCTTCTTTGGGTGCTTCATTACAAACATCCCATCTTATTTCAGGCTTTGTCTGTCTGTGGCTCAATCTGACCTCATTTTCCTGGCTATTTTAATAGTCTTTGAAGAAGATTAAGCATTTTTTTTCTTATACACTTGATCTTTTCTTTATATACAATTGTAAAATAGATCTGAATATTCAAATTAAAGAAACATGTTGCTTTCCATGGATCAGACAACTGACACACACTAAGATTCCAAACAGAGCTGCTTTGCAGGAAGGCTCCACATGGTTTCACTCTGCATCTCTGCAGGGTTTTACCCCAGGGGTTTATCTGTGCTGAGGGATCCCTTAACCACTGACCTCTGCTTCAGGAACACAGCTTGAATAGCAAAGCTGTGCCAAACCAAAGGCCTTGATGAAGTCCAGGCTCTATTCCCATGAAGACATTCATTTTTGAAGATAGCAGATGATTGTTTCTGTGGAGAATCAGCTCTTGGATTCTGGCACTGAAGTCTTTGCCTGTTGGGGGATAGGATGCTTATAAATCAGAAATGATGAATTTTCACTGGCAGTTTTTTTCTATGTTGATTCAAGCAACAAACCTTTCCCTCAGTCCCACTTGTAGGAAAAAATTAAATAGTGTAAGTAAAAGTCTGCTTTGGTTTTCACAGGTGACTTCAGACTTTTCTTATCTTGGTACAGTTCAATAGATTCTGTTCTTTAGACATATTGCAGTGAGGTTAAATTCTCTAATGAACTATTCAGCTGTGTATGAGAGCACAGCTGTTAATCCAGAAATTTTTAGGAAATAATCAGGACTATTCCAGTTATCTAAAAGTGATTGTGTAAGGTGCATCCAGCACCATGAAATGTGATCTTCATCATCTGAAACTGTGGGCAAAAATTCAAATATAACTTCCACTCACCTTGTGCACAGGACGACTGTCACCTTCAAAAGCAATCTCTGAATTGGATTTTTGAACATTTTTTCCTCACAAAATTAGATGGTATGGGTTTAAAACAATCTAGCCCTCAATGGAAGTTAGTTATGCCTACCTGCCTTAGCAAAAGTATTTCTCTTTTCTTCTCTTTTTTACCCTTTTTCTATTTTTTTTCCCAACAAATACCATTATCTACTACACCAGGGAGCAAAATAAGTTAAGTAAAAGGAAATAATGGTTAAAATCACAACTCAAGAATTAGCTTTCACTTTGGGGGGGAAATTATTGAGCACAAANCTGCCCTTGTGTGTGTTAGGCTGGCACTTGTGTTCCTCTCTGGGCATTCAAATTTGTGTGACTTCATGTGATCTCAGGAGCTTCTTTCTGTAGCTGGGTGGTTGTGTTTATCCTTGGGTTCTGTGCATTTTGGGGATGTGTTGTAATGGTGTTGAATTTGGGCATATCTGTAGGTACCAATTTCTTTGGTTGGAAATATTAGTAATTATGAAATTCTGGAGAGTTCTAGGAAATCTTGAATTCAGTGTTTAATACACAACCCTTGGATCAGACTAATCTGTACAGCAGAGTAATGCACCTGATGTTCACAGCAGGCATTTGGAACACCAGTGCAGGCAGGGGCAGGATAAATCACTCTGAGACAGAGTTTAATTAATTGCACTTTGAATTCCTATAAGAGTTACTGTCTTTGTGTGGTGAATACCATCTCCTTAATTTCACACTCAGTTTTAGACTGGGTAATAAACAAACCTCCCATTGCCTGTGGATTGACTTTGAAAAGTTTTAGTCTTATTAGAGAGCATTTGATTATAGACATTCTGTGCATCTCTTAAAGAATTCAGATTGATCCTGAGGAATGTGGGCAACTTTAAATTCTCTTACTCAACCAAAAAAAAGTTGCATCTCCGTGTTCTTACACTTTAGTTATTAATGAACCCTTTCCATCAGCTTTGCAGCAGTGCCTCTATCTTGACTGTGTTGTTGGAAATCAAGAATTTTAGCAAATACTTGAGTTTCATCGTGACTGTTTTCAGTAAATAAAGAAGGATAAAAATATATACCTCTTAAAAGTAGTTGAAGATAGTTTTGTGGCTGTAGTAGGAACTAAGGAATTGGATTTCCCTGAAAAAAGAAGGTGGTTTTTATCAATTACAGGAGCAGTTGGATCTGACTAAGTACATTCATATATAGAGAGAGCCAGATTCTCATAAATGCCCCTTCTTTGGGTGCTTCATTACAAACATCCCATCTTATTTCAGGCTTTGGCTGTCTGTGGCTCAATCTGACCTCATTTTCCTGGCTATTTTAATAGTCTGTGAAGAAGATTAAGCATTTTTTTCTTATACACTTGATCTTTTCTTTATATACAATTGTAAAATAGGTCTGAATATTCAAATTAAAGAAACATGTTGCTTTCCATGGATCAGACAACTGACACACACCAAGATTCCAAACAGAGCTGCTTTGCAGGAAGGCTCCACATGGTTTCACTCTGCATCTCTGCAGGGTTTTACCCCAGGGGTTTATCTGTGCTGAGGGATCCCTTAACCACTGACCTCTGCTTCAGGAACACAGCTTGAATAGCAAAGCTGTGCCAAACCAAAGGCCTTGATGAAGTTCAGGCTGTATTCCCATGAAGACATTTATTTTTGAAGGTAGCAGATGATTGTTTCTGTGGAGAATCAGCTCTTGGATCCTGGCACTGAAGTCTTTGCCTGTTGGGGGATAGGATGCTTATAAATCAGAAATGATGAATTTTTACTGGCAGTTTTTTCTATGTGGATTCAAGCAACAAACCTTTCCCTCAGTCCCACTTGAAGGGAAAAATTAAATAGTTTAAGTAAAAGTCTGCTTTGGTTTTCACAGGTGAGTGCAGACTTTTCTTGGTACAGTTCAATAGATTCTNCTTCAGACTTTTCTTATCTTGGTACAGTTCAATAGATTCTGTTCTTTAGACATATTGCAGTGAGGTTAAATTCTCTAATGAACTATTCAGCTGTGTATGAGAGCACAGCTGTTAATCCAGAAATTTTTAGGAAATAATCAGGACTATTCCAGTTATCTAAAAGTGATTGTGTAAGGTGCATCCAGCACCATGAAATGTGATCTTCATCATCTGAAACTGTGGGCAAAAATTCAAATATAACTTCCACTCACCTTGTGCACAGGAGGACTTTCACCTTCAAAAGCAATCTCTGAATTGGATTTTTGAACATTTTTTTCCTCACAAAATTAGATGGTATGGGTTTAAAACAATCTAGCCCTCAATGGAAGTTAGTTATGCCTACCTGCCTTAGCAAAAGTATTTCTCTTTTCTTCTCTTTTTTACCCTTTTTCTATTTTTTTTCCCAACAAATACCATTATCTACTACACCAGGGAGCAAAATAAGTTAAGTAAAAGGAAATAATGGTTAAAATCACAACTCAAGAATTAGCTTTCACTTTGGGGGGGAAATTATTGAGNCTTTCCTGGAGGGAGGGAGGTGAGCCTGCAATTTCCAGAGTGCAGTGGCACAGGGATGGAGCAGTTCCTGTGCCTCTGTGAGCTGTGTGTGCCTGCCCTGCGCTGATTTTCACTTGATTTCTCTGCCTGGCATTTCCCACTGTGGCCCTGCATTCCCTTCCCCAGTGCCTGGGCTCCCACCCTGGCACTGTCCAGTGCTCATTCTTGGCCTAATTCTGCTTGCATTTAATGCTTTTTCCTGCAACAAAAGCTGTGTCAGCAGGACAGCTCTCTCCTGGGGCACATCCAGCCCTGCAGGGATGCACTGTGTGCATGCAAAGTGGTGCCCATGAAAACCAGGCTTTGCTGCATCTTTTCCAACCCCTGTAAACACATTAAGTCAAAAGCAATGTAGTCAGTGGTGAAAACCTTAATGTTTTTGGGGGATGAGCTCTAGGTGTAGAAATGTATTAACACAAGGGCAGGTAATGATGGGACAAGGGGAGTAGCCTTAAGCTGAAGGAGGGCAGATGTAGATGAGATTTCAGGAGGAAATTCTCCCTTGTGAGAGAGGGGAGGCCCTGGCACAGGGTGCCCAGAGAAGCTGTGGCTGCCCCTGGAGCCCTGGAAGTGTCCAAGGCCAGGTTGGAGAGGGCTTGGAGCAGCCTGGGATAGTGGAAGGTGTCCCTGCCATGGCAGGGGGTGGGAATGGAAGAGCTTTAAGGTCCTTGCAACCCAAGCAATCCCATGATTCTATGAAGGTTTATTAGCATTACTCATTTACAGCTGATTGTCAGAAAAAATTCCCAGTGTCTTTAGAGAAATGGTGTGTCTGCTCTTGAAAATCAGAAATAGCTGTGCCCAAGAACTGTGGAGCAAACACAAGTGTGCACATGTAGAAAATTCCCCTGAGGCTTTTAACCCAGGTCTGTTGTGCTGGCCAGGATGCTGTGAGCTGAGGAACCCTCCCCTGCTTACTGAATGAACAGAGGTGCAATGCAGGCTCCTTCCCTGGGCTGGAATTAGAGATGACACCCCGAGGAAAAAGACAAGTCTAGAGCATCTGGGTTGGGACTTCTGAGATGGAGTGAGACACAATTTCAATTAAGTGCAGTGGATTAGCACTGGCTGGGAAGTGGATTTGATACTCTGAAGGAAAGGGAAACACTTCAAGGAAACATTTGAATTTTTCCACAGTAAAAATTACTATAGACCTCAAATGCCAAAAGAAACAAACAACCCACTGGAATTGTCTAAGTGTTGTATTTTCTCATTACTGAACCCATTGTGTTTTGATATTAAATGTTAAATTTTTTGGCATTATGTAACTCAATATTATGCAGATCAGAACATTAATTCTATTGGCATCACTGAAATCAGGTTTAAACAGAAATAGGTGCCCTTGAACAGTTTTATTCTTGGTAAAACTGCCTTTTCTAATAAAAAGCTCCTGTGTTGGAAACTAACTGGTCAGCTCTGTGTTTCAGCAAAAATTCTCCCATTTGTGTATCTCTGGCTCTCTCCCAAACTGTTTCTGCTACCAGAATTTGATTTCTATCTTCTGATTTGCAGAGAGGACAAAAGTTTTTGGCATTCATACCTTCATGCATGCTGTGTGAAAAAGAAATAATAATAAATATCCATTGAGGGCTCTTCCCATTATTACTTCCTCTGTTGGTATNCCCGAAGCCCCCCAAAACCCCCCGCCGCCCCCGCATCTATTTTTTTTCCCAACAAATACCATTATCTACTACACCAGGGAGCAAAATAAGTTAAGTAAAAGGAAATAATGGTTAAAATCACAACTCAAGAATTAGCTTTCACTTTGGGGGGGAAATTATTGAGCACAAAGCAAAATACATTTTAGGGAAGGAAATAATGAGAGACTTACTTATGAAAAATACAATCATTTTAGCAAACCTTGTATACAGTGAGTAATAATCAGTTCTCCATAATATTAAAGAAGGAGCACTCTAAATTTTTTTGACATCCCTAATCATGGAGCCTGGGGAGCTGTACAGAACATTTGCATTAAATTACTCCTCATTTTCCCAGCCCTATCTGCCCCTTCCTTGGGTTTCGCTGCCAGTATTTGCGAATTTGGCAGAAGCCTGAAGATTTCATAGCTCATGTTGTTGTCTCCTGCCAGGAACATCAGAGGAAGGTGCATTAGATGCTGCATGGCAATGAGGGGTGGAGGGAAATCACGCTGGTTTTCATATCAGGCACCCAGGTGCCATCGTTTGTATCACATTACTGCAGCAGAGTGGCAGAAGATGCTCCCATGCATCACTTCTGATGTCCTGGAGGGAGGGAGGGAGGTGAGCCTGCAATTTCCAGAGTGCAGTGGCACAGGGATGGAGCAGTTCCTGTGCCTCTGTGAGCTGTGTGTGCCTGCCCTGTGCTGATTTTCACTCGATTTCCCACTGTGGCCCTGCATTCCCTTCCCCAGTGCCATTGCCTGGGCTCCCACCCTGGCACTGTCCAGTGCTCATTCTTGGCCTAATTCTGCTTGCATTTAATGCTTTTTCCTGCAACAAAAGCTGTGCCAGCTCAGCTGTGTCAGCAGGACAGCTCTCTCCTGGGGCACATCCAGCCCTGCAGGGATGCACTGTGTGCATGCAAAGTGGTGCCCATGAAAACCAGGCTTTGCTGCATCTTTTCCAACCCCTGTAAACACATTAAGTCAAAAGCAATGTAGTCAGTGGTGAAAACCTTAATGTTTTTGGGGGATGAGCTCTAGGTGTAGAAATGTATTAACACAAGGGCAGGTAATGATGGGACAAGGGGAGTAGCCTTAAGCTGAAGGAGGGCAGATGTAGATGAGATTTCAGGAGGAAATTCTCCCTTGTGAGAGAGGGGAGGCCCTGGCACAGGGTGCCCAGAGAAGCTGTGGCTGCCCCTGGAGCCCTGGAAGTGTCCAAGGCCAGGTTGGAGAGGGCTTGGAGCAGCCTGGGATAGTGGAAGGTGTCCCTGCCATGGCAGGGGGTGGGAATGGAAGAGCTTTAAGGTCCTTGCAACCCAAGCAATCCCATGATTCTATGAAGGTTTATTAGCATTACTCATTTACAGCTGATTGTCAGAAAAAATTCCCAGTGTCTTTAGAGAAATGGTGTGTCTGCTCTTGAAAATCAGAAATAGCTGTGCCCAAGAACTGTGGAGCAAACACAAGTGTGCACATGTAGAAAGTCCCCCTGAGGCTTTTAAGGCAGGTCTGTTGTGCTGGCCAGGATTCTGTGAGCTGAGGAACCCTCCCCTGCTTGCTGAATTAACAGAGGTGCAATGCAGGCTCCTTCCCTGGGCTGGAATTAGAGATGACACCCTGAGGAAAAAGACAAGTCCAGAGCATCTGGGTTGGGACTTCTGAGATGGAGTGAGACACAATTTCAATTAAGTGCAGTGGATTAGCACTGGCTGGGAAGTGGATTTGATACTCTGAAGGAAAGGGAAACACTTCAAGGAAACATTTGAATTTTTCCACAGTAAAAATTACTATAGACCTCAAATGCCAAAAGAAACAAACAACCCACTGGAATTGTCTAAGTGTTGTATTTTCTCATTACTGAACCCATTGTGTTTTGATATTAAATGTTAAATTTTTTGGCATTATGTAACTCAATATTATGCAGATCAGAACATTAATTCTATTGGCATCACTGAAATCAGGTTTAAACAGAAATAGGTGCCCTTGAACAGTTTTATTCTTGGTAAAACTGCCTTTTCTAATAAAAAGCTCCTGTGTTGGAAACTAACTGGTCAGCTCTGTGTTTCAGCAAAAATTCTCCCATTTGTGTATCTCTGGCTCTCTCCCAAACTGTTTCTGCTACCAGAATTTGATTTCTATCTTCTGATTTGCAGAGAGGACAAAAGTTTTTGGCATTCATACCTTCATGCATGCTGTGTGAAAAAGAAATAATAATAAATATCCATTGAGGGCTCTTCCCATTATTACTTCCTCTGTTGGTATGACTTAATGTGGCATAGATAAAAATTAAGATTATTCCTGTTAAAATACACAGTGAGATTCAGCTCTCATAGGAACCCCTTCTGAGTTATTGTGGGCCTCCTCCTGAAGCCCCACACCAAGGAAAGCCCCTCTGAACTGAGATAGGTGCATCTCATTTCCAGGGAGTGGAAAGGTGTTAAAGTTTTAGCAGCTGTTGGGAGTTTCAGTACCTCTGCTCCATATTTAAGGTTTCCACCACGTGAGAATTCTGACCTAATACTTTTGCATCCCCTGCTGAAACAAAGTCCCTAAACTCTATTTCAGTGAGACAGAGCAGCCTCTTGCCCTTGGTGCACAGAGCTGAAGCCATTGAACTCAGAGGAACAATTACTGAGGGAAAATATTTGGCATTTGCTGTGTAGTAGCTTGAACCTGGGTGATCACTGTGTCTCTTTGTGACATTAAAATCTATGTCACCTCAACAGCTGTAGAATTCCAAGAAGATTTACAATTTTTCCTTGGAAATAATCCCAGAGATAGCATCACTATAATGCCATAGGGACTGCCAAAGCAGTCTCAAAGCCACAAACTTCATCTCATGTAGCACTTCAGCCTGTTGAAGAGCCCCCTACGTGGAGATTCTGGGGGAGGGAAATTAAAAATGCAGTCTGAAACACTCCAGTGATTTACCACAGAGCTTACAAAAGCAACAGGGCTTCCAAGTCTACCTTCTCTCGCTGTATTTTTCTCACTTATCACAGCTCTTCAAGGAGCTCCTCCAATTCCCTGCTCGCTATTATGTCTTCTCCTTGTGATCATGAATCCAAAGCACAGAAGCGCTGTTGGATGGGATTCTCTTCTGAAAGGCTGGGGAAGCTGCCTCAGGAGTAAAGTTACCAGGCTGATACATTTTTTTTTTCATCCCCATTTCCTGGCTTCTTCCACTTAAAGACTCAATGGGATCACTGCTGTGGGACCGAGGTCTCAGCTGGCAGAGGCAGCTCTTCCCTGTGATGTGTGGCTTTTGTTTTTCACTCAGGTAGACTTTGTGTGGAAATGGGCTCTGGAAGCAGAGTGGGAAAGGGAAATCCCCTGCTCTGTGCAGGTGGGCAGCAGGAGAAATCATGGATTGGTGAACAAGCCTGGCTGAAATGTCCTGGGGACGAGCACAGGAGTGTAAAAAGTGTAAAAAATCACCAATTTGATGGTTGCTGTTTGCTGTGTGTGCTCACTGTGTGTCAGCTCAGCAGGCTGGCGTCTCTGGGAGTGGGAATGTGTGCTCTGAGTGGAAATCTTTGGGCAGCAGGATATCTTCCTAATGGCATTGTTATGTGTCCATCCAGGAGATGGTTTAAGGCAGCGAGGAAAGGAGTAAGAAAGTTATCATCAAATTGTATTGATATAGAACATTTTTATGAAACAATCTTGAAAGGATTTAGTGCAAAGGTGTATTAGTTGAGAAGAAAACGTTTAGAGCTGAAGTTTTTTTTTTTCCCCTCTTTTTGTTTTTTAAATTAAGTCTTCTAAATGAAAAAGTCCAGTCAATTTGTACTTTATAGAAGTGAAAAATACTGCCTGTGGAGCTGCTGGTGGTTCATTATTCAACTGAGTACAGTACCTTGTTTTAAAGACTCTTCTTGCAAGTGGTTATTCTCCATTTCTGTCATCCTGTCCTCACACTGTGGGGCTCTCACTGAGCCAAGTCTTTTTGAAGTCAAAAACTCAGTGTCATGGTATGTTCAACACTGAATATAGTAGCAAACATATTTATATATGTGACACACCATAAATGTTGCATCTTTGCTTAATTCCTCAATTGCTCTGGATTCTTTTTGGATTGATTACTAACATGGAAAGAAATAGAGACTCTCTCTCAAATCCCACTTTTGAGCTGAGAGGGCTGGGACAGCAGAGAGGTTAGGGAGCTTTTAAAAAGGAAATTGCTGGATGCAAATATGCTGGCAAGGGGAAGAATTCTTAGGGTTCTTATCTGATCCAAGGAGAGACTTCCAGTAGACACTGGATCAAATCATGATTTGTGTGGTAAAACCTGAGAAAGAAGATAATTTCAAGGACTAGCATGGCCTGGATCACTGGGGTGTGTCTCCACTGTGCAAATACATTCCAGACATAAAAAGATCAGTTGGATGTCCTGGTTCTCATGCTTTGCATCCTCCTCCCTGGCTCTTGTAAAATTGCACTGGAAATATTAAAAGCAATTCCATGATGAAAAAGGTGTCTTAAAGCATCTACTGTTGATTTAGGGAGTAGGTAACTAAATGAGAACTGCAGAGAGGAAAAGGAAGGACACAAACCAATGTCAGTCAATGAAGCCTTCAAAGTCTCAGAGAAAGAACATGATAATATAAGTTTTCTTTCCTCTGGGCTCTGATTTACTGAGGTGAAACCCAAGATAGCAAGAAACGTTTTCTATAAAAAAGGAATATTCATATGAGTATTATAAAATATATATATGTGGTAGTCCTTTAAGCATATAATTTATTACTTATATTAAGATACTCTGCCTTTCTTCTGCTTTTTTGTTGGGTCCTACAATATTTTGTCCTTTCTATCCATTTATTCCTTCTTTGTTTTTGTGCAGGAGATACCATAAATCCTCTCTCTGATTGTGCATTGATGTAAAATTGAGCAGCCCCATGTTTTATTTGTGCTGCTGTCCCCTGGCAAACACTGGCAGATGTTTGGATACTTATCACTCTCCCTTCCTGATCTGAGAAATGTGATCTCTTTATTATGAGGAAATATTTTGTTGCTTATCTGATGCCAACCCCACTATGATTTCTGGATAGATTTTGATTGATTTCCTTAAGTTTTGGAATGTTTCTTAAGATCTTTCAGTTCAAAAGCAGCTCGTGGCAGTGAGGAAAAAGGAAGATTATAGGGACATTGGCAGCTTTCTCCCTGGATTCTCTCAGAGTGTCTCTCCCTTCCTAGAGTCAAGTCACAGCCTCCTTTGCTGCTCCTGCCATCCAGAAGTGCTTTCCTATAGCTCTCTGCCTCATTGATTCTCCATCTGTTTTACTCTGAGCATCTTCCTGGTGACCCCTGTTCCCATCTGCTGTAAATATGCTCCTATTCAAAGTGTTTTCACTCTGTCACTTCCCATTGCAGGGGATGATTGATTATGGCAGGGCCTGTGTTCTGTGTGGTGGAGACAGGGAGGGGATCCAGGCACGGCCTGGAGGATTTCTTAGGTCTTGTTTGGCTGGGGCTGGGGAGCAGGAGGGGATGTGGAGCTGAGAGCTGTGACTGATGAATGTGTCTCCCCAAATTAGGGGGTAAATGAAGGAGCTGGGGATCAGACAGGCAGGGAAGGCAGCTGTGTCAGACACATTTCCTGAAAGTTGGGAAGGACCCGAGCCAAACCTCTTGGATGTCAGTCAGGAGCCTGCCAGCCACTCTGAAAGACATCTGAAAACAAGTGCTGGAGGTTTGACTGGCTTCTCTGAGTTAGAGGACAGTGCCTTCAGTACAATCCACTTCTCCTCTCCTTTCGCAGTTAGAGAAACAATATAATTCACAGAGATGGAGCACCACATTACTATCTAATAGCCATTTGTATTCCAAGGCTGTACAGATTTTTCTCTTATTTCAACACTAGATTAACAGGGGAAGGAATTACAAAAGAATTGCTGTTGGAAAAGGAATTTGAATACAGACCAGGTGGCTAATTTGCTCCCATTAGTTAGTATGTTTAACAAGGGAGGGTGCAGCCTGCATTAAAGTCTCTGGAAGAACATCTCTATTGCTATTTAGCATTGCTGCACAGATTTGAATTTTTGCCTGCTTCCCTTTGTGCTGGAGCATTTTTTCCCCCCCAAAACACTGGGCAAGGAAAATAGCATATGGATGAGAAGTGGCATATCTGAACAGCTCCGTGTGTCTGTGACATGAATTGGTGCAGAAGAAGAGGATGTATCATCATGCTTTGATAACAAGCAAATCAGGAGCAATTACTTTTTTTCTTTCAGAGAAAAGAGGATCACTTACACTACTTCAAAATATGATTTTTTTTCCCCCTGTGGAGAATAATGATCATTCTCTGTGTAAGCTGAGACACTATCATCCCTTTCAGTCTCTCTGAGTGTGAGCCATGTGTGGTGTCTGAATGCAGCTCTGCACTTAGGAGATGGATTGGATGGGCTGTGGTGATGTCACGCCTTAAATATCGCTGACTCCTGATCCAGTTGGATCAGATTTTGATCTTTGTAGCACATCCTCTATTCTGCAGGAGAAAATGAGTACAACAGATTGTTTTCCGTAAGGTTTTGGCAACTAGGAAACATTTGTGAAGTGATAATGTAGGGATTGCTCATGTCTGAGTACGTAGAATGAAATTCTGTAAGGAAAACACTTTATTTCCTGGCAGAAGCTCGTGGCAAATAGATGTGGCTTAAACAGCACAAATCACAGGTGGGGAGAGAAACTGTGTTCCTATTGAACAATAAGCAGCATTTTCAAGTAATGTAGATTGATCTTAAGAACCAAAGACAAGGAGAAATATCAATCTGTTAAAAAGAGCCTTTTTTCCATGCCTGGTTTTTTATTTGCATTTAGTTGCTGTTTTCCAATGGGATCAAAAAGTTCAACAGTTTCATGGTGGGGCTTATTTCTTTCATACTTGAAAGAGACCACGTGGAAAAAGCCTGTTCCTCTGATTATAAACACTGGAACATAATTAATGAAATGAAACCAGTTTATTTGTTAACCAGTGGTGCAACATGTAACAGGAAAAGCTGAGGCCTGTTTTTTTTTAGTGGCATCTTTGTGTGTATTTTCTTTTACTTTTAGCTCTGTCGCATCGCAGCAGGCAAGGAACATGCTGGAATAAGTTAATGAGGAAAACTCCATGTGTTTTCCTCAGCCAGCTGCAGTATCCAGACTGGTTTGGCTGCTCTGGTCCCTGCCCTGCTGGGTGTCCTGGTGTCCCCTGCAGGGATGTCCCTGCTGGAATCCCCTGGCTCCAGGCACAGCAGGTGCAGCTCTCCTGTGACACTGAACTCTGAGCTTTGCGTCCTGCAAGCACAAACAGGACAATTTCCACGATTTCTTCCAGCCTCCATTCACTGTATCAGCCTCTTTTTCACCTTTTAAGTTGCTCCTGAGCTATTGAAAAGCTGTTTAAGCTTTTGCCACCTTGCTCAGTACATTTGCCCTCTCTCTGCTGCTATTATGGCAGAGCCATAGAGGGGTAGCATTACACTGGCTCCTACTGTGCCCATCAGAATTACAGGAATCAACAAAGCAGCTGTAAACCCTGTGCTAGGAGCAGGCTAAGGATGGAAAAAAATCCTCATAATACCTGTCTTTTGGTGTCACTTGTTGTCTGCAAGGCACAATGGAACATCTGGAAGCGAGAGCCCTCCTATTCAGGGAGCTGAAATTGCATTAGCTGCTCTGGCATAAAGGACAGGATTAGAATGACAGACCTCCCCACTGAAATATTTGCTTTTGAATAAACTTGTCAGATGCAACAAGGGGTGTCATGGCAAAACTTTCCCGCTTCTGCTGCGAGAAGAGCTTCTGTTTCTGTGATGACAAGAGAGCTCTGTTTAATTGAGCTGCATTTTGCTGCTGTCTGCTGTAGGCAGATACAATGGAAGGGGACAAAGGCCAAGTTCAATTCGTTGCTATCAAGCTTCCTCTCTTCTAGGAGCAGGTAACAGCAAAACAATTACTGCAGGCTTAAAGCAGGTGTGTTGTGGCAAGAACGGGGGGAGAGAGAAAGTTCTGCAGTGGCTTCACGTTAATTTATGCTCAAGGGACATCCACCATTCTTTATGGCACAACAGGGGACCCAAATATAATGGGGGATACAAACTAAGGAAGATAATGGGGAAGGAAAGCATCTTTCAATGCCTTTAGAGTTCATGAGTTATTCCTGTTTGCCAGAATTCACTTTGGTGAGCCTTCACTCGTAATGAAAACGTAGCTTTGTAGAAACTGGGTCAGGTAAATTTGAGATGCTATTATGGCTTTATTCATCTTTAAACTATAGATCAAATAGTTCTAATAAAACATTTTAAAAGGGCATGTTTCAGTAGTATCCATTCACAAAACTCTCATATCATTCAGGACATTAAAAGTAGACAAAGACCACAGGTCTGGCTTGTGACACTTTAGGAAGTCATGTAGGCAGCTTGTTGATGATTGATGTACTCCAAAACATAGTCCTGACTTAGAAATGCTTGTCTTTGCTCTTGAGGTTACTATTTCTCCCCCAATATTTATTCCTCTGTTTTAGATTACTCTGTAAGCAAAACCAACACTGGTTTCACACCTTGTCTGGGTGTTGGGAAAGCATCTCCACAGCTGGGCAGTGTCTTTGTCTGCCTCACTCAGGGAGTTTGGGCACTACAAACAGATCTGTTGCATTTGTGCAGCTTTCTTTGTGGGCTGGAGTTTCATCCTCCTTCCTCATAGGGTTGCCCAGCCTGTCCTGGGGTACCTCACTACTGCTGTGTCTCAGTGTTTGTGCCACCTTGGTGTGTCTATTGAACACTGCTGAACTAACTCAGGGGTTATTTGCCACTACAATGATGACAAACAATGACAAAATTAACTAGAAACTCGTGCTTCAATAAGCCAGTGACATGAGGCCACACAGGAAACAGAAGTGCCCTTTCTGATTTCTTCTAGAGAATTTTGCTTTTGCCTCTTCCATTCAGAAATCAGAAATGTGGAGTGCATTTTAGATTGTGTCAACTCTAGTGAATACACTTCAGTTTTGAAATATTAAACAAGAACTCTCTCTTTGGAGCCAGTTTAAAAGTGATTTGGGGTGAGGCTTGGTGGCCTCAAGGTGCCCCAGCCACAGAGTCCATTTTGGCTGCAGGGCAGGAACACATCCAGAGGGGCCACTTGGGTAGAGATCCTGTCACACACAGCAAGAGAGACAAAATTCCTGCCTTCCAGAGCATTATACAGCAGTTGAAGTATATTATTCAACTCACATGAATGAATTAATATAATTTGGCTCTTAAACAAAAAAAGAAAAGAAGCATGCTGATTTGGGAGCCTTAACTGATAATTTTCTTCAAAAAATGGTAGAACAAAGTGATTCAACACTTCCAGGATGGTTTTTTTCCCCCCACACTTCTAAATGTACAAAATGTTTTGTTGGTTTTTATGGTTCCAGGGTTACTTCCATGGAACAGTTGATGTTGCCCAGGGGAGGGGAAAAAGAAATCACATCTCAATTCTTTCTTAGAATATTGTTTTAAATTATGCCCAACAGATGACAACAAATATGATTAATATTAACTGAATGAGGTAGTATTGTTTAATTTATTCTTTATGAAGTTCTATTCTTCTTCATGCTTGGATCCCAGGGGAAAAAACAGTTTAATGTAATTTCTGTTCCCCATTTACTGTTTGCCAGTCTCAGATGCTCTTCTGGTCTCCCACTGCAGTGCTTTAACAGTGACCTACCTCAAAGACATGGACTTTCTTTGTTCCCTGAGCTCTTCACAAGCAGAAAGGTGCATATCAATTATTTAGTAGAAATTTTCCCCCTGACAAAACTTTCCCTTGATATCTTAATGCAGCCTTGCTCATAAACTGGTTTCTTGCATCCTTTCAGCTTAGAAGTCAGTGTCTATTAATGAGTTAACCAATATTTTCTAGCTCTTAATGTGTTTATTGTGCTTCAGCAGGAGTTAACATTGTTGTGGAGGTGAAGGTTATAAAGTGTGTTGGTCTGGTCTGGCAGCTGCAGTGCAACTTCCAGGAGAAAGTGGGATTAATTATGATTGAGGGCATGAAAAATTCTCTGAAAATGCCACCTGCAAGCACACAGACCACCTGCATCTTTAGAGCTGGCACCTGGACACTCCTTGGAGTCAGGTGGATGCTCCTGTCTGTGTCATGGTTCTTGAGGGACATGAGGCGCTTTCAGCTGTCCCATAATCCTGGCAACCTCTGGGATGAGGGATAAGGAAGCAGAAATACAAGGCAAAAAAAGTGAGAACCCAAATCTAGGACAGAGGGGTAGCTAAAGAGAAAAAGGAAATTGCTCAGTGAAAAGGCGAGGAGATTAAATAAAAATAAATGGGATGGGATTCTGACTCTGTCACACGTGAGACTTTCCTCAGGGGTTAGGATGGATTTTGCCCTTGTTGGTTGATGGAATTCTCCATTCTCTAAGCTGACTACAACAAGCTGTGAACAAAGAGCAATGATGTCTTCTTTCTTGCCTGCTTTTAACAGTTTTTGGTAAGCATGGAAACAATATGAACTATGTTAGTGAAGCAAATTGGGTGCCCTTGCACAGGAAAGCACACAGCCTGAGAAGTGTGTGAGCTGCTGGGGGCTGGAGGCAGAACCACACAACACTTCCTGTGGTAACTCCTGTGAGCTTTCAGAGCAAACAGGACAATTTCTCCAAGTCCTCCCCCTCCTTTCTCCTTCAGGTCCTCTCTGTTCTGGTTATTCCCCCTTGGGCTAATTGATTTTCACAGAGTTTTTCCTCTGTTTTTTTATCAGTTGATTAGAAAAAAACACCAGAGCCAACCTGCAAGTGCCTTCTTATCTCACTTCATGAGAATAAATTATAGCAGCAATCTCTTGCTTTTCAGGAACTTTTCTACCAGTGGATACCTATTACCCCATTTATTATGTCCACTTTTCTCAATTTCACTGTTTTTTTTTTTAATAGAAAGTAAAAAAATGGGTGGTTTCCCACATATCTACTCAATTTCCCATTCTGCATCTGATCCATATAATATTTGCTCCTCTTGCTACTTGGTATTTATTTCTGTGGCCAATGGATGCAATAAGGGATTGTAATTTAATTGCTGGCAGAAGTTAAGATGATCCTCTCATTTGCACTACGGCTTTGCTTTTCAAAATTTCCTTTGTCTCTTATAATGCAGATCTCTACTTTGAATTAGAATTTAAAATTATCTCCTCTGTGGATTTGAAAGCCACTGTCACAGCATAAACATCTTTCAAGGGCTTTATTCTTCAGTCTTGTGCATGAAACCTGACTTTTGGTTAGTTCCTAATGAAGCCTTTGCTGTTGTCAAGGCACTAATGAGTGCAAAAGGGAAAAGACAACATTATGGGATATGTGAACTTAGAGAATGAGTTTTAATTGATGGGTTTTAGTTCACCATTTAGAAACTGTGAGCCTGCTGGAAGCCACGGGTGGTGTGCTTTGTTCACTGCTGCTGCTTCAGTACTAAAGAACTTTCTGCCAGTGCTGGAAATCACAGAACTGAAAGTTTGTTATAATTTTCCATGGTGCTGAAAAGGACATATTACCTGGATGTTTGCCCTAAATATATACCTATAAATTCACCTATTTAACCTAATTAAAAAAAAAATGGGGTCTCAACTTTTTAATTCTTACATTTTGTCGATATTTCTTCCTTCTGTCCTCTAGAGAAAGTGTCTCTTTCTTTAAGTTTGAGAAATTTACTGAAGCAAAGCACAGAGCCTCCCTGCTTGGTGTGTTAATTGCATTAATTTCATTTACAGATGGGGGAACATGGGGAGGTTAAATGCTTTGCCTGTGGTGTGGCCAGAGTTTGTCTCTTGGCGTGGATCAGAACTGAGGAAGGGAAATCCTTTATCACAGTGACTGGGAGCACTGGGAATAACCAACAGGTCTAGGAGGGAAACCTGGAGCCTGCTTACACCTTCTGCACTAAAATGGCACTACAAATGAGTGAAATCTGGGTGAAAACATCCACACATTAAAATGAGGCTCCAAATGACCCAATTTGCTGTGCTTTCTGGTTTGGATTTTGGCTAAGTTCCTAATCTAGTTTCCCACAAGAGAAACTCCTACTGCGATTAGCTGCTTCTTAATAATAGAATATTACTTTACTGATGAATATTTGTTGGACACTTAGTCTAATTACTGTTTCTCACAGCTGCTTTAATTGCTAGAACATGAGGTTTAACTTAAGCAAAGTATTCCAGATGAGTTTAGCGATGCTTCGCCACTTAATTCCGTACATGGGAGCGTGGAGAGAGAGGAGAACACGCTCCTTCCCGAGCCCAGGACACGTGTTTTGGAACGATAAGATGTGTCAGTATTTTTGTCCCTGAATCAGAAGATGTAATGCTGAGGATTTACAGAGTCTGTGAGCTCTGAAACCTCAGCCTGGGGAATAGCTGCAGTGAGCGTGATTAACCGGATAAAGGGGAGCTCTGCGCGGCGCGATTGAGGATGTCAGTGTTTACTCACTAATTGAAATTGGAGAGGCTGAATTAAAAGCTTGTGATTAGTAAGGCATGCCAATACCTTGGAGGGCTAACTCCTCTCTTTTCAAACGTGCAGAGGAACAGGGGATTGTTTGTTCTTGGTGAGAAATGATCCCGTTTCTTCTACGTCATTTGCGTTGGGGAGCGAAAGGTGAAGTATGGAGATAAGGCTTTGGAAGAAGTTAGTCAAGAAGTTTTTCTTCCCAGGATATCCCATTTTAAAGTGGAGGTGTGTCCACATTCATATTTGTTGAATACCTTGGTGGGAAAATACTTGGACTGGATTTTGGTAGTAAATATAAACACCTTGGGCAGAGCATTGATGGAGACCAAGCATGAAAGAAGTGAAAGATTCACCAAAGATGTGACCTGGCACCTGAAGTTCTCAGCTCTCCATTTGTCATCTCCAGTGCCATTTGCAAATCTCACACCTCAATTTCCTCTCCTTTTATAGAAAAAAGTTATTAACTCTATGACAATTAAAGTTATCAACTTATGACAATTGAAGTTATCAACTTTAATGTCATAAGTTATCAATTAAAACCCAAAGGCCAACAGATTTTTGTGCATCAGTCCTGTTAAATCAGGAATGATGTCCTTTGAGTCCAGCCTGAATTTTGACATGCTTAATATTTACCATAAACTTGACTAGGAGCGCTTGAACTTCTGCATATTCTCAATAGAGGACTTGAATGTGTGATTGATAAAGTGTCTGATAAGACAAATGTTGTGGGAATAAATCCTCCTCAATTTTTCAGGGACTCAGACTTCATTAAAAGTTTTTTCTCCTCCTTTGAAAAGGTTCATATCAGTTTAGGGAAGCTTCAGAAATGCCCCTGCTTCCTAAGATGTAGGAAGGCATGGGAATTTGAGTATGGAAAAAGGATCTTTACAATATTTAAAAAAGAAAAATTATGTTTCTGGGTTTGCATAATGCTGGTTTATTTTGAAGTGTCATGGTTTATGCTTTCACCCTTGCAAACTGATTCTTATTTAGGAGATGAAAGATTGTGCAAAACATAATATTCTTGTATAATTTAAACTGCCTGATAATGTGCTTTAGCCTCCTAGAATTCAGGCCCAAACATTAGGCACTGATTTAAAAAAGGCATTTAAATAATTTAAAATTGTTCAATGCTGAGCATGATCAGCACCCCAATCATTTTCAAATAAAAGTACCTATAAAAATTGAGGCAGATGAATAATTTTAAATTGCTTTATACTGTGCAAGCACAGAACCCCAATCACTTTCAGTCTCAAGCACATACCAAAAAAAGAAGATTGAAGTGCTCCAGTAAATTTAAATTGCTATATACAAGGAAAGGGCCTTTAAATTACTGGATACTTGAATTTTTTTTCTTTGAATTTTCTTATTTTTATGTACAACCCAAATAGTTTTAACCTTGTCAATCTGATTTTGTAAACTTGCAAAATATGACATTAACCTCTGTTCCACGTGGTGATGGTGGGACATTCCACAATCAAATCACACATCCTGCTGCAGCAATTCTCAGTACTATTATTTACATTTTTCACAACTTCTCACGTGTTCTGTTTGTGTCTGCTGCCTGTTGAACAGTCTGCCACTGTTCCACGTGGAACAGCTGATTTGTTTGGTGAAGACAGGTAATTACAGAACAATTAAAAGTACTGGATGTGCCATCCACAACCTTTAGTGGGGAGGCTGCAGTGGCTTCCTGCCCACTGCAGGAACTGCACTTGATTGAAACAATGGGTTTGCAAATCACAGTTTATTGTAGAGGTTCCGTGGTGGAGTTTGAGGGATGCAACATCTGTTCCTGTGCCTCACAACTGGCAGCTGTTCCTCCACCTAAGGAAAACATTGTCCTCGTGGGTACAGATCATTTTCTATCATTATTGTTTCCACAATAAACAAAATAATCCCCTGGACGTTTTCAGCAATTAACAGCCGACGTTTCCCAGAAACACCGTTCCTTGAGAGTTGGAAAAAAATAAGTTCTTCTGTAAAGAAATAAGAAATAAGTATTTAACAGGGTGTTACTGAGGCTTTCTGCAATACCCCTGAGATCTCATTCTCAAAGTGTCAGGGTTTTCTTTGACTACCTCATCCATGTGAGGTCAGCAGTTGAATCTTTTTGCATAAAGGATTTCATTCAGCTTTTTAATTGCAAGCAATTATAAGAGAGAGGGTTATGGACCAGGGTCTTGGTTTCATGTTATTTATGCTCTAATTAACTTACCAGACTGATTTTTTTTTTTCCCTGCTTTGGCTACTAAGTGTTGATCTTTAATAGTTATCTGTCCCTGGCATTAATGGGCTTTATTCCTTTGGAAAGGTCATTCTTGGTGTAATGTCACTGTTAACACAAGGGAGCCTGTAAGTTTTAGACATTTTGCCTGATTGTGATGAGCTCAAAAATATTGAACTACTTGCTGTCTTTCCCCTGGGGGTTGCTTTCACTCAGAAGAGTTTAGTACAAGTTATTTTTAATTTTTGACTGTGTTTTTGCAATTCATTAAAAGTGCTCCTTGATGAGCAGCTGACATAGCCAAAAAATACCTGTTTAGTATTTTAATTTTTAATCCTTTTATATTTATTTCTAGATGACTCCATGAGCTTGAGAATTGCTACTTGTTGTAGGCACATACATAAAGCCTGGGCTTATAAAATGGGCAGTGATGCAAAAGCTTTGGTCAAAATGAATTAAATCCATGTATGGTTACTACTGTATGAGGTACAGATACTGCTCTTTAGGAAATGAAAATAAAATCACTTAAAAACCAGTATTGAAGAAGATTTCTAAGCTCAGCTCACGGGATTTTTGTGAAAATGAGGAACAGATGAGAAGATAGAGAATGTGTTGACCCACTGTAAAAGATTAAGGTGATTTACAGCCCTGTCCTTACTAAGAGTTCACCTCTGAGCTTGGTTTTTAAACAGAAGCCCATAGGAAGCCAATATTCACAATTATTTATTTTAATACTATCATGCTATTATTGCTCTGTATTATTTTCTGTAAAGAAAAGATAACTGTGTAATATACAGATACCTTTGTGGAAAAAGTTCTCTGCAGCTTGTTTTCCAGAATAGATTGTCCTCTTCCTGTTGATGTCAAATAAAATCTTGTCAAAACTGGTAGAGGGGTTTGTGTTGGGCTCCTTGCAGCAATTTCTCAGTTTTTATTATGACTCTTTGGATGTTAGACTTGTTTTTTCTCCAATAACCTTGCTAGAATCAAGGGATTTTACTTGAAAGTATTAATTTTTAAAAAATCTTGCATTTGTGAGCGCTTAGGAGAAGGTCAGAAAATGTTCAACAAATCTTTTTTTTGAAGTTGAAAACCAGACATTTTCACTTGTCCTTATACTTTTATGAGTTCTGGGGGTTGGTTCCTGTTTTTGTAACGTTTGAAGGTGACAGAAGTGTGTTTGTGTTTAATCCTTAAATCCATGTTATACTTCCAAAGATTGTTTTCAGCAAGCTCATTTTCAGTTTTAGCTTAGCAGTGCAAAAGACAGATGTTCAGTGTTACACAGAGTTCAGTGTGTGCTGCAGTAATAATTGCTTTAGACTCTATCTTTGTGGAATATGAGGAAAATAATGGGTTGAAGGTTGTTTTTTCCTTTTGATAACAATCACGCTGCTGGGAAATTAAACGTGTATCATGTTCCTTAGAGTTTCCAGCCATCCCATCCAAACCCCACTATCTGCTGTAAGAAATATGATTTTAATTCTTTTCTCTAACAGCTTTTGCCACATCAGTGTTTTTCCTGTGTGGGATGATGACTTTGCCCCGTGCAACTCCATGGGAAGGGTTTTAAACAAGTTGAAACAATTTTTAATTTATTTCCTTTGTGGAAAACCAGACATCCATATTTTCATTCATCTAAATGCCTCATGAAGTCATTACTGCTGGAAAAGAGGATCAACCTGTTTATTTCATCAGGCAATAAATAACAGAAATGTTTGGTGTGAGCAGATCTTCACAAAGGTTATTGTTGTAAGGCAGTTTAGGTTTCAGCAATTCCACACCAGTCCAGAACTCTGACTTCCAATGTTTCTTCTTTATGCCTCTTTCAGTGGTACAGGAGTGCTATTGAATGGCTCATTTGCATTATTCTGTACCCTGTAAAATGAATTTATTATGCAGCTTCTCTAAATAGGCTAACCAGTTGTAATCTCATTCTGGTGGTGTATGGGTTTCAGCAAAACATGATTACTTCTTTCATAATGCCTAGAAATAAACAAAAGAAATAACCTTGGAGCCCCACCCGTCCTTTTGCTGGGGTCTGGTGTGTTAAAGGGTGCCATTAATCATGATGGGTAGTTATTTACTTGTTAAATACTTGAGTAATTTAAAATATTACTCACTTTGTGCACAAGTAACAGGTTTTGGTCTCTGTTATTAATCATTGAAATACTTAATGAAGCGGGATGAGAGCCATTCCCTGGACTACAAAAATCTGAACAATGTTCAGATAGAGCTGAAAGTGGGAGTTGGTCCTGCCCTCTGAGCCAGGTGGGCACAGATCATTCTCAGCTGGGAGCTCTGTTGGATCCATGGGCAGATCCTGAACCTCAGCTTAGGAATCTGTGTGGAGAGGGAAGGCTGAGCTTGGGTTTTTCTGGGCTGGAAGATCTCTGCTGAACATGAGCAGAGCTGATCAGAAAGAGCATTGATATCACACTGCATGAGGGCTTGCACCTGTGTTTATATTTCATAAAGATTAATCCTGCCCTTGTTTAACGTTGTTGTAGGTAAAGGGTGGTTGTGCCTCCACCAAAGTAAAATTTCTCAGCTCTTTGTGTGCTGGCTAAATTCAGAATGATTGTGAGACTTCAGAAAGAATTTTAGGAAGCATTAGGCAGCATATTTTGGGCTTAGGGAAGTATCCAGACCCTGGAGAACATTCATCTGGAATTCTTTGTGTTTTGCACAGGTGGAGCTTAAGCAGGCACAAAGAAACGTTACTGAGATGATTCTAGGGATGTATCCAAATAGAAGGAGATGTAAAGAGTTTGGTTTGTATAGCTCAATAAATTGAAGATTTAGAGGGGACAAAGGTTAATTTAGTTAAGAGACAAGACTTGTACAGGAATAAATGGCTATAAATTGACTGTGAACAAGTTTATTCTGGAAGATTTGAAAGGACCATCAGAATAAGGGTCAGGAATTGTGAAATGTAGGAATTATTTATGACCTGGATGAAGTGATCTGGGCAGCAGATCACTGTGCCTGCCTGTGCCACCAGAGCTGGTTCCTGTGTGAGGGTTTCACAGAATCACAGCATTGCTGGGGTTGGAAGGGACTTCTGGATCCAAATCAACCTTCCCTTCAAGGATGGGTTACCTGGTTCAGGTCACACAGGAACGTGTCCAGATGGGTTTGGAACGTCTCCAAGGCTTCCCTGGAGTTCCCAAGTCAAGGGAAATCTAAGCTAGCTCAAGTTCTGAAGCATGGAAAATATGTTAGTAAGGGTTAATTAAAGCTCATTTTAGGGTGCAGTTTCATGGCAGCTGCCCCAGGTTGGGGTGCAGACTCTGTGGATCTCACACCAGGCCCTGCTTTTCCAGTTAAATCATCCTGTGGGCACTGGGATTCACAGAACTTTGTGGTGACTGGGCCCAGGGAGCAGATGGGACTGGGAGGGCAGGAAAAGTGACTGGGGGAGAGAGAGGATTGTCCCAACTCTGCCTTGAGATGAGGGTGCTGTCAAAGTGCTCCTGCACTGTGCAGGCACTGCCCACGTAATCCTTCTTCACCCTGAACAGTTTGGGCTCTGTGGTCACTTTGATCTCTGAGCAGACCCTGGGAGCAATAATAAATGAATAAATAATCTCTGAAGGAAATGATGGAGGGGAGCAATAATAAATGAATAAATAATCTCTGAAGGAAATGATGGAGCCTCTTCCAGAGCTCCTCAATTCCAGGAGGCCAGTGGCTGTTTGAAACCACCTGTTCTGACACCACCACTGGGCAGAATTGCTCCTTGAATAACTTCACAAGATTCCCAGGGCCAAGAAGGATGCACACCTCTTACTGAATATGCAATAAAGTTCTTATAATAAACACAGGGATGTGAGGGAAGTGCTCATAAAAGGGAAGCTCCTGTGGTAGATGGTCTCACAAGAGAGTGTTCCACATTTTGTTTGCAGTTAATGGATGCCTGCTGCAGTCACACAGGCTCAGTGACAGGAGAACTGAATTCATTTAAGCCAATAAAGTCGTTGTAATTTGCATTTTCATAGCCCACTCTTCAGTGCTCCAAGTGTGACTTTCCCTTTCAGGACAGAGCTGTGCAGTGAATGGATAGGTAGGCCCTTTAAAAGGATATTTATCATCCTTGAAGAATCTTAGTGCCAAATCTTAATAGCATTTCTTACAAAAATGACTGGAATTCTCCATCAGATATGGAGGTAGAGCTGTAGAGATTGGGAACAGTCTTTTCTTTTAACTTCTTTCCTGATAGAAAGAGGAGTAGTTAAAGCCTGAAACAGTGAAAACTTCCCCCCTGAATGAAAATATTGCATTAAAAAATGCCCCAAATCACAGCATTCTAGAAACCAAATTAATTTAAAAGAACTCTGCATTTAATTCATTCAGTCACATGCAGACATAAATAATTCAACATACCTTTATGTAAAGTTAAAATACCTTTGTTAATTATGCCAATCAGAGGATAATTTAATCAGGCTTTTGAGGTTTTTTTTTTGTTCCAGTTGATATTAAAAACCACAGAAGACACAGAGAGCTTCATGTCCAGCCTGTGTGTGTGATTTGATGAAATAATTGCCTTAGGACCTGCTGACACTCTAATTGGAGTCTGTGTAATGCAGAATCAGAACCTTACTTAGAGCAGTGCTCTCTTTATTTTAAGTACCCTTCTGTTAATTTCATTTGAATAACTCCCTCATTTAAACCCAGAGAGAAGATTTCAAATTTCATCATCTCCCTGTGACTCTGTGCTGTTTATCACGTTTCCTTCTCTCATGGCCTCCTCCCTACCCAATTTTGTGGGTCTGGTGTTGCAGCACCTGAACATGGAAAAGGTTTTGGGATTCAAAGATCTCAATCTGCATGATAAAAATATTTTGTCATGAGCAATTTAATTCAGTGTTGGCAGTTATTATTCTGATTGCTTTTTTTCTCTCCGTTCTCAGCTCCAAGGATCACCGTGTTTCTTATGAAAATCCCAAGTTTTCATATGCAAAAAGCAAATTTCTGTTTCTCGTGTTTCCACAGAAAAGCTCAGAAGCATAAATTTTCGATACCCACTTCCAAGTAAATGAGTCAAAAAAGAAACCCCAAAACCAGACTTTCAAAGATTAAAAAAACCCCCAACCCTACCAGAAACTTCAAACAAAACAACCAGAACTAAAACCTCCTCAGGAAGTGACTCAGTTCTTGAACTCTTGAAGTTACTTAGAGCAATACAAATGAGTGTGATTTCAATTTTAGCTCCTCCTTTTTGTGTTCTGTGTTGATTTGTTTTCACTCCAGATTGCTGTCCTGAAGTCAAAGGCAGAATGTGGCCCTACAGAGCACTTTCCTCTGAAATGGGGTTTGTTTACATTCACTCTGTGCAGAATTCCTGTCTGGGCAGATGGCTTTCACAGGTGCCTGCACCATTTACATTTCTAATTAAGTAAAGCCTTACACAAGGATGAATTTCACACCATGAGGACGTGTGTGAAGTGCAATTAATATTCTGCAGCTTGTGTTTTCTGTGCTAGGTGATCTCCTGAAGGTAGGGCTAATGAAGATGTGAGTGTGTACACAGCAAAAGGTGAGAAAATTCATTTGCAGAGCGAGCATGTGGCCAAACTGAAACTGTGCAAGCTGAAAAGGGCAGAAAGATTCTGAAATTCTTTAGAAAGGCCTTTCTGAGAGGATTTTCAGTCACCAGAAGAGGAGGTAGAAGGACCCTGTTTTTTGAGGTGTTGTGGCACCCAAAGGTACTTCAGCATCAGGAGTTTATTCATTTTCTCTGCAGTACAGCATTAAATTGCTCTCCTTTATTTTCCTTTCCAACAATATTCTGTGTGAGCAGCTCTCAGTGCAAATGTTGAGGTCAGGGAAGGTCACCAGAATGTGCATGCTGGTTTATTAAATAAAAAAAAAAAAAATGTTTTTTAGGCTTGATACCTCACCAGGAGCACAGTTCCAGCACAATGGCCAAACAGGCACAGGAATTACCTGAACTGTGACATTTCCTTACACCAACTGCAACAGATTCTGAAAGAAAAGTTGTCAGAATCTCAAAACTGAGTCTTTGCTCTGTACATTTCTGAAAAGCAGGAGGTTGTGAAAACTTTTGGTTTTGCTTGTTGGTGAACACAGGGTGTGTAGGTCTGAGCAGTCACAACTCTGCTTTGCTTTTCAGAGTTTTACCCTTTTAGATTTTGGTGAGCAAATTGTTTGCTGCAAAACTGTCATTTTTGTTCAAGAATTTGGCTTTTCTCTTGGTAGTTGAAGGATCCTTTTGTGCTAATTCCCCAGCCCCTGACTAGTTGGATGAATAATATTTGTATATTCGGAGTTCTACGTATGACATTTAAATATTATTTACAGTGTATTTAGATGAAGTCTTTCTTTAGGCACCTTTCAGCCCATAAACCCTTTTATTATATCCAAAAATAAGAAATCTAGATGGTGTTTAAATTTATTCTGCTTTGAACAAATCTCTTTGCCTTAAACATATATCAGCCTGGCTCATTTTTTTCAAGATATTTTTAAAGACCACTGTCCCCAGTGTAAAGAACCTTAACAAAAATTATTTTAATGAGATAGACATTTAGTTCTCATGAAGTTCCTTCATGAGAAAAATAAACTAAAGGAATAATTTTCCTTTTAAAAGACAATTAATTAAAAACTGTCCATGTGATGACAGATTTAACATTTTGTCTGACATGTTGAGAAGAAGAAAGCGCCCGGAATTGCACAAGTGGAATAAAATGTTCCATTTCACAGCAAGGCCAAGCTTGAGTCTTGTAATTATTTCAAAGGGAGTAAAGGTCATTTTCTATTTGCTGCATCTCTATTATGTGAGGCTTCTGTACCAGGCTCACAGAAGTTAACTCATGACCCATTTAGATTGCCCACATTTCAAAGTCAACTTAGACTGTCACAAATCTGATAAAGTGGACGTATTCCCTTCTCTAAGTACTGCCACAGATGATGTCCAAAGAGGTTTCTTATTTATAGCTCTGTAAGACAAGAGTTCCAGCTTTAAGGCTTGAGTAGCTGGGAGATCAGAGCATGATTTGCCTCTCACTTGCTGTGTTAATCCTTCAGGGGAAGAGCTGCCTGGAGATGAATTTCAGGATGTGTGGCTCGGGCTGTTTTTCTGGTGGGGACTCATTATATAACTTTGCTTGCATCT
Organism: Alaudala cheleensis; assembly: GCA_013398995.1. NCBI lineage: Eukaryota > Metazoa > Chordata > Aves > Passeriformes > Alaudidae > Alaudala > Alaudala cheleensis. Next base: position 132,778 of record VWYE01024136.1, read on the forward strand.
CGAGATGGGAAGAGGTTTTCTCCCTCTGTGATTGCATTTTTATGCATATTCATCCAGGAACACTGAGTCAGAGAGACAGGTACTTTAAACCTGCACCTGTGCACACAGAAGATGTGTGCAGAAGATGCATGTGTGCCTTTTTTCCCCCTGTGCATATGCCCATTGAAATGCATATAAGTCAGGTTTTATAACAATCAGTAATCAAGCTTTATGCACAGATTTCAGGGCAGGCTCTGAATACCTCAGTTCACATTTGCAGATGTCTCCTGCTGGAAGACTGAAGGGGACATGTCCAATTCTCAACCCCAAAATCTCCAGTAAAATTAATATATCAATGGGGAGAATGGGGGATTGGGAGCTTTGGTTTTAAACCTTCTTAAGAAAGGCAGGAATAGTGTGATGATACCAAAATTAAGAGTTGTCAAGTGTATTGCACTTTTCTTGATGTATTACTTTAAATATTCCTCTTCTTTCTTGGTTAATCCTTCCAAGGGACCAGAGTGGAGCAGGTCAGGATGGAAGGAGAAGGTGTCCATCTGTTGTGTTTGCCTTCCACCAGACTAATTGCCATGAAATATTCTGGCTGTTTCTCACAGCCTGCTGGTACTTCTGGCCCAGCTTTCATAGCAACTGTCAGTGACAAGAAACAAATGATCCAGCAGCTGGTTCCCATAAGAACAGCTAATGCAGACCAGGTGGGGCATTGCTGCCTTTGGATTTCGTAAATGAGATCACACAAGGCTTTAAACGAGTGGGAAATGCAGTGAGGGACAGAGCAGATCATGGATCACTGTGATTTAGCAAATGGACTGGGAGTGGTGGGGAATAGGGAAATGTGCAAATGCTAAAATATTGCAGGACATCTCTTTAGGATCAGGATCAGCAGACTTGGATGATAAAGGAGTTTAGGTGGGGACTGAGAGATGCTGCTGGTGCTTTGGGAGAAGTGACAGTGCTGCTGTCACCTGAGCTGGTGAAGGAGAAAAGAGCCTGCAGCATTCACTGGTGTGGTACTGGGGGGAAATTATCTTCCCTTTACTCCTGAAGAACTTTATTTCCAGATCTGTGACTGTGTGTTGAGGATGCCTTGAGTAAATAGACTCATTGTGCAGAGCCACTTGAATTCAGGAGCAGAGGTCACTCAGAACCCCTGTGTTTGTTTCCTCCTTGGTTGCCACACGTGCCCTCTCCAGCTGGTTGTGCTTGGGCTGCCTGACAAGCAGCAGATTGCCCATAACAATTCTGAGATCGGAGTGCTCAGTGCACCACCTGAAAGTCAGGTTTTGTAAAACACCTTTAGATGTTCTAAGGCAGAAAGTACTTCTGAAAATGCACTTAACACATGTATGGGTTGGAAAATATGATTTGGCTTTTCCTGCTCTTACCCTTGCCTCCTTTTGCCTCTGTCTTTAACCTTTTAAACTTTCTAGCAATTTCTTTTTGCTTGCTGCTCCTTTCTTGACCATTCTTACCTCCATGCTCTCATTTAACAGCTGCCAAGAAAAAATAGCCCTTCAGGTTGTTTTCTCTATTCAGGGATAAAATGCTTGAGAGTCCCAGATTAGAGTTGTACCTATTCCCAAGCAATTTTATTTTGCTTTTAAGCTGCTTCCTTTGATGTTCCCGTGGTGACACAGAATTTGGGTGACCATGGACTCACAGTGACACAAACTGTGTTCAATGGAACCCTCAGATCCACCTCCACTATGATGCACACAATTCTTTTTCAGTCCTCCCTTGGTGCAAACAAGCTTTTGATTATAGGGAAAATGGACAAACTGTGGCTTAGAGGGAAAGAAAAGAAACAGTTTATATTTGCTAGAGAAGAATTTCTTTTACGAATGAAACTTCTGTATGTGAGACTTTACCCTTGAATATGGAATTTCTTCTGCAACTTGGTGATCAACTTTGAGACAGATTTGCAGCTCTTAATTTATCAGTTGCTCAAATCAACTTGCATGTGCTTAATTTCAGCATATATTTAGGTCCAGGTGTATTTAGCTGGGCCTAAAGAAATGTAATTTTAGGAGCAATATTACATCCTATGCTTTTACAGACCAGTAACATTCTTTATTTGTATTCTGAACAGAAATTCACCTTGAAAGCTACTATTTTGTAATTTCAATGCCAGCCCATATATATAAATTGCAAAACCTTACATAAAAAATTGTTTAGCAAGATTTGAAGGGGAAGGGTGATGTGATGGATATTTTGTTTTATGAGTGTGGACCCCAATGTTTTGTTTTATGAGCACTGAGCCTAAACCTGCTATGGTTCCCAGAAGCCAACATGATGGATGAAGGAGTGGATGTTAAAAGTCTATTTCTGTTTTTTTTTTTTCCCCCTCAGGTTCTGCTGCTTGCATGTGCAGAAGATTTAGAATGTGTCCCTGGATTCCAGCAGAAGGTTTTTTATATAGAAAAGCCATTGGAATTCACAGAGGACCAGCTGGTTCTGAACCGTATGTTGTTTCCATATATTACTATTGTGCAAAAATCAGAATTGTTTATGCATCCATTTCATTCCTGCCATTTATCAGAAAGCCTTTTTTGTTTTGTACCTAAGATTTTGGATATTGCCATGATTCAGTCTGAGTTCCCCCTGCATTAATCCTGTGTCTCTACAGACTTGACTCTGTTTCATGTATTTGAAATGGCAAAGTACAATATATAATCATTTAGGGCTGTGTGAATGTTGTGAAAGCCTAGAATCAGCTACTTCTTAATAATTAAATTTACTCTGAATTTTCTTTTATAATCTTACCTGTGAGCTTGCAAATCAGGACTTGCCCTTAACATCTCTATTAAATCATCTCTGCAACTCAGATTTAGAAGTTTGCATTTTGAAAGTATTCACAGTTTATACAAGTCCAAGTCTTTACATGGAATTCAGAGGCTGGAAGAAGTTTGGGATCATCACTGACAGCAAAGTGTGACACAACTGGAATATTTCCATTGAGCAGGGGTCACATTATAAAGCCCAGTCTGGCACAGTACACCCAGGGCACTAAACTGAAGGAGATTTAACAGATTTTCAGTTCTGGTGTCAGTTCATTCCAATGCTTCAGGGTTACAAATTGTTTGTGCTGTTCTTTGGGACTTTGGGACTTGAGCACTGTCAAACAAAAGTGGTGCCTCACCCAGTGGTCGATGTCTTTAAAGGCTTAAAAAAGAATTTGAGTGTTGCTATTTTCATAACTTCCAAACATTTTTTTACTTGTGGTAGTTATTACTAATGATTTCTTTGCTGTGCTTGGCTCCTGTGTGCAATATCTGGATCCTGCCATGGGATACATCCCATAGCTTGGTGCAACCAAGAAATGCAAACCAATATTACTCACCCAATGCACACATCTCCCATCTCAGTTCCCTCCAGATATCACTGCTCCATACTGATGTGTTTTCACTTCAGATGAAGGTGTAATCTGTGCACATTCACTTTAAAATAGCACCAACTTACTCAAAACGAAATGTCAGAATTAGTTGCCAAAGTCTATTGAAATAACTCTCTTAAACTTAAGTCATTCAGCCTTTGGGGATACTAAAATAAACCTCCAGGATAACATTTTTAGTCTCAGCATTTTGATCTGTTGCTTAGTCTGAGCTGCTTTTTCACAGGAACTTCAGATCACGAGTAGTAATACTAGTCAGAGATGTGAGATTGTTGTTCAGCTTAGAAAAGAGAATTCAAACTTCTTATTTCTTTGTGAAATTTCATTTTCTCTGGAATTGCTATTTTGGAGTTGTCAAACACATTATTCCTACATGGCCAAAAGTTGAAATTCTTAGAATATAATAGATTTAATCAGCACGCAGATTTGAAGACCTATTAAAAGAAGCAATATAGATACACTAGCGTTAAATTGAATGAAAACAAACTTTATAGAATACTTCTGCTTCAGAACTTTGAGGCTGCAGTGTGTCTGGCCAGACCTGGCTGGTTTGGAGAGGATCACCCCAAGGATTTGCTGGTCCAGCCAGACTGACTGTGCTGCTCTCTGGTGACCCAGCCATTTGCGGTGGTGTAAAAAGAGCACAATAATTAAGATGCCATCATTAGTGAGAGGAGGAGGAGGGAAGAGCAGGAAGAGACTCAGAAATGCCTGGGAACAATCTGTGGAATTAAATTATTTTAATAAGCAGACACTAAATTGGCCTAATGTGCAGTGTTGGACAGAGGCAGGCTGGTTAATTCAATCACCCACGAGCAGGGTGTCCTTCATGCAGCACCATTAAACCTCAGCACAGCTCCTTCATTTTAGCTGTCAACAGAATTGATAATTTTAATTGTCTGTTTGAATACACTTTGCATGCTCTTGCATCTTCTTATGCCCATTACCAAGAGCAGTGTAATTGAGCAGTTGCATTGCAATGCGAGGCTCACCAGGGCTGTGTAAATTAACAGAGCAAATATGTAAACCAGGCCTATAGCAGGGATTGTTTTTGTAGCCCTCAATAAGCCAAGGAGCTCCTTAATTCTTTTCTGAAGTGCAATAATATAGTCCTTTTCTTTTTTTTCTTTTTCAATTTCAACAAGAACTTACTGTACATTTCATTGCTAGCAGCTCGCTGGTAATTAAATATAGGTCGTGAAAATATTGGTTCTTATGTATTTATTACTTCTACATATGGCAGTGTTAATTATATTTTACATTTACTGATGGCAAGAATGAAGAGAAGACCATGCTGAGGGTACAGAATCTTCTGTTATTTCTTGTTCTGATTTGTAGCAGTTTTTATTAAAGCCTGCTTATAAGCTGGCCATAACAAGTCCACCTGTGTGAGCATATTCTCCTTCTTTTAGTTTCATTGGTGTTCAGTTACCATTAGTTTTTCTGTCATTGTGCTCAGGCTGAACTGGCTTTTTAATTCTTATTTATTTATTTGCTCTTGCATCTTATTTAGTAGCAACCTCCAGACTTTGACCATTTCCTTGTCCCAGTTTGTTCATTATTTTTTTTCCCCTCAGACCCCTTCAAGTTTCCTTATAACTTGTGCTTTCTATAACCATAAACAAAATAAGGCTCTTCTACTTCTGGTCTGCCCAATTTTCTCCTCTGTGTGCAGAACCAGACATTCCCTTGATGTTGTGGGAAAAGCTCCATGAAGTCACTTTCTGGAAATAGTAATTCTGTCCACATAATTATTATTCCAACAATTGTGTCCCAGTTTTTTCCTTCCTTACATCTTTTTTTACTTTACACCTAGAACCACCTTTGCAATCCAATAGAGATAACCATCAAGATTTCAGCGTTCTTGATGAAGTGCTAATTGACAGCATTTAATTACAGGTTTTTCCACCTGTCAGAAGCACTTGTGGCCACGAAATGCCTCCCCATGAGAAAGGCTGGCCCTGCCAAGGCTGGCAGGTCACTGGCAGTGACAGGGCTCTGCCACGCTGGGCTGAGGGAAAGTTCCTAATCAGACTCAACAAACGTGGGAATGTAATTGTGTTCCATTAATCACGTTTATACTTAACACACATCGGGCTTGGCTTTTGGGGGTATTTTTAATTGACAATGAATCAAATAGTGCACTTGAATAATGGAGGCAATTAACATAAAGCAGGAGGTGATGCATTGTGCATACTAAACTGGGGAAGGCATTGCCAGTTGCTTTAAATGTCAAAACAAAGGAAGTTTTGACCCTTACTTGAAAAGCTTTAATTTGGATGTTAATTAATGGCTAACCTCTCGTGTCTCCTGCGTGATGGATTGCATGTTCAGAGCCTGGGCTGCTTCAAGATCAAGGTTTTGTCTGTCCGCATTTGGGTACTTTTTGTTCTGTGGATTTTGACAAAGAGCTTTTCTGTTCAGCCACATCAAAACCGTTGTTTACTCGTGTGATGTGAAATATCTTAGTGTATCTTATTAATGCTTAAAAACTGGTTTTCGGTTGTCTGGCAAAGCTGTGGCCTCCAACAAGATTTACTTTGTTCAAACCAAATCTTGTCTGATCTGTGGAAAGATCAGAGAAGATCATTCCTCCTCCTGGAGCCTGGTGTGCACATGGATCATGGTCCTGGTCATGCTCACATCGAGACATTTCCTGTTGATTCTGAGCTGATGCCATGTGAGAGCTGTGATCTGGTGATACAGGCCACCTCCTGTGGCTGTTTCACCCACAGTGGTGCTGTNTTACATCCACCCTTCCCACTGATTCCCTGCCAGATGACTGCACAGGTGAACTCCTCCTGTGCCTGTTTCACCCACAGTGGTGCTGTTCCTCCCCTGCTCATTCTCATCCTGGAGTTACCACACCTCCTTCATTCCTCTCCCCTCCCTCCCTTTCCCCACAGCTTGCACAGCCTCATTCAGCCCCCTGTGATTTGCCAAAGGCTCTGCAGAGTTCTGACACGGGGTTGGGATGTGAGTGTGAACTCTTCATGATGAATATTGCAGGGTTTGGGCACTTGGGATTGAGTGTGGTACTTGTAGCTTGCAGAAAAACATGTTCTAGCAAGGGAAGGTTTTAAGCTTAGCAATTTCTTGTAGGGAAAACTGTCTGGGCTTCTGGGTGACAGTGAGATAACTGTGGATTTTCCACCTATTCAGTGTGTCCTTCCTGAAACAGTGTTGTGGCTTTTCAAAATGAAGAAGTTTTTAATGCATTTTGAGTTTTACAAACACCTTAAATTTTCTTCCCGTTCACATAAATCACTTGCTGTGTTAAAAATGTGCTTCAGAAGATGTTGGAAAATAATTTGGTTCCCATTTCTTGGCATGAGGGAACAGGTTCAATGGAAAAGCATCTCAACTTTCTTACCCAGATAGAAGAGTGATTGTTGTACCCTAAAATATATATATTAATGGAAATAGAATTTGAATACCAGAGCTTCATTCTGACACTTGGATGTACATGGTTAAGATAAGGCACCTGGAACTCTTATTCCATATGGACAGAAATATTGGTCAGGATTTGAAGCAACACATCTTAAACACATTATTCCCATTGATCATAGGAAGCCAAACCCATGGAATTAAAATCCCAGGAAATATCTGTGCAAAATGGTTGCAAATTTCTGGAAGTTTTAAAGTGGGAGGTTGAGAACTTTATTACATGTTTGTGGAGGCAGGGTGAGGAAGATCCTTTTGCACCTAAATACCTGCTGCATTGCCTTTTAATTGAAGCTTGATGCTGAACTCCCACACAGAAAGTTGTCTGGGAATAGATATTCTGACTAAATAATGCAGAGTGTCTCAAATGTGCCTCTGAATAGATACATGTGGATTGCTGTTGCAGCACAACAATATCACATCATCTGTTTAACTGCTTTTCACACATGATTGAAGCAAAACAAAATAGCAGAGAATGGTTGTTGAGGGCCAGGTGGTCAGACAATTCCCTCCCAAAAAAATGAGCGTCAGCTTCCAGGACCTGAGGGGGCAGGAGTCAAAAATAGACTGTTTGATTTTGATGCATATACATTTAATTAAACTAGTGTTTGCAGAGTTAGTATTAGGCTGAGCAGAGTGAAAGAATTATTTATTGTCTGAAAAATATCTTCAGGGCTGAATCAAAACCTCTCAGAGGTGCAGTCAGCTCTTGTGGAATAAGAGAGGGAAAATATGTCCTGGTGAAACCTCCTCTTGTCGTTTTAATTCCAAGATGGAGGAAATGAGGATCTACACCCAAAATTCCTTGGCTGTTCCATTCAGAAAAGCCACACAATCCTGTTTAAAAAACAAACCAAAACAAGCAAACCCACAGGAAAAGTGGGTGAGGATCTCGGCAGTGACAGTGGATGCTCAGTTAGCAGCTCGCTCTGGATTTAGGAAGATAAAAGTAGCAGATTACTTGGTTTGAGGTTTAATTTGTTTCTGGAGGCTTTCCAAGAGCCACAGTGTTTCACAGCTAATACTTTTTTTGAAATACGTGTGGGCTTTGGTTGGCTGAAACGTGCCAGCTGTTCTCCTAATAATCTAAATCAATGGCCAACTGCTCAGCATTAGCAGCTTGGGCCTCTTGCTCAGTGCAGTGCAAACCTTGTATTAATAATGTCCCCAGGTGCTGCAGTGGAAGACTTCTCTGCTCATTTCCAGTTGGCAATTTCAGAACCAAAAAAAAAAAAATCAAATTAACTAAGCTATTACTCCTGAACCCATTACCCACGCAGGCCACGAGGCAGCTCCTGCTCTGCAGGTGTAGAAATGTGTTGGAAGGCAAAAATCTCTGTTAGGAAAATGTAGGTGGCTTAGCTTGGGCCAAACTCCATAAACAAATAATCTGACACTGATGGGTTATGGCTGGCAACATTTGAACAGGGTCACCTTCCTGAGGAAGTGAGAGGCAGGGATGTGGGATTTCTGGCTATGGGTTAGAGCTGGGCTCACTCTGGAGAGGACCCAGTCCAGCTTTGTCAGGAGGAAACTTTGTCCATGTCTGACAAAGAGATGCAAATCACCCCACAGTGAGACATTAATGCATTTCTGTAGGACATTTCTTGGTATTTTCACAGACTGCCTCTCTGACAAGACTTTTAATTTGAGGATCTTAAGAAAGCACCATTCAAAAGAATCATGGCTAGCTAACCTTTTCCATTACATTTCAAAGTGCAGTGTGGACATTTAGTGAGAATTAATGGGAGCATGTGAGGTTAAATCTTCCTTTAAACATAGAATCTCATTTAAGTTAATGATATCTTAAAGCACGCAAGCATTCGTGAAAATAATTGCTGATGTAGCTCACAATTAATTCTGAGCTTTTAGGATTTCTCTCTGTTAATCCAAATCAAATTATAACTTTTCTAATGTAATTATGATCATGCTTCAACTTGCAGGTTTTCTTTGCCTTTGCTTATTTAAATCAGTCCCTTTTAGACAGAGCAGCCTGTCTTCTTTAATGGACACATCTCCTTTTCATGCAGCTTTCCTGTGCCATTTCTCAGACTTGCCTTAAGAATCAATACCACTAAAAAAACTCAGGAAATCTTTCAGAAATGTCTTAGATTGGGGGATTTTTTCTAGCTGGAGGCAAATGCTCTGATTTTGCTTTATGCCTCTGTTCAGCCTATCCACCTGAACTTTTTTCCTCTGGAGAAGGGAAAGGAAAAGCAACTTTTAATGGATTGATTCTGAAAACTCTGGCTGGTCTGGAAGGACTCTGTGCATATTTGTATGCCTTGTACCTGCTGCTTCTGGGGTAGGCAAGTGAACCTGTGGAGAGGGGAGTTAGTGCATGTCATATTCTGTGAGGGGAATATCAACTAAAATGTTTGTCTTGTGTTTTTTTAATCCCTGAAAAAATATCAGCTGGGGCAAAGGGTAGGATTTGCTCAAATAAGAATCCCTGCCTGTAAAGGATTATCTTTAACAAAATTTGAAACTCCTTTACCGAGGAATTCTTTTAAAACAAATTAAAATAAAACCAGGAGCCTTGGGAAGACCTAAAATATTCCTGTAGCGATCTGGGATGTTGCTTTTTTAGACAAGAATTCCACTTACAATACTCACTTTGATTTGTTTACCTCCTTTAAAAAAGGAAAAGCAATAAAAAAAACCCCAGTGCAACCTTCATCTCTGTGCTGTGGAGAGAACTGAAGCAGAACTGAGGGGGTTTTAACAAGGCAGCAAAAGGGAGGCAATGCTGCAGCAGCTTTACAGGTAGTCAATAGCAGAAGAGAAATTCCTCCCTGAAGCTGGAGCCAGCACTGGTAAATCTCTGACACTTTTGAAACGCTTGCTGGCAAGTACCAGAACCCAAAAGCAGGTTAGACTGAAGTGAGTGATAATCTCCTTGATGCACAGCACCATTCTGCTGCCAGGCAGTCAGGTTTGTTTTACTGAGGAGCAGATTGGGAATCTTTGTCTCCTGTACCAACAGTGTTGTCAGTGCTCTGGCTGGGGCTGGCCTCATGGATAAACTGGATTGTCTTGTCTTGGGCTTCTTCTTAAACAGTGTAAAGCAAGGTTGTAGAAAATGGGTACATTTTTTATTTTGTTAATGTTGTATTCTATAATTAACTGTATTTCTGTTCTCTACTAATCACACTGATAGGAAACATTGTTTATGTAAATGTATTAAGGCACGTGGGTTTTATTTACCTTCCTTTGTGTGGCAGTGAAACAGAGGAAACACAAAAATGTGCTCTGGTCTGCTAAAAACCCAAATTGCCTGGTTACAAGTAGGACCCCTGCAGACTTTATTTAGCTGAAATTTTAATTACAGTGCCAGCTCTCAACACTTACAATAAAACAGTAGGGAGACAAATGTAATTTGACCTTTATAAAACATTAACACCAACCCATACAAAAACATAACTTCAGCTTAAAAGAATACAGTGGGGGGCAGAATTCAAGGAATGATGAAAACTGTACTTAAGGTACTTTAATTTTGGAAGAAGCACAGCAATGTGTGGACAGCAAAGAGTGATATTGGCGTGTTTGGTTCCCTGAACCATCTCATGATCCTCGCACAGAAATGCTGCTTTGTTGGCAGAGGATGGTTTTTTCATGGCTTGGGGTGAAGGTTCTGCCCACGCCCCATGGGAAATGCTGATGGATAAAAGCCAGCCTGTTTCTTTGCCCAGAAAAGCCAATTCAGGAAGCTTCAGGTGCCCACCCATTCCCTCTGAATCTCTGTTTTGCTGAGGTGTTTGTGACAGTCCCCTGTGGAGAGCTGCACCCTGGGCCAAGGGCTCCTTTCTCCTGTGGAAGGACAGAGCAGAATGAGGTGGGGAAGGGGAGGGATGGAGCAGGATAGTCCATGCCTGTGTTGGATGGAAATGGCACTGCTGGCCTGTGAAAGGGGAACAGGGCTGTCTCCAAGGTGTAGAACCACCAGAAATGGTCACAAATCCAAATGCATCTTTAATTAATTAATTCTGGCTGAAATAGTCCCCGAGTTGTGGTGTGGCAGCTCCCAGCATTTTCTAACTCTGTCATCACACAAAGATGATGAATAGTGCGCTCCAGGTCTTCTCTTGTTGTTAATTCAATAGATAGTAAGCATAGTTAATAAATGTCATCTTTTTTTCTTTTTATGATACTGACTTGAGGCTGTAAGCACAAGGATACTTTAAATGTCCCACAATTAAAGGAAAAGCTGGAGATATCTGCATGCCAAGGTTACAGGTTGCCTTTGTGTGACCTGAAACATTTTTCTTTTGCTGTTTGCTGACAGGTGAAGCACCAACTGCTAAAAATCTCTTCTTCCCTAACTTTTGATGTGATTCACACCACGTTACATTTGTGTTCAAAGGTGATGCTGGATGCAAACAAAAATTAGGAAGAGGAGGAAGGCAGTTATTCAATGTTGTGGTCAAGAGCTTTCCAGGGGTTCATTTTGGCTGAGCTCAGCCTAAGATTTGGTGTTTGGCTGTCCAGTTACTATTGCTCTGATTTTTTGGGATTTTTTGGGTGTTTGTTTTTAATCAAAGCTCTTCTAGCTAGAATTTTTATTCAGCCTGGTTTGTATTTATGGAGGAACCACTCAAGTGTGTCATAAAAAAATATAGGAAATAGTGATTTTATAATATTTTTCTAGAGCAGTGAAAGCAGTATTGTGGGAGTTATGCAGTGTAATTTGCAACCAAAGAGCTCATTTCATTTAAAATTTTAAAAGTTAGGTTTGTGACAGAGGAAAGAGTCTAAAATTATCTTTAATAACAGAGCTGATGAGTTCACTCTTCCGATTAATAAGAAAATGCAACTCTCCAAATGCTCTGTAAGATTTGGTGTTCCTTCTGAGAAATCAGTCAGATCTCATGCAGGTAGGCAGAAGGTTTTTGGCATAATTGAATAGCAGCCTCTGTTAATTCAGTGTAAATCAAAATAAGAAATGTTATTTAAAATGATGTTATTACTTCTGGCACTTTTATTCTTTGAGACACTGCCTTTAATAGCTTCGCCAATAAAGTTTGAAGAAGCTGAAATATAGAAGCTTTAACACTTCCATAATAAATTTATTAGTTGTAATGCTTCTGAAAACATTGGACATTGACTACTTACTGCTGTTTTTACAAGTCAGCATCACTTCCCAGAACTGTCTGATACTACCTGCAGTTAGCACTGGTAATTAATTGAAAGGAAATTACTTGAGTGATGAATGAGGGCTGGACACGTTTGACTTAACTCTTTCTGGGAGCTTGAGATCCTGATTTAGAAGGTATTTGAGTGGCACCTTAATTTCAGTTCCTCCCCCACTCTGCAGAGCTTTGTCCCTGTCCCAGAGGTGCAGATTCACTCTGTCCCTGTCCCAGAGGTGCAGATTCACTTTGTCCCTGTCCCAGAGGTGCAGATTCACTTTGTCCCTGTCCCAGAGGTGCAGATTCACTTTGTCCCTGTCCCAGAGGTGCAGATTCACTTTGTCCCTGTCCCAGAGGTGCAGATTCACTTTGTCCCTGTCCCAGAGGTGCAGATTCACTTTGTCCCTGTCCCAGAGGTGCAGATTCACTTTGTCCCTGTCCCAGAGGTGCAGATTCACTTTGTCCCTGTACCAGAGGTGCAGATTCACTCTGTCCCTGTACCAGAGGTGCAGATTCTCTTTGTCCCTGTACCAGAGGTGCAGATTCACTCTGTCCCTGTACCAGAGGTGCAGATTCACTCTGTCCCTGTACCAGAGCTGCAGATTCACTCTGTCCCTGTACCAGAGCTGCAGATTCACTTTGCCCCTGTACCAGAGGTGCAGATTCACTTTGTCCATGTACCAGAGGTGCAGATTCACTTTGCCCCTGTACCAGAGGTGCAGATTCACTCTGCCCCTGTACCAGAGGTGCAGATTCTCTCAGCTCCAGCACCAGTTTTTTCTTGCACAGGATGTCCCCTGGGAAAGGCTCAGGCTGAGCTGTGAGGAAGCTGTTCCCTATGCAGCCATGCAAAAGGAAAGGTAAGCAGCCTTCCCAGCACATGAGTTTTCTGTGTTGGAACAGATGATTTGGGCTGATTATGGCCAGAACCATAAATACAGCAAGGAGTTCCATTTCCACGGGTGAGCGCTGTTCCTGCTGAAATTGTGTTTTTCAGTACAAACCTGTGCCAAAACTCTCATCCTTCCTGCCTGCAAGGGCTGCTGGATTTTAGGTAACTGATCAAACAAGTCTAGACTGGGCTTTTCAATGTTCTGTTAATGATCTCTTCAACATAGCAAATCTCTGGATAGGGCTGAGCTCTGGAAATTGGAGCAGGGGCTGGTGCTGCTGCTGGCAGTGTGTGGGTGAGAGCCTCGGGAGCTTGGGATGCTGAGCATGGCTGGGGGGAGCAGCTGGCACTGCCCTCAGGAGAGCTGACAGATTTATCAGTTCAATAAAGAGATAAATATTTGTTAATTAGATTAAAGACCGGATTTAATGCGGCCAGATTGAAAATGGTTCTGGGTAAAGGTGATAAAATTGTTCACTGTGGAGTTTATTATTCGTGCAGGTCTCTAAAGCCAGGTCTGTAACGAGCCTTCCTGCTAAAGCTTGGGCTTTGGAGAACCCAGAGGCAGCCTTGAGCTTTCAGTTTGTCCTCTGGGAAAGCTCCTGATGAGTTTCACAGAGCTTTGCCAGGTCAGGAATGGTGGGAGAGCTCAGGCTTCACTCCAGATTCCAGCGCTCCAGATTTCATCCTGAGTGCTTCTCTCCAGAAATAGTGCCTGCAAAGGTCAGTGAGAGAGCCCTGTCATCCCAAAAGGACACTGCCAGGTTCCCAGGCACTGCACAGATCCTGGATCCTGTGCACAGCAGGTCCCTGCAGCTGGGAAGGTGTGGGATGTGCCAGGGGCAGGCAGGACTAAACTATGTGGTTGGGCAGTGCTGGGAGGTGAGAATGGGACCTCCTGCCTTTATGGGCTGTTTGAAAAACAAAACTGGGCCACCAAAACACCAAAAATCAACCAAACCCCACCAAAACAAAGGTAAACACTGAATTAGAGCCCTCAAAGCAACACTCAGGCAAATATAATAACCTCTGCTTCTCTCCCTGTCCTCTCACCTCTCTGTGACAGTAAATACAGCAACCTCTGCTTCTCTCCCTGTCCTCTCACCTCTCTGTGACAGTCTGAGAGGGTCTTTGTGGCCATCTTTGAGATTTTACACTGTGTTTTCTTGCTGAGTGTTTCCTGAGGAGCAGAGCTTTGACTTGAACCTACACATGCCACATTCCCAGGGGATTGAAATGTCAGCTGTGCACACAAGCCTGGCTTTTATCCTTCTGTTGCCTCTTCCTTCTGTCGAAAGAGTTTTACTTCAAATGGATTAATTACATGTGCATTAAATCAGTGACATACAGCCTGGTAGTCTGCCCATTTCCACGTGTTAAAATGGTTGTTTAAATCCCTGTTCACTTGAGTGTGTATATTTTTTATGTCTTCAATCAATCAATACATGGATAAAACCAGGAGAAGCATCAGTGATTTCAAAATAACTACTTTTATAGGTATTTTAATAACTGTAGAGGGAGCTGGAACTGGAACTTGCTTGTGATGTGTGCACAAGAATATTTGGATATTATAATTTTGAAGTATGTAGGAATATTTAAACATCACTTTTAGCAGGAAGCAGAGGAAAAGATGCCTTGTTTTCTGGATTTTCCAGTCATGTGCTAGAATATAATTCTTATGGTTTGTTCCTTTTTCTTTTTTCTTACAATAGTTAATGAAACAGAGCTGAAATGGTTCCATCAAAAGGGAGAGTTTTCTGTAGAGGGGACAGTGCATGCTCCAGCAGCTTAGAACCAGCAGTGCAGGTGAACTGGAGCCCTCCAGATCCTGCTGGGATTCTGGAGCTCCTGGTTACATGAAGATCATGAGGTCTTCCCCCTCCAATGTATTCCTTTGTAATTCTGGAGCCTTATTTATCTTTCCTATGTTTGTTAGAAATTCAGTGTTCATCAAGAAGAATGCTTTCTCTTGTGTTGAACAGTTTTTGTTTTGTTTATATTTTAGTAAGAAAAATCATTTTCTCTTTTCAAATTTGATTCTGGTGGAGCTCCTCAACACCTCCTGCTTGGCAGCTGAACCAAAAAAAAACCCAATTAATTGCACAGCCCTAATGGTGTGCAGTGAATTGACTCCCCTAGAACAGCACAAGGATTGTCCTTCCTCCCTGGGAATGCCCCAAAGTGATCATTATTAATGATAAATGAGAACTGTACAGAGGAATTGATAACTGGGGATGTTGCTCTGAAATGAGAACAGTGGATGTCCTTGAAGGGCACTGAACACTTCTCCCTCCCTCTGTGCATCAGCTGCTCCTCACTCATGAGCAGGTCATGGAAGGGCCACGCTGGGATTGATTTGCTGTGGGTTCTCAGAGGCAGAGGTGATGGTACCTGGGGCTGCCCTCCTGTGTGGGAGACAGGGATGGTTGGGATTTCACTCACATTTCAGAGCAAAGGTGCTGATGGTTGATTTCCAGGAGGTCTCTGTGGATTTACTGAACTTGTGCTTCCTCAGGTGTGTTTGTTTTGGAGGCTTTAGATGGGAAAACATAGAAAAACCTTCCTTTGAAAGAAGGGAATGAAGTAAGAGTGAATAAATAATCTCTAAAGAAGAATTTTTTGATTAGCAGCATCTTCTTATAAATTCTCCTGATCTCAAAGCTCCTTTTCCACCATGCTGAAAACAGTGATGGGTTTTTGCCAGTTCTCCTGGCAAACCTGAACTCTGCAAAGTCTGATGTAATGAATGCAAATAATGTTCTGTGTACTTCCCTTCAATTCTGTGCTAAAAAAACACCTAATTAGAGGGATTACAGGAACTGGAACAAAACGGGGGAAAATAGACTTTAATTTTCCTCCCAAAAATATAGAAACATACTTGACAATTTTGATCTGAATGTTCCAAGGGTTTGTTGAAAGCTGTTGAGGTGTAGTCATGAAATCTTGCAGGAATTATAAAAAGTGCTGAACACTGATCTGCAAAATGCTATTTGTAGCTGACTTGATGCAGTTCTGTTTTACCTCTGGAAAGTAAAATCAATTTCAGATTAGCTTTGACAGGGAGGTGTTGAGGTGTGTGAGTCAGCACTTACTCTGATATTCCTGCCAGCCTGTTGGGAAGACAAAGAATTGTGATGGATATTATCAATAACAGTGCTAGCCTGAAAGGAAAATTGGCAAACTAAGTTAAGAAACACTTTCCTGCCTTGTCCTGGCACAATTTATAAAAAACCAAATTATAAGTTGCTATTAGTGTACAGAACTAAAATTTATCTTGAGATTTAGGAACCCTTTTTTCCCTGCTCTACCCCCACTCTGTGAAAAACCCTGCTGTTATTGTTTTTACTGGATTTTTTTTACTTTGAAATCTGGAACAGCTTTTTTTTTTTAATCTGAAACTGTGTGTTTGGTAAAAGTCAGTCCAGCACAATTGAAACAATGAGAGATTTCATTCTTTTTATCCACCATTGTGGAGCTCTATTTAATAACCCTTTATAATAATCTTTCCACTATGCTGAATTATGTATTGATTCTTCTTTAGCAGAAGCTTCATTACAGAATTCCAGAAGGAAAATGGGCTTTTAGATGTCAACCTGAAACTCTTCACACTTTTGAATACAGCATTACACATAATTCTGTGAGCCCCTAATCACACCTCGTTTGATTTCAATGAAACAACTCTCATTGACTTCCCTGAGCGCTGGCTGAGGCTTGGCTTGAACTATTGCTGTGTTATTGAGAGTATAATAAGCATTTTGATTCCATTTTCCATCTCTTTCAAGTCTTTACATGTTAACTCTGCTGTGCATGTGGTCCTGCTACACAGAATGATGGATTGGAAAAGCCTCCTGAGATCTCAGAGTCCAACCAGCACCCCAAATCCAAGTGTCACCTCCAAGGATGGGGACCCAGCCACTGCCCTGGCAATCCTGGTTCAATGCTTAATAATAACCCTCTCAGGGAAGAAATTTTTCCTAATAGCAAATCTAAACCTCCCCTGGTACAATTTGAGGCCATTTACTCTTTTGCCATCACTTGCTAATTTTGAGATTGACCCTACCTGGCTACAGCCTCCTTTCTGAGAGTTGTGGAGAGCATTAAGGTCTCCTTTTCTCCAGGTAAAACATCCTCAGCTTCTCCTCCTCCCATTTGGGCTCCAGGCCCTTCCCAGCCCTGCTCCCTTTGGCCACACTCCAGCACCTCAGTGCCTCTCTCCCAGCTCCCACAATATGCAGGGCACCATGAACCCTGTCTGGGGCTCTCAGGAAGTCTTGGAAAGTAAAAAAAAAAAAAAATTTCAGCATTTTTAATGACGAATTTTGTTGATGGAGCTCCTGCAGATGCTGTGTGTGACAGAAGGAGTGTGGAGGCTGGGCCCGTGGCTCTGGGTGCTCCTTTGGCTGAAATTCCAGGGGTTAACAGCTCTGGAGCACACAGGGGTCTCTGGTCATTGATTTTTAGTGGTTGCTGTTACAGAAGGTAAGAGTGGTGTTTAAGAGAGACAAAGCACCATATTAAAGTTAATGCCTTTGATTTCCTTCAAATCATCTGTAATCCTTGTGGACCTGTCATAATTTATACCTGGCTTGGCCACAGCAATAAGTCTGAAACTGTCACTTAATCTGCATCAACACTTGTGCACAGGAGGAGTGGCACGTGCTGCTCACTGCACTTGGTGTCGAGGTATTTATCTCTCCTCCCCCAGAAGGCTGCCCTGAGCTTAATTGGTCTTTCTCATTATTTATATTGCTAAGAAAAAAAAAAATGGGATTAAATACGGGGAGAGGAAGATAACGGAGGTTTTGCTGCTTAAGAGAAATAAAGAAGCAATTCCTGTTTGCTTCTCAACATGATAAATGTGACCAGGTTGTTTTGGTCTTCCCCACTGCCCCCAAAGTCTTGGGGGGATCTCCTGAGGATAATCTTAATAGGCTGAAGTGGTGTCTGAAAGGCAATTAGCAAGATTCCTATGAACTGGGCCATGCACAGGCCATGCCCAGCCCTCTCCTGATTAATGCTCATCCTCATTCCATTTCTTGGGACTTATTTACTCATTTCACGTATAATGCATTTAGTTCCCTTAGCTCTGCCTTGTGGTTTGAAAGCATCCTGGTGCCTCTCAGGTCCCTGTCCAGCTGTACCTGTGAGCAGCCAGCAGCCCCAGAAGGGCTGGACAGCAGTGGAAAGTGAGCTTAGATCACCATCCATACAAAACCTGCTCAATACCAGTAATTGAAATCATTAATGTTGTAATGATGCTTATGAAAAGGGGATCAGCGAGGAAGACATTGGGCTTTTTAGGAGGATCAGTGAGGAAGACATTGGGCTTTTTAGGATGAAATTCAGCACCTTGTGTCAGCTCTCCTGGTTTTATTTAGAGGAATCATATTTCTTTGGAGGCGTGCAATTCACAGTGTGCTAAAGCTCTGGGGAAAGTTCTTCTCTCTTGCCATATGCCTTATGTGCTATACCTCTAAAACAATTTTTTTCTTCTTTTTCTTCTTTTTTTTTCTTTATTTTCAAAAGTTTATCACTTCTTACCCAGTCTTCATCCATGGCTGCATTTGGAGAATTCCAGGACGAGCCAGGATCTGTTTAAGCAGCAGATACTATTACATATGTTTAATTAATATTCCACTTTTACTACTGCAACTTTTCTGTTCAGGGAGACTCTGCCTCCAGGAGGCTTTGGAACTCATTTGATGGGCTTCAACACCTTTTGTGAGCTGGGCTCATTTCTTTGATGTTTATTTCTGTCTTTGGAAGTTGGTGCAGTGGGAAAGCGAGGTCCCTGCCACCCACCTGCTTCCTTGAGCTCCAACACTGCAGCACCAGCCCACCTAGAGACCAGAAATAAGCAAACAAACAGCTCTGACCAGAAGGTTTCAGCAATCAGCATGTCCCTCTTGTTCTAAAATTAAATGAGATGCAGAACCTGTCTCAAAAGAGCCTGTTGGAGGGGGAATAGAGAGGGAAGGTCCATTATTGAAATTGCATCCTATTTCCACCACGTACAGCAGCATCCTGTAGCTGGTAAATGTCCTAACTGCCAGAAGTAATATGACCTCTGAGGCAGGGAATATCTTCCTACATCTATTTTCAGTTAGTGAGAATCCTAGCAGACCACTGCTGGGAATAAATGGAGATTAGTACGTTTTCCTGGCTGTACAGCACATCATAAAATCTTGAAAATATTAATTCAGTATGTTCTTGGAAGATAAACATGAATAGGGCACTGGAGGGTTTGGAGTTGTGGGTAATGCCATTTCTCAGGGATGTTTAGGGCACTTTGTCCTGTGCACAGGGAACCTGATGCTGAGGGGATCTTTACACACCCAGATGGTCACTTTGAGCCCCTCGCGCCAAAATAGCTGAGGGTCAGGTCTGAACTGGCTGGAATCAGTCAGCACCTGCTGGCTTATTCCTTCTGGGCTCCCTCAGGACCTTTGCAGTGTTTTCTACCTGGAATTGCTTTTGTTTAGCTGCTTGCACTGTGCAGTGATCCTGAGCTGTCAGCTAATTTACAGGTAGCATTCACCCAGCACCGTGTGTGCACTGTGAGGAAGCAGGAATTCACCAAGCCCTGTCTGTGGTGCTCATCAGTGCCCTGCAGCCACATTTATTGTGGTGGTGTAAAGGGACAGTGCCCAGGGGCTGCTCGATGGCACCTGAACTGCCCATACCCAAACCTTGCAATTCTCTCACTCTCAGACCCAGAGTGGCTGCAAACTGTTCCTTCCCTCTGCACGATCCCTGACCCCTCAAAGCAGGGCTGGGAGTGCAGTCAGGCTGCCACAAGGAAGCACAAATGGAAAAGAGGAGGAATTTCATTAAATGGCATGGAGGGTTTGGGTGCAGCTCCTGGCAGCAGGTGCCAGGTGGAGCAGCTTTACCTGGAGCATTCAGCATTTCAGAGCTGGCAGAAAGTGCTTAGGACTGTTGGAAATGCTTATTATTAAGGAGTTAAGACCCTAAAAAAGCACTGCTTTTCCTTGGCCCTGCTTATTGCACAATGTACATGAGTACTTCTGGTTAAGCCACTGAGGCTGCTGGCAGACTTATGCAAGCACTTCTGAGGAAAACATTCCAGCTTGTGTGGAATGCTGACTGGAAGTTTAGCTAATGATCTATTCAGCTCTGGGTGCCACACACAGATCATGAAACATTTACTTCCAATAATTAGCTGTTTTGTAGTTTGGGGCTTTTTAGTTTTTATTTCTTTTTGTTCTTTTTTAATCCTACTCAGGCATATTGACAAACATGGCTTTTTTTGCTCTGCTCTTGGAGAAAGTTGCAGCTGCAAAGGTCCCTTGAGTTGTGCCAATCACTTGCAGATGTTCTTCTGAAAGCAGAAATTAAATAGAATTTCTTGATGCCAATAAATTAAAAGAAAAATATTAGATAGGCTGTTATCTCTAAAAATGTGTGCTCTGGTCACAGTGCATCAAATACTGCTAATGCAGTGATGACCTTTCAGAGGAAAACACATTATGCTGTAGCTGTCTTTGTATTATACCTGTGGAATGCTGGTATGCAAAAGTCAAGCTATTAAACAGTGGGAGAAATGGAGTGAAAATAATCTATTTTGCTTTTGTCTGCTGTTGCTGTTCTGATAGGCACATTCTTGCCTTTTTTCTCCTGCTGCTCTTCTTGAAACCATAAAACACAGAGACGGATCAAATGCATGATAACATTTGGAACATTATATCCTACTGCATTCTGATGAGTTGGATCAAAATCCCAATGACCAACAGCTGTTGTGCAGGAGCAAAAATGAGCAGAGCTGCAGAGCAAGATAAGCAGGGTCCTTGTGTACCCTCAGCTTGGTCAGAGAGTCCAGAGACCAGGCATTTGCTCAGAGCTAGGATTTCCATTCACTCCTCAGAAGCTCAGATTTCCCATGAGCAGCTATTTTAGCAAAGACTCCTGAAAGGTGTTGGAGTGATCTTGTGGTGATCTGTGCCCAGATATTCACCTCTGTACCCAGATATTCACCGGAACCAGAACTCCTCTTTCTTTACAAGTGTGTTCTTTGATTGATTAAACTCATATTTGCAAGTTATTAAATATCTGCCGGAGCTGAGTCAATTCCAGTCCTGCTCCAGATACTTGCTGGAGAAATTTGACTTAATTTTTAAGGCTTTTCTACAGTTTCTCTACTTGGAAAATATGGCTTTTAAATTTTCCTTTTGTCTGCAGAAAAAAAAGAAGAAACTTCCTTCTATTTGGCTGTTTCCTTATAGAAGGGCACAGACAAATGGAACTAAAACATTTTTGAGCTTTAAGAAGCTCTATTTAAGAGAAGAAGGCTTTGCTTCCCAGCCTGGAGATGACCTAACTGTGAGCTGCTTTACTTTGATGGGAAGGATATAAGATTTTACAAGTCTGATACAGCTATTCTCCAGTTCTGAGGTTTGATCCCAGTGAAAGTCAGAGCCAGGTTGGACTCCGTGGTGGTTACAACAAGGAGCAGGTGCCCAGGCTGGCAGGAATTCCCCATTCCTTGGTGTGAGTGTTGGAATGCCCTGTGCAGAGCCAGGAGAATTTGCTGCCTGAGCTCAGCAGGTCTTCCACTGCCACACCATTTGCACAGGGAATGGGGGCTGTGCTGTGTTTGCACAGGGAGTTGAATAAACATCTCACACTGTTATAATTTCCTGCTTTTCCTGCTGTATAAACAGCTGCTGGTAGCTTGTCAATCAGCTTCTACCTTGGTGCTGCTAATTACGTGGGGGAACATGAAAAAGCAACTAAAAAAAAGTTTCAAGGCTGATAGCAGAGAAGTCAAAAGGTTCTCAAATCTTGTGTTTATCTCCTCTCAAGATAAAGGTTTTTCAGAAGGCCCTGGGCCTGGAGGATCAAAGGGAGCATTTTGTTTGTAATGAGTACCCATCAGTGCATCCTTTAATTACCATTCTTGTTGGTGTCTATTAACAAAAACCCACCGGGCTCTGCAGCAGAAAACATTCATTTATGAGCGACGGACAACGTTGTGTGAAATACGTTGCTGGTTATAAATCATTCAGTGTTTGAAGACTCAGACCAAAGTCATGTTTAGAGTGCTCTGTGTTCCTCCAGTCGATGCTAATTAACAGCAGTGCTTTGCCACTGGAGTCAGCAGGAGATGTTGGATCCCTTCCTTTGAAAATGAGCCCCTTTCTCGGGCTGCTCCTTTCCAAAGGCTCCCAGCCTCTCTTCCAGCTTGGTGAAGAACTCATTCAAAATTTGTTCTCCAGAGCCCTTTTCATATTTACAGCCCTCAAACCTCCCAAAACTCCAGAGCAAACTTACTTTTAACATCCAAATGAAGCCTCTCAGCACTGTTTAATCCCCTCAGGGCTGTAGTTCTGTGCATTCCGTGGTAGCTGCCAGCGAGACCAAACTGACCACTTGGATTAGCAACATTTCAGGTCAAAGCCATTGTTTGTGTGCCTGGCAGTGGATTTTGAGCACACATGGCAATGCCAGCACGTGCCAGGCACGTTTCTGGCAGGTTTCTCACGTGGGGATCAGCAAATATTGATGCTCTGAGCAGTCAGAGCTGCTGGAGATGAGCAAGGCCATTGTCCCTCCCTGGCAAGGATATTCAGCATGGGAGTAGCCTTGGCCAGCTGAGCTTTCCTGGGCTGCTGTGTTGTGCACAGCTGGCCCTGACCCACAGATTAATAAGTTTAAAAGCTTGTAGCAATTTTTAAGAGCTGATCTGTATTTGTAAGGTTAAGTTGGAATTATCTGCAGCATAGAAGTGCAGTGTACACAGTGAAATTATGTAATTCTTGCTCTGTCAGTAGCTGACTGTGCTGACCAAACCTGCTTGATCAGTCACTACAAGTGGACAAAGTTCAGTGCCCTTTGCCCATTCATGAGTCTGTTCTGCAGTTCTCAAAAGTCAGTCTGTTTTCCTGGAGGATTCTCTTGTCATTACTCTCTATAAATTTGGCAGCATCTGAGCCAGTGTTTAATTTGGAATCCCTGTGAATGAAAGTCATTTTCTGTGTCTGACTGCATTGTTTGTGTCTGAGGGTTCTTTTTAAATTCAGGGTGTACAACTCTCTTCTGATAAAGCACTCTTAGAAATCTTATACAAGATAAACTGCTCCTGCAGCTTTGACTTTTTGAATGAAAACCCCCATTTGGTGCATGTTTGCAAAGTGAAACATTCAGTATTTCTTTTTTTTTTTCGTTTCCTTTCGAAGCTTGGGAAAACTGAATCAAGTTTCAAAGTGTCCATTGGTTTTAGGAGTTCTGTGAGGTGTTTGCCATCTGTGGTGACTCTGGGCATCTCAGAGCAGACACAAGGTCAGCAGAACTGAGGGTGAAGATTTTGTGAGGTTTTTCTGTCTAAATTGGCACTTTATTTCAAAGCACCCAGGGAAGAACTGCTGACATTGAACATGTAACGAGATTTCAAAGCCACCAAGAATGTTTTTATCCATTTTTCTTTTATTTTGAAGAAATGATAGTAATTATCTGTCAGGCTAAAACTGAGTTCTGCTCTAAAGGATGATGCTGAGAGTGCTGGACATTTGGAGGGAAAAAATAAGACTTAGTAGAAGCTCAAAGATGCATTTCTAATCCAGAGGGGCTTTTCTTATCAATACAATCTTGTATGCACCAACTTAATTATTTCATCATTTGTCCTCATTAAAAGTTGATTATTACTGTTTATTAGGAAATTCTATTTTATGGATATGACAAACCTTCCAAGTATTATTTTCCTCTCTAGAAGAGTAAATTCCTTTCCTCTGTCTTTCTTATGTTCTGGGATGTTTATTAGACTTATGAGAATGCCAAATTGTACATTTCTAAATTTCAGATCATGATAAATGTCCCTGCCCCTCTGGAGTTTTTGAACAGCATTAACCTTAAAAAACCCCCTGAAACCAAACATCAGCATTTAAGGTTTTGCTGGAAAAACAATTCTGTAAAGTATTCCTGAATGATTTATGATTAGAGTCTGCAATTATTGAAGTTAATGCAACTTAATGGACTTAATATAGGTGGAAAAAAAGGGGGTATGTACAGTGAAGGTTGCCCAGGCATTTGCATTCCACTTCTTGGTTTTCCTCATCTCATATCTGAGATATTTTTCCTCAGTTGTTGCAAACAGCACCAACCAGTTGTTGTCTGTATTTTTATTGAGTTTCAATTATATTTTATCTTGGGGGAAAAAAGCCTCAACCAAAACAAGAAAACCAGTTTTCAACTCAAAAAGGAAAACAGGTATTTTTATATACAGCAGGAAGAAGGACGCCCATTTTCTTTCTGTAAAAACAAACCTTGTGCAGCTCACAGTTCAAGGCGTGTAGGAGGACAGCTGAAATCCAGTAACACAGAATTACTCATTGTTAGCAATTGTTTTTATTTGGTTTTGATTTGGCAGGGCTAGAGCACTTTGTTTAAATAAACAGAATAGTATATTCTGTGTGTTTGCTTTATTGGGCAGTGTGACCAGAAGCTTCTTGAGGCTTCAGTGCTTTTATAAGAGGAAGGCTCAGGCAAAATCACTTTGTTTTCTTTGTGTGTGACGTGGTATCTGTCCCAAAAGTGTGTGTTGAGTTCTTCTCTTTCAATAATGTATGATTCTAAAATAAAAAATTCTGTATTAAGTGAAGAGTAAATTCTTCCAATGAAAGTGCAAAATGCCAAAGTTAAATTTACATGAAAACTCAGCTTTTTTTCCCTTGTAAGGATGTTCTGTAATTGCACAGCTCCATCCCATTTGTCAGTTGAACTTTCTTAGTTATGTTTTCTTTTGAGAGCTCAGCAGAATTAGTGTCCATGAAATTAATTTATATCTTAGAAAGCCTTTTAGAAGGTTGCAGGAAAAAAATGTTGCCTCTGTGTTGCTGTGAAATCATTCTAAATAATTGTGCTAAATTGTATTAAAAAGCTCCAGGACAGAGAACACTGAGCAGAAGGATAAAGGTCATGTATAATTTTTTCCTCTGCAATTCAAGTGAGGCAATCTGACATTGCACAGCCAACTGAAAGGCTTCTTTTGCAACCAAATATTTGGGGGTGAATACCAGAATTGTGGCTGTTTATTCCAAGTTGTACTTTGAGGGGTAGTTTGTCCATTCCTCCTCATCCTCACTCACCCAGGGTGTGGAGTGGAAGGGAATAAAGGGAAACACTGCAACATGTGCTAATCCAGAGGGTTTGTATATCATGAAATTGCTTTTGGGGAAGGCTGGACCAGCAGGACACTCACTGCCCTCACACAGTGGCTTTTCCTGGCACATCATTTTTGTACTTGCATTTTCTCCAGCACGTGTTGAATTTGGGTGTGATGAGTGCTTTGGGCTTTCACCTGGGCTGCTGCAGGAGGAAGGTGGACACAAACTGAGACCCAGCAGGAGAACAGTGTGAGACTCTGGAAGCACTGAGAAACCAGGCTGGAATGTGGTGCCTCCTGGAGGAATTTTGGTGATAAAGAATTGTGTGTGAGAAGCACAGAGCGTTCTGCCTGCGTGTCACAGGGGCAGAGATCAGCCCAGCACAACCCACTGAAGGGAAGGGATGGGTTGAACATGAGCTAAAACAATGTTTATGGACCTTTGAGGGTTTTGGATGACAAGACAACATAAATTCCAAAAGCAGTGCAGCTGCTGCTGGGGCATGCACTGATCTGACCTGGAAAGGAAGGGGATGCCAACAGCAGGAGCTTTGTTTTCTGAAGGGAGAAGAGGAGATATGGGAACAGAGCAGCCTGGAATACCCTGCACATCAGAACAGCTGACATGTTCTGGGGTACTCTCTCAGCAATCTGAGAAATAGATAAAACCAGTGATGGTTTAAGGATTGTATAGAGTCAGTCCAAGCTGAAGAGAGACAAATGTGGCAGAGACGTGGGAATGTGGCCTTTGTGGGGCAGGAGGAATGGGAATGGCCATCTCTGGGTGAACTTTCAGGGGTCAAATCCCATTCTGCCAAAGAAGGAAGAAAAGCTGCTGCAATGTGCAGTAACTGAACAGGGATTCTGCTGGAGGATGGTGATGATAAATGTTCTGTCACATCCCAAGCATTCAGTTGGCTGTGTATCACAAACAGATGCCAAAATTCAGCCAGGCCACTGCATCAAATCCTGATCTGCTGCTGGGACAGCAGGGACAGCCCAGCAGCTCTGGAGTGCAGCATTTCTCATGCTTGGGAAATGATCTCTTGGGAATGTGTGGCAAGACTGTTCCAAGACCAGTGCATGGATAAAGTGCAGTTATTAAAAAAGGCTCGAGTGGTTCTCAAGGGTGAGCAAAGTTGGGAAACTTGTAAGACTGATTTATTAAAATATGGATATTGATCTCATATCGATATCCAACTTATGATGGACAAAAACTCTCTAACAGTTTAAAGTTAGAAAGTGTATGTTTATTGCGACGCGGGGCAGCGTGCGGGATAGTTCCCAAAAACACACCACGATTTACAGGTAATTACAGAACCCTTTTATCTATACAGGTATTGAATACTCAAAATATAAATGCATATTCATAGCTTTGGCACATCCCATTCCCTGCTTCGTATGTTAATTAGTTCAAAAGCTATTAAGCATGCGTAGTGTGTTGTTTGAAATGGGTCGGTGGTCTTTTTTGTGGGGAGGGGTCCTAAAATGAAGAAGTAAATGAAGTCTTCCTCTTTCTGACCTCTCTACCTTTTCAATGCAATCATGACAAATGAACCCTTGGTAGGACTCCAGCTCCTCGTTTTCAAGGAGTTTCGAAGGAGGAGGCCTACAATTGTCTTATGTTCCTAAAGCTATTTATCAGTTTCTATATTCTTCATTATAAACCCAGCTAACCAAAAGTTGTGTTGACAAGCAATCAATTATTAGTTAACTACTAACTCTTAACTTCATCAAGGTCTATCCATTTATTTTAACTCTAATAAAGCTTGTCTTCTACCTAAAATCTTAGCTCCTCTAAAATCTCTAAATTCCTTAAAGTTTATGTTTCAAGACAGAGAAATGTCCTGCATTTCAGAGTAACTCAAGGCAGTGGTCAGCTCTCTGGAAGGAGGAGATCAGCCTGAGACATAAAGAACAGGAGGGTTCATTGAGCAGGGTGTGATGCATGCAGCCCTCTGAAATGCATTCATTTCTCTGTGAAATATTGAAGTCTCGGGAACAGCAGAACTCATCTGGAGAAATTGTGAAACTGGGAACCAAGCTTATAAGTTTCAGATTGTTGTATTTTTGTTTTAACACCAATTCCTACCTCATTTTTTTTTCTCCTTAATTGCTGTTTCCAGTGTATATTTAAAGGCAATTATAGTCACAGATTTACTTTTTTTATTTACAAAAAGAATTTGAATAACACCATGCATATTAAACAGTCACCACAGTGAATTTTTGACAAAACAGATGATTATGAACATAGTACAACATGTTTTTCAGCTCAGTTGTGTTGGATTAGAGCTTAATATCTTCTTCTTTATGTCTATTTTAAGATTCATTCTTTAATCCCATTTTCATGGAGTACAAGATTTTCTTTCTTGCAGCTTTTTCTGATTTCTCTGCCTATTACCTTCGCTGCAGATCTGAACCACACTTTTAATATTTCTGCTTAGGCTGACTCTTATTAGTTCAAAGCAGAGCTACATATTTTAAATTGATCAAGGTTTCTGAACTAATTATAACAACTGCTTTTGGAGGACACATTGCAGTTTTCATTTTGATATTATATGAAAGTGTGTTTCTTCAAAGCTACAAATGTAAGCTAGTAAGAGGCAGCTGGTAATTATTCACTAATAAACAGAGTAGGAAGTACATGAAAAACCTTAGGGGACACATACACTGCTTGCAGAGCAATTAATAAAAATCTCAGGACACTCAAAAGAAAATTCAGCCTGAGAATATGTATACATTTGGCTGTGGATTTGAGTCCATTCCAAATTAACAGGTCTGTTGTGATCAAATTTGTTGTTTGTTTACAAACACCCTTTCGCTGATTATCGTTCAACAGATTTTAGGAGATAATTTTGATTCTTAATCGACTCTTAATTTTATTTATAAAATCCTTCCAGCTTCCAATATCTGCTTTCTCTAAAGCCCAAACAATCAAATTTTTGACATATTAATTCCTTCTCTATTTTAACTTGTTTTGCTTGTAAATATTTGAGCATGGGTAAAACTTAATGGATCTCCATTAACCAAACAACTCATAACAACTGGCAAAATTCCTGTTCTTATGAATGGTTTGTTTATGCATAATGCCTCTTGGTTTTTCTGTCATATTATTGCCTTTTCTGGCTGCATTTTGCTAAATCAAAGGTGTTTATTGAAAGCTGTGTAACCATTTGAGACCTTGAGAAAAAGGTAGAGAAAGTATTTATTGTGAAAGAGCCACATTTGTGGTTGCACTCAGGCTCTGAGTACTTGGTGTTTGCAAGGTTAGGGCCTGGTTCTAGAGAAAACCTGAAACCAAAGCAGGACCTGAGCAGGAGGGAGGTACAGGGGGTTAATCTGAGCTGAGGAGGGTGGCAAAACCCTGACCAGCTGCCAGGTTACCCTGTCACAGCAGCACCTTTGGCAGCTCTGCAAGGCTGAGATGGAGTGATTGGATTGGGTGAAATGTGTTCTAAGAGCAGGAAAAGACAAAGTGAGAGGAGAAAAAACATAACTCAGACTTCTGTGAAGTTTAGTTTTTTCTTTGGGTGGAAGGATAGAAAGTTTGCTTTGAAGAGTTTATCTCTGTGACATTAAAAAACACAGGCTGTCATCACTTTCTGAGTGGACAGTTGTTATGAGCTTCAAATCAGCTGGGCTTGTTGCTGCCCAAGGACCAAACTCTGGAGTACTTGCTTAAAAGGGTGAAAGATATTAAAAATGTAGTGTTCAGACCTTGATAAAACTGCAAGTTGTGGGTTTGCAAAACCTGTCATTGANGAAAATCATAACTCAAACTTCCATAAAGTTTAGCTTTTTCTTTGGGTGGAAGGATAAAAAGTTTGCTTTGAAGAGTTTGTGACATCAACAAATGGAGGCTGTCATAATTTTCTGAGTGGAGAGTTATGAACCTCAAATCAGCTGGGCTTGTTGCTGCCCAAGGACCAAACTCTGCAGTACTTGCTTAAAAGGGTGAAAGATATTAAAAATGTAGAGTGTGTTCAGACCTTGATAAAACTGCAAGTTGTGGGTTTGCCATTAAAAACGTGTCATTGAGGTTTTGTCATTTAAATCCAACTCATCCATCTTATGGCTTTGCCATAGCTTTGTATTAATGCTCTTTTAGGATCAGCCCCACTGTTTGGGGTAGGTTGCCTTGCCAGACGTTATACTGCATTCTTTTGTCAGTTATTATGTCACAGGCACTAAAATAGCAATAAATCAGGAGAGTTTATGGTTTTTTTGGAAAGGTGTTGGATGTCCTCTCATTGAGACACGAGCTTCCCATGTGCTCCTCATTCTCTCTCTGCACCTGACAGCGTGAGACTTCAGCCATTGGTAATGGGGAAATAAAGAATCAGTAAGAGAAGTGTGCAGGTTTCTCTAGAATATATTTGGGATACCAAATTGAGATGCACCAGTAAGTGATTGTGATATAATGGGGAAAATGTGGGTATCATCAGAAAGTGATTTTAGCCTTCCTGGGAGCCACAGCCATCATCCCTGGAGGAACCTTGGGCTGACTGAGTCCCTACTGAAGTGTTTTATAGGCCAGAACTAAGTGGAAAGCTCTGCCTTTCTGTCCATTTTGGTTTAGGAGAGTGTTTTAAGCTGGTGTGCACCAGTTTAGTGCAGGGATGAGCACAGCAGTGCCCGTGGCTGCATCCCCGGCTGTGGGTGCTTTCTCCTTGGCAAAAGGCAAGGGAAGGTTGTTAAACACAGCTGCTAGAGCAGATATAAATTGGTGTGTGCTGGAGCACCATCAATCACTGCTGCCCCAAGACAGTAAAAGCTGCCTGCTGTGGCCTGCACCCAGCAAAAGCCTCCGTGGTTTTCCCTTTTCAATGCAAACCACCCCATTAGGGAACACTGTGTAGTTTATCATGTGCTGATGCTCCTGCACCGTGCCAAGGGTGCCAGCACTGAAAACCACTGCAACAGCCACAGGAACACCTTTACTCTGATTTCTGCCCTTGCTCTGGGGGCCAGATAACCACGAGAGGGGTTGCTGCTCACTCCACTTTGTGATTTTGTTTTATTTTTACAAATAACTAGCGTTTGAGAATAAACTGATAAACAGGCTGCTCTCAGCTGATAGGGCGGTGGCATTTGTCGTTGCGCTGGGTGCTGGCTCGGGGAGAGCAGCCTGTTACTGATGGTTTGAGCCATGACTAATGCTGTGTGCCAACAACAGAGATACAGATTCAAATTTAAATGAACTACCCAGGCAGTGTTTTACAGGATGTGTTTCTTGTTGGCAATTTGTTGTTGCTGACAACCCCGGATCCTCGGGCCCTTGTTACGCCAGCCGCTGGGATTAGAGCACACACAGGCTGAGTTTATAAATGTTTCAAAACTGCTGCGATGGAGCAGCAGAATTTTAAAATGTAATCAGGTATTCTATTGAAAGTGGCTAATGTGAAAGGAGCCAGATTTGGCAGGGTTTGATTTTAGTTTTGAAGTAGCATCTTTTTTTAATACTTCAGTATGTTTTTTTCTGATGCTGCTTCCTACAATCTACTGACTCCTCTTGTCCACTAGAAATGAAAAGAGCCAAGGCAAAGCTGGAAAGCTACAGGAAGAAAAGTTTTTGGTGCTAGAAGGCTCTTCTGCCTCAGGTCCAGAAAGGAGAGTAGGTTTTTGTGGGATTGATCTCTTTGAGGCAGATGTGCTTCCAACCCTTCCTCACAGCATCATTACATTATTGAAGGCTTTCTCCTTGATTATGTTACAGAAGGACTCAGTATTTCTCATTGGACTTTAATGACAAAAGAAGCCTGTTTTGAACTTTAGAGAGCTGGGTTTTGTCAGTCTGGCTTTTTATTTAGTCTTTTTTTATTTTTTTATTAGAGCAATCCTTTGTAACAAGATTAGCACATGGAAGGTGGCTGAGATCTGCTCCACAGGGGCCTTCACCTTTATCACATCAGCCCTTCAAAAGTTCCCCAACAGCAGCTCACAGAGCCCGTTGTGAAGTGCAGCCTATTTCCTTATCTTCCTGTGGAAATGCTTCCCAAGTGTCTGTCCACAGGCATTCAATTCCACATCCCCAAATTAAAAACTGCTCTAAAGGAATAGGCAATAGACAGGAGCTCTTTTGTCTCCTGTATCAGCTCCTGAAGTGAGATTAAGGTAGAAGGTATTTTTATACAAAATGAGGTCTCCGTTTCTTATCTCTGTGTTTGTCTAAAATGTCAGAGTTAAATGGATCAGGCACGAATGCTTTGTGGTGGCAGAACAAACAGTTTATCAATCTGGTTATGATTGCAATGAATCCTTTGATCCTCCTGATGCTGCTGCTTCCTTTAATGCCCAATCTGATTGATACAAAGTTTTTTCATTTAGGAGTTAAATGTTTTATTTGCTGTTTTGGAATAATAACATGGCTTAGAGTTGTGTCATGATTATAGCTTTTGTTTTAAACTATGTAATTATAGAATTAAGTTAATAGTCCAATTTGTCATGGAACTAACACATTATTAGCGTGATGATTGCAAAAATCCCACAAATTTGTGGAATTTAGTGTCTTATTCAGTTCTTTTTTTCTTTTGTTAGGAAAAAAAAAGGCCAACCCCTGATCTTGTTTAGATGGTGTATGTGAAAGATATGACCCTGAAATACAAACTGTTCATAACTACCCCAACCAGTAATTATAAAGTTACACTTTGTGATAATTTGCTCTAATGCATTATTCAGAATAATATTTATTTTTAAATAATTATTAAGAATTTTTTCTTTTGTGATTGAAATACTGGTTTGAGGCTTGCTCTCTCAAACTAATAAGGATCAGAAAGTTTTCTTAAAATATTTTAGGTTCTTTATTCTTTATTTTTATTTCTGCCCATACAAAGGCTCAGGACAGAGTCAGTCTCGTTTGAGTCATTGTTTCCTTTCTGTTGTGGTGAACTCATTTCACACACATCCTCCCCCACAAAACCCTACCAAAACATTCTTTGTAAGGCACATCCCCAACTTGTCAGAGTGTGGTGGCATTGCACTGGCTGCAATTGTTCTCTCATTTTAGAGAGCTTGGATAAATCCTACACAGGCTTTCATGTGTAGTTGTGTTTCTAGGATTCTAATCCTGTTCTCTTGGAAAATATGGCAAAAGTCCAGTTAAATAATTTGCAGAACAAGGTGACTCCTCAGGATTGGGTAACAGGAATCTGCTGGTCATGTCACCATCCTCTTAACCTGATGTCTTGCTCAGTGTGATCTCTGACAGAACTGACTCAAAAAATGCAAGTCCTTGTTTTCACAGCTATTACTTCAAATTTGATCTGTCCCACGTCTTGTTTGGAAGGTCACTAAGCCAAACAAGATTTTCTGTCAAGAAACAAGATTTTCTGTCAGTGCCAGGCCCTGGTGAGAGCTCTGCTCTGTAACTCCAGGTCCAGCCTTGCTGCCCATGGGCCCCATCCCGCGTGGATGGGAATTGGAGCAGGGCTGTGGAAAACACAAATCCCACAGCATGAAACAAGAGCCCCAGTTCTGTTTAGCCCTGCTGGGAATGTCTGTGCCCCTGGGAATGTCTGTGGCACTGGCATGGTTGTGTGAGGTATGATTTACCGCCAGACCTAGAAGGCAGCAATTCATTACGGCAGCGTGATTTAATTCATTGCTGTCATTAGAGCAGAGGGTGATTTGCTCATTAGAGCTCAGAGGAGCTCTGACAGTGCTCAGGTCTCTTTTCCCAGAGCAGGGCAGGAGTGGTGAGCCTGTCCAATGCTCTTTATCTTGGTGTACAGTCTCTGGGTGCTGCTGTGGCACGAGAGATCTGCTGGGTGGATTTCAGGATGGAGGATTTCCATACCACACACACTTTGAAAGCCTTGTGCTCTCATGAATTCTGTTTTATCTGGAAACAACATTGCCTGTAGAACTCTATGGCCTGACAACAGTAGCATAAAATACACCAAGTCAGTTCAACTTCCACATGGATCTACCTGAGACATTAATTGTCTCTGTGCCTCAGTGCAGGGGGACATTTTCCTGCGTGCTGAGCCCCAGCTGGAATAGTCACATCAATTAATTGCTCATATCAGAGAAGTACATTAGTCAATAAACACTTTTAGTGTAATTGGATGGCAAACTGAAGGTGAGGGATTTAGTAATCCCTAGGAATGTTTGTGAACATACTGCAAATCGTGGTGTTTCTCTCCTCCTAAGTGGTGAGGAAAAGGGACATTCTGGGTTCCACAAGGTAAAAATAAGGAGGAAAAAGCTCTTTTTCTGTTGTCTTGGAGCACTTTCTTCTTGCTCAGTTGTTCCACTGCTAAGAGTTGGGTTGGTGTCCAAAGGCTTTATGCTTAAAAAAAGAAAACAAAGATTTTCTTCTGCCCCCAACAGAAACCAAGACACACTCTCCTATCTAGAAAGGGAAATAGGAAACTTTGCATTTTTTCAACATGATCTCTTAATGCACTGGGTTTATTCCTGGCAGATACAGCTTAACCTTCAAAATTGCACAACAAAGTATCATTATGTATTTGTAGACTTCAGAGTCAACCAGATATGAATTTATTTGAAGCATTTGAACAAATCCAACAGGCAGGAGTCTGAGAGGAATCTTTCACCAAAGCTGTTTTCCACACATTTCAAACTGCTTGTGTTAAAAGCTCTACTCTAACACCTTTCCTTTAATGCAATATTCAGGAAAAATACAAAACTAATCTGTATCAGGTTACAAAAAAAAAGCCCCACCCTAAACCAACATAACAGCTTTATGGTAATTTATTTTCCTGCAGGTAGTACTTTACTGTTTAGAAGTGATTCTGGGAAAATTTATGATCTCATGCTAAGAAAAAAAATAAAAGTGTATTTTTCTCTCCATCATTAGACTTTCCTGTAAGAATGCCTTATTATAAGTTTGGCAGCACAGCAGGATTTATAATATTGAATACATTGTGTCAGCTCTCTTGTTTGCAGGAGGATAAAGTTCCATTATTCAGAGCTTTGCCTCAAATCCGTCCATTGTAGTGCAATTAAACACAGTCCCTTTTTTTAGGACTAAACCTCGTGCTTGAAGAAAATCAGCTTTCCAGATGAAGTGTGCAGGGTTGATGTATTACAGGTAGAGGCCCAGCTCATCCCGTGGAGCTCACCAGGTCTGAGCACAGCACATGGCCCAGCAGCTGAGCTTGGACATAATCTCTGCTCTTTTGGGCTCTTTATTTTGTGCCCTGGCCAAGGACCATGTTCAGGTTGCAGAAATCACGTTGACTGCCTGGACTGGAAGGATTTAATTTTTTCCCCCCCTCTCTCTGTATTTCATTATCCCTCTAAAAACATGAGCTGGGTTTTATGATGTAAATAAGTGTTAGTGAGGTGAATTATGCCAGGGAACTCAAGTTATTTCCTTGGGCCTTGCAGCAATACAAAGGGGATAGAAAGGACTTGTAGGTCTTTGTATTTTCTATTTTTCTTTACTTTATTGAGGACACAAATAAATATGGAGTGTGCCTCTAGGGCTCATGAGTGCAGTCATGTTGCCCAGGAGGCCTGCAAGGATTTGGGCAGTGCATGAAGGGGATATGGGATTGTTGTTTGTGTCCTTTTGAATTGGGATTAGTCACCTCAAAGGAAAAATCTCTATATTCGCTGAAATTTCGGGTTTGGTCTGATTTTTTTTTTTTAATCAACAGATTAAACAAGAGGATGAACCTCAGACAGGAAAGGTTCATGTCTCACCAGAGCTGGAAAGTTTGGTTGTACTTGTTCTCACTGAACTCAAACTAAAATCTCACAGTTCCATCTTGTCTTTATTTCAGTATTACTCTCTTTAGACAGTGGGTGGGTTACATGGATGCTGCTTCCTTCTTGATGTGGAATTTGCACTCTTATGACTAGGTCCTATAACATCTGAATTTCAAATTCAAGGAATCTTGAATTTTTGTAAATATGTCTTTAAAATTCTTCCCCACATCCCTGAGCTATGAGAGCTTACACTTATTTTTCTTGTTTGAAAATAAACAAGTTCTGAAATATTTCCAAAACTAGAAAAAGTATAAATATTCCATCTGACAAGTCCTTTGCCTAATGTAAGTCCCAGAGCTCAGGTCTAAAGCCCATCTGTCACCACACAGAGCTAAAAACAAGGCAGAAATAAGAATATTCACATCACCATAATGGAGTTTTGGAGTGCAATGGGAAAAGAGCCATTTCCTGCACTGTGATTCTGCTGTTATTTATTGGATTACTATTTTTTATAGTCACTTCATATGACCTTTTTCTTTTGCTGTGCTTTAAAATATATACATTAGATATTGTATCAAGTGTTATGAATGAGTGCTGGAAAATTTAGTTCCTGCTGTTTTATCTTGCCTTGATTTCATAACCCAAATTCCACTCATAGTTCAAAAATATGAAGAAAGATGTCGATTTTCTTGAAGAAGGCAATTTGGGGAATTCTTTGCGTTGATTTTCTTCCACTAATGTTCTTGCTGCAAGGGAATTTTCTGAACTGGAGGGTTTACAGACTGCCAGGCCAGTCATAAAACAGATGTTCAGATAGATTGCAAAAACCTCTCCAAATTAGACTTTCTCCTCACCACATCCCTGATGTTTCAGCTCTGCTGGGTTGGAGTTTGCAGTTATTTACAGCCCAAACTCCACCACACTTAGAGGCTCCCAGCCTCAAGCTTTCTAACAAGTTAAGTCTGTTGTTAACCAGCTGAGTGTATTATTTATAACCAGTTAAGATAGAGACTCCACTGCTCTGTGCCCTGCCTGGAAGGGTTTGCAGCCTAATTACAGAGTCAAGTGGATTTTGCAAACACGGAATAAGCCACAGGACAGCTCTGTGTGTGCCCAATCAGTTCTGGGTCACTTCTTTGTGACTTACCACCAAGTTTTCCCCTGAATTCTCGGTGCACAAACCTCTGTTACTCAAGGAGGACTAGATTTGTTTATGTGAGGAATGAGATGAGGGTGCCACCTCCCCTTTTTTCCCATTGCTGCTGCTGATCCTTCTGTGAAATACCCTAAATAATTCCTTTCTCTCAGAAAGCTGCCCTTTCCCTGTGTTTACACAGAGCTCTCAGGTCCCACATTTGTTTTCCCTGAGCCCAGCTGGAGAGGTCTGGCTCTCTGTGTCATTACCTCAGATCAATATTTCTCACCCTCTGATTATTTGTACTTCACTCGGGTGACTCTCAATGCTTTTCTGCAGGGCAGTGCAATATTCCTGATGCCAGCAGGGCTGTGAAAGGCATCCTTGGTGCTCCCAGTGCCAGGGGGTGATGCCACTGCAGCCGTGCCCAGAACACCTCTCCCTGTGCCAGGCTGGGGTGGGGTGTGTTCTCCCCTTGTGCTGGTTGAATTCAGGACATTCTCCTGTAACCAGCTGATTATGACATCATTTTATCTGCATTTATTCATCACTACCTGATGAATAAACATTCTTCAGAAAACAAAGATCTTGCCTAAATTCTGCTCGGAGCTGTGGAAGGAATTCCCTTTGATTCCAGAGGTTTTTCAGTCAGGCCCTGACTGAAACATTTCATGTACAGTTGTCAAGTCATTGTTCTGTAAATCGTTGTCTTTCTCCTGGTAGCAATTGCTCTTTCATCTGGGATTAAGATGCATATTTTGGGTCTAAAGTGTTCAAATTTCAGAAACAACATGTACAGAAGTTACATCTATTCTTGACTTCTGTTTGTGTTATTGAGTATAACAGTCAGAAAAATAAATTTACAATTTATCCTTGGGGAAGAAGTATTTCCAGACAAGTCATTATTTCAGGGTTCTTCAAAGATCAAAGACAAGGAAAGAGTTGAGGAAGAGTGTAGGTGATATTTTTTAATCAAAATGTAGGTTTTGTTTGGAATGACAGAACTTGATTTTAGAATAGAGAATTAAGAAAAAGTTTATTACCCCTCCCTGTCACAGGGTTGGTATTGGTTTGGTTTCTGTCAGGTGTTCATCTGATACAGGATCCAAGTTTTTTTCCAGAGTGTTTCCTGAAATAATTCAGTAGCCAACCTGATGGTAAATAAAGCAGGATCTGACATAAAGCAGTGTATAAATCTGACCTAGTTAATGTTGTTTATTGTCATGGACAGCTGATGAAATCCTGCAGAAAACTGCAAAGTGTGAAGGGTTTGCAATGGAATAAATGGAGAAACATCGCCATTGTGGAAGATGCCATGGCAGAAACACTTCTGAAAGAAGGGAAACTTGGAAAGCCCAGTGAGGATGACAGGATGCCCAACAAACCAAACTGAGCAGAGACTCACCTGTGCTGCATAAATGAGTGTCTGTAAGAGAACGAGACAATAACATTGGAAGGCTTGGAATGAGTGCTTAATCCATCATTTAATTTACCAGAACACCCAGGCTAATGATTTAGATCTTATTTCATATTAAATATGTGCTGGAGTGCCCCAGTGTTAAATAGGCACTGCAGGGACAGGTCCTCTGACTTCAGAAGAATTATTAGTGAGCTTGTAAAATACAAGGGTTTGGGCATTCTATTGAATTGCACAAGTAGTGCTTGGCTGCCTTGTACAGGATCAGGTCCAAACCTGGCACTTCACTTGCTAAAGCAGCACAGGGTATTGCAGTGAGTGTAAAACACCTTCCTTGGTGCATTTGGGACAAATTTATATTCCACCAATCTTTCAATTTCATAAATGTATTTATTTTACTTTATGCTGGGGGATTATTTGGTTAAAAGACTTGGTGACTATGTTTCTCCTGGCTCCATCTATGAGGAATTTTCTAGTGAAAAGCAAGAGGTTTTTATTTTATAATTTATTTAAATGAATATTTCACAATTACATTTGTTGCAGATACAGACATAAGGGGAAATAGTTTAACTTACACTTGCAGGGATCTCAGAGAGTAAGAAAGCTCTGATTAAGTTTCTCATTCTCTCTTCTCTAACACCACCTCCAAACCAGGTGTTTTTTGGTCCTTTTTGCTTTCTGAAAATGTTGTTAGGCATAGCACAGAATAAATAAAAGGGCCCTTCTGGCTCCCAGCCTCATTTTTCCCTCACCCTGGTGGAAAGAACATTTCTCGGCTATAATTTGTTTTGGTGCTATAATTGTTGTTCTCAATAAATAAAGTAATTTCAGAGTGACTAAGGAGGCATGTCGTGCATCCAATACACCATGAATGCACAGGGGATAATTATCTTAATTGTGTTATCCTTTATTTAGCTGGATGAATGGCGAGGGATGGTGGGTTTAGTGGATGGGTTCGAGGAGAGCAGGATCGTTTTCACTTCACTGGGTGAGCGTTTGTGTTTGTGGGGCCTCTGCTCAGGGGATCAACACTTGCTGTTGTCCATGACAATGACAGAGCACAGACCACGCTTCCTTCATGCTCTGTGTGACAGCAGGAGCAGCTCTGGTCCCTTCCCAGATTCATTCCAAGTCCCCACTCATCAATTGCTGAGATTTTTTTTGTTGTCATTCTGGTTTAAATGGTGCACGTGGGTAAATACCCCTGGAAGCAGTGGAGGTGCTGGATTCAGCAAAGTCATGGTAAAATAGACTGACAAAGTCAAATGAAAGGGCAGAACCATGAATCTTGTTAATTGTGGTTTTCTTTTTCATTTTTATCTCTCTCTGATTCAGAAGCACAGAAAATCTGCTATCTCAGTAGAGATCTGCATCATCTCTTTGAATCAGAATATAAAAGAAGCAGGGCTCTTGCTGCTGTTGAATAATTTTAATATAACATTATATTGACGAGTTATGTTCAATTAAAATACAGTTTTGTATCTGAGATATGTAGTGCAGATAACCTTGTTCAAGGGTGAAATCTAACATTAAAATAAGAACCAGAGATGTGAAACCTCCCAATAGTGAATCAATAATCAATCAGTAACACTCCTTAATTAAGTGCCAATCAGTTCTAATCATTGTATCATGTACTGTAAAACCATTTAGTCTACAGAAGACTTTGCTATCTCTTNAATGTAGGTTTTGTTTGGAATGACAGAACTTGATTTTAGAATAGAGAATTAAGAAAAAGTTTATTACCCCTCCCTGTCACAGGGTTGGTATTGGTTTGGTTTCTGTCAGGTGTTCATCTGATACAGGATCCAAGTTTTTTTCCAGAGTGTTTCCTGAAATAATTCAGTAGCCAACCTGATGGTAAATAAAGCAGGATCTGACATAAAGCAGTGTATAAAGCTGACCTAGTTAATGTTGTTTATTGTCATGAACAGCTGATGAAATCCTGCAGAAAACTGCAAAGTGTGAAGGGTTTGCAATGGAATAAATGGAGAAATATCTCCATTGTGGAAGATCCCATGGCAGAAACACTTCTTTTGAAAGAAGGGAAACTTGGAAAGCCCAGTAAGGATGACAGGATGCCCAACAAACCAAACTGAGCAGAGACTCACCTGTGCTTGCATAAATGAGTGTCTGTAAGAGAATGAGACAATAACATTGGAAAGCTTGGAATGAGTGCTTAATCCATCATTTAATTTACCAGAACACCCAGGCTAATGATTTAGATCTTATTTCATATTAAATATGTGCTGGAGTGCCCCAGTGTTAAATAGGCACTGCAGGGACAGGTCCTCTGACTTCAGAAGAATTATTAGTGAGCTTGTAAAATACAAGGGTTTGGGCATTCTATTGAATTGCACAAGTAGTGCTTGGCTGCCTTGTACAGGATCAGGTCCAAACCTGGCACTTCACTTGCTAAAGCAGCACAGGGTATTGCAGTGAGTGTAAAACACCTTCCTTGGTGCATTTGGGACAAATTTATATTCCACCAATCTTTCAATTTCATAAATGTATTTATTTTACTTTATGCTGGGGGATTATTTGGTTAAAAGACTTGGTGACTATGTTTCTCCTGGCTCCATCTATGAGGAATTTTCTAGTGAAAAGCAAGAGGTTTTTATTTTATAATTTATTTAAATGAATATTTCACAATTACATTTGTTGCAGATACAGACATAAGGGGAAATAGTTTAACTTACACTTGCAGGGATCTCAGAGAGTAAGAAAGCTCTGATTAAGTTTCTTATTCTCTCCTCTCTAACACCACCTCCAAACCAGGTGGTTTTTGGTCCTTTTTGCTTTCTGAAAATGCTGTTAGGCATAGCACAGAATAAATAAAAGGGCCCTTCTGGCTCCCAGCCTCATTTTTCCCTCACCCTGGTGGAAAGAACATTTCTCGGCTATAATTTGTTTTGGTGCTATAATTGTTGTTCTCAATAAATAAAGTAATTTCAGAGTGACTAAGGAGGCATGTCGTGCATCCAATACACCATGAATGCACAGGGGATAATTATCTTAATTGTGTTATCCTTTATTTAGCTGGATGAATGGCGAGGGATGGTGGGTTTAGTGGATGGGTTCGAGGAGAGCAGGATCGTTTTCACTTCACTGGGTGAGCGTTTGTGTTTGTGGGGCCTCTGCTCAGGGGATCAACACTTGCTGTTGTCCATGACAATGACAGAGCACAGACCACGCTTCCTTCATGCTCTGTGTGACAGCAGGAGCAGCTCTGGTCCCTTCCCAGATTCATTCCAAGTCCCCACTCATCAATTGCTGGGATTTTTTTCTCGTTCTGTTTTAAATGGTGCACGTGGGTAAATACCCCTGGAAGCAGTGGAGGTGCTGGATTCAGCAAAGTCATGGTAAAATAGACTGACAAAGTCAAATGAAAGGGCAGAACCATGAATCTTGTTAATTGTGGTTTTCTTTTTCATTTTTATCTCTCTCTGATTCAGAAGCACAGAAAATCTGCTATCTCAGTAGAGATCTGCATCATCTCTTTGAATCAGAATATAAAAGAAGCAGGGCTCTTGCTGCTGTTGAATAATTTTAATATAACATTATATTGACGAGTTATGTTCAATTAAAACACAGTTTTGTATCTGAGATATGTAG
The DNA here is from genome assembly GCA_013398995.1 of Alaudala cheleensis. Classification (NCBI taxonomy): domain Eukaryota; kingdom Metazoa; phylum Chordata; class Aves; order Passeriformes; family Alaudidae; genus Alaudala; species Alaudala cheleensis. The sequence goes on from VWYE01024136.1 coordinate 173,594, forward strand.
TGCAGATAACCTTGTTCAAGGGTGAAATCTAACATTAAAATAAGAACCAGAGATGTGAAACCTCCCAATAGTGAATCAATAATCAATCAGTAACACTCCTTAATTAAGTGCCAATCAGTTCTAATCATTGTATCATGTACTGTAAAACCATTTAGTCTACAGAAGACTTTGCTATCTCTTTCAAACTGTGACTTGTAATATCATAGAATGCATTTTAAAAGTGACTTCAGCTGCTGGGACTTTTGAAATATTTTATTGGAGAAGAAAATTAGTCTTAATATTTTCCAATATAATTAACCATATATTTGTATTTTCTCTGTACCTTTGCTTAAATATACAGAATTTCTCTTTTAAAGTGAATTATGCAAGCCTTGACTAAGAATGTTGGTATNCTGAAATATTTTACTGCAGAAGAAAATGAATCCTAGTATTTTCTAATATAATTAACTTTATGCTTGTATTTTCTCTGTACCTCAGTTTAAATATGTAGAATTTCTGTTTTAAAGTGAATTATGACACAAGCCTTGACTAAGAATGTTGGTATCATTTTCAAAATGCCATCATGGGGTTTTTTACCCATATTAATATCTTCCATTTACATTGTGATGCCAACAAACATTTCTGGTTTCAGTAATTCACAGAGTCTGGAGAGAACTCACAACTGACATATCCACAGAGGAGCCCCATGACCCTTCATCCCACCCCCTGTATTTCTGGCTCAGGTGGGTCCTTCTTGACCCTGAGCTGTTCTATGGGGAGAAAACCAGAAGAAAATACAATAAAAAATGGCCAGTATTGGAGAACTGAGAAGAAATTGAATTTCACCCTCTGCAAACAGTACTTTATTTTGTTCTGAAGCAAAGTGGGGTGTCCCTCATGCTCCCCTCTTTCCTTGATTGCAGCGTGTGGTCGGAATAACCTGCAAACCTTCCTTTGGCAAAGTCCCTGAGCCAAAGCAATTCCTGCTCTGCCATGTGCAGTGCCAGGAGAATATCCAGGGTGGGATTCACCTGCAGGATGTGGCACTCACAGCTGTGCTCACAGCCTGGCTCCTTTGGCAGCCTCCTTATTTCCCTTCAGTGCACACTGAGACCAAACAAAGCACTTTAACATGCATATATATCCTGATTATAAATGTTTTCTCACTGGAGGAGATATAAATTAAGCCTCCTGGCTTATTCCACTGCAGATAAGTTCTGTTAAAGGTGCTTGAGTCATAATTTTTGTCACTGCTCTATTGGCAGCAGATAAAGTGGGAAAGCAGGGAGCAGGACACGAGTTCCTGTGCTGTTCTGGTCACAGGCAGAGGGGTAAACCCAGGTCAGATAAAATCACCCTGTGAGCAGCAGCCCCAGTGGCAGCTTCAGGTAAAGCTTTTGGAAAAGGCAACTTTCACTCACTGTTAATCTGGTTTAGAAGCAAATGCTCTTCCACAGAGATGTCTTGCTTGCTGACACCCAGATAATGCCACTGCTTCTGTTCTCACCCTTCTGGGGAGCAGACAAATGCTTTCCATCTGCTTCCAAAAGCCAGATTTTCAGCTGAAGTGAATCAGGATCTGTCTGTAATGGTCAGGGTTGTTCTGAGATACATCAGCTGGCTCTAAATACAGCAGGCATGCTGAAGCCTTTTGTTTCCAGCAGAAATGCCCTGTTGAATTAAACAGAGACTTCTGCTTAAAAAAATCAATACCACAGCATACCTCACTGACATTATTTTAAAACACAAATGATTTTTAGTTCCAGATCTATACATCAAAATAGATTTCCTTTGCATTTTTTTCCATTTACTCATAGCATTAGGGAGGTTGTATTTCCATAAATGTGTTGGAACATCTTCAGTTCAATGTGCAAGAGTTAAAGTGGAGGATTTGTAGCAGGTTTTTTATTGTTTCTTAGTTACTTAGTAGAAAGATGTGGTAAAAATGCAGTTCTGAAAGAATCACTGAAGGCTTTTCAGGTCTGCTGTATTATATTGCATCTATTAAAATACAAATTTATGCCAGGTTCTTCTCAGCTGTACCTGGCAAACTCTGGGATAATTATTTATCTACATGCTCTGTGTTCCTCTTTGGAAAAACCCTTTGGATTTCCATTGCCATGGTCAGAGACATTCCAATGTCCATTTCAACCTGTGCCATTGGCAATGTCCACTCATTCTTTGCAGGTGGAACTGTCTTAAGTCCACTGAATTTCAGCTCAGAACCCATTCCAGGTATTGAATTTATGACCAAGATGAATTAAAGCAGTTAGTGGTGGTTTTCTTTTCCCATGCTTTGATCAGGTTCATCTCAACAGGATCAACTCATCTGTCCTTTTTTAGGGAAAGAAGAGATGGAATTCCTTCTGAAATCCTATGCAATCCTCCTCATATGCCAGTGAGGTGAATTGAGTTAAATTCACACTGATTTCTTTCAGCTGGATATATTCCAGACCTTCTTCAAGGATATATTCCAGACCTTCCTCCAGGATTCTCACTGGGAGTTTCTTGTACCTCACACCTTGCAGAAGCACACAAATTTCAAGAATTAGGTAGAAAGGAGACCTTGATGTGCTGGATGTTTAACTGATGAGGTCCAGTAGGATTGAGCTCCTTCCTGCTCAGAGTGTGCTTTAGGTTTCCATCAGATTCCTGGAGACTTCTGAGGAAATCCTCAGGTTTATGGGAACAACACAACATGAACAATTTAAATTTTCCTGAAAAGTCTGTTTCTCTAGAAAGAGCCACATCATCTGTTTGCTCCATCTACTGCAAATCTTAGGTGCTTTTGGCTTTGATTCTTTGAGTTTCTCCTGCTGTGCACATTTTGACAAACAAGGACTTCCCTGCCCAAGGAACTGCAGAGCAGAGTCACAGCCAGAAGCTGCCACCCTCATTTTCATTTCCAGTCAGGTGACACTTCCATGAAATACAGCACATGACATGTTAGTGACATTGAATCCCTTGTATTCTCATAATTCATCTCCTCTGAACAGAGGAGAAATTATATGTAAGAGCAGAAAAGAGACAGGGCTTTTCAAAAATTGCAGGTCTTTTAGGAGACTTTTAAACAGACAATTCTGTCTAGGAACCTGTTTTTTCACCATTTCAAAATGAGCCTGAAAATAATTTAAAGCACAAAAGTTGCATAAAAAAACAAACCCAAAACCAAATGCACATTTATTTTTGCTGGGATTATGCGATCAAAGCCAGTGAGAGAAAAATACTTAAAAAAAGCATAACTTGTACACGACTTCAAGGCTAATTTAATTTCCTCTCCCTGTCAAATGGTGTACTTCCAGTGTCATAACAAAGTCAGGAAAACATGTCAAATTCTTCAAACTTCTTCCATTTTCTAAAATACTGAAAGTGGCTTTTTATTGTGGTAGTATTTCACTGGTTTTTATATGTTAAAAAAATCTTCATATACTTATTTTTTCACTGGTATTTTATAAGCTGAAGAAGACAATATTGCAGTAGCCATTAACTGTGTCTCACATAACACACATTTCAATGCAAACACAAAAATCCCAGACTTTCTATTTGCCATTTGCTGTTCCCACTCCCCTAATGCATTGTCTGTATGCCAGAACACTTCCTGGAATTCAATGGGACAAGGGGAACGCAGCACAATAGAAATTGCAGGTTATTGCAATTGAAAGATGTTCGGTGGTGAATGAAATTTGAAAGTCTGTCATTTGGCTAGTGACAGCAGGAGAGAGAACTTTAAAAAAGGAATTGAGAGAAAGAAATTTTTAGCAGAGGTTTGGTGTGGGGGAAAGAGGAGAGAGGAAAAGTGGTACAGGGTGAGAGCAGCTCCAGCTGTGGGGAAACAAGGCTTTGGAACAAACATTTTGGAAGAGGTCAGAGGGATGAACCAGGAGAAAGCTGGAAAAGGACAAAAGTTGTGTCCATGGGGTGAGGCATGGAGAGGCACAGGGAAAATCTGCATGAATGCTGAGTTTGATGGGATTTAAAGAACATCCCTGAAGGTACTTGTGGAGCTTGAAGGCCACTGTGTTTCTCACCTCCCTTTTGCTGCTCTGTCATCTGGACAGAGCACAAGAACCAATAGGAAAATGGGACCAATCACAAAAATGATAGACCAGGAACAGATTTCTCTATATTTTTTCTTTCTCTTCTCCCCCACTGGTATGTAAACCAGAGCAATACATTGTGCTAGAGAATGCCAAGCTAACAGTCTCCCTCTGAACAGAATGTTCTACTATTATTCTTATGTTAGTAGTTATGGGAGGCACAGCAAAAAATCTAGGAACAGAATTGGAGATAAACAAGTCAGGAGTTTTGTGAAGTTCTCAGTAATTGAGGTGCATTTTAACACCTGCCAAACAGGAGATGGTGACTGAGAGCACCTTGCAAGCTGAAATTTGCTTTGCTGTTTAATTCTCAAAATCACAAACTAAGAGTTCCTACATGAAGGAGTTTTTTGGGAAATGTGGCTGGGACAACTGGATGAGAAAGGAACAAATGCTGCTTGGAGCTCCATTTAGCAGGGGTGAGCACCAGAAAATATCACTTTACTTCCAGAAAATAGTGTGAGAACAAGGCTGGGTTTGGGTGCCATGGCAGGAAATCAGTTTGAATATGGCCTTGCTGATAATACATACAAGATTTACACAGCTTCCTTTAAACCTCATAGGAAAGGCTTTGGGGGCTTCTAAGCCTAATATTTGTATTCAGACAACTGCCCAGACTTACAAAGTGGCTCAATACCTGCTGTTATGGCTGCTACAAAACACAGCTCTAGCAGTGCTGACACCTACATTGTATTCAGTATTCTCCCGTGTGTCTTTGGCTGTGTGTTATTTTCATTCTGCTTTAATCATGGAGCCTCAGAGAGGAATTGTTAGTCTAATGAGCTCTCTATCCTTGTACAGCCTGATTAATGCTGCCAGGGCAGCTTGTTTGTGTTATAGCAAAGATCTCTGTGCTCTGATCTCGGCCGTGGTGTTTTTAGTGTTCCCTGGCTTGTGATAAAAAGGCCAACTGCTGAACAGCTGCATTCACTGCTGCTCCTCACTGCTGCTGCTCTTCCTTCAGGGATGCAGCAGGGGCTGGAGGTCCTGGAGGTTTCTCAGCCGTGGAGAGGCCGTGGCAGGCACAGGCTGGGGATGCTGGAGATGCAGCATTACCACAGGCAACAATTTTCCTGGTTTGTTCTTGATTTGCTTGCAGTGGTGGGTTCCTCTTAGGTATCTTTTGATGTTGTAACCATTTTCAAGAGTAAAAAGCCAGATGTTGGGATTTTTTTGTGCATTTATCTAGACTGGGGAATGCCCTGCCTGGTTGCACAAAGCATTAAGGAATGGAAATTCGTAATGAGATCTGTAATTTGGGCAAATGGGCAGTGTGGAGAAGAAAGGGCTTCTTTGGAGGAAGTAGTGGCCACTCCACCCATCCCTCCAGCAGCTCTCTCCTCTTTGCCCAGCTCCCCATTATCCCAAGGAGCTCCAAAGATCAGTCCCACAGGACTCTGCTCCCAGCCTGTGGGTTTCCTGTACCCTCCTGCCTTTGCCAAGGAACTTTCTGCCTTTGGATAACACAAATCCTTAGGGATGGCAGTGAGAGTGAAGTCAGAGCTGTTCCCTGCTGGAAGCTCAGCAAGGACATCCCATGGGTGCCCTGGAATCTGGTGTGCAGCTCTTTGTTCAGGAAGGTCCAAGTAAAGGCCATGGTAACACCAAAGGGGTTTGAGTAAATGACCACCAAACAAGGAAAGACTTCAAATCTTTTGTGTTTCTTTTGCTGTCTCAAATCTGTCTGCAAAAATGGCACAGCTGCTATGGAAAATTTCAGGAGAAAGATCATGTCAGGCATCATTGAATCTGTTCTTTAGTTGGCTTTTTAGGGAATGCTCTGTCAGCTGCCACACTCACATCTCAGTGTACATCAGGTGTTAGGCTTGACACAAAAGGGTAAGAATGTTTCTTGAGGTATAATACATCAAGATTTTTGCCTTTTGATTCCTGTGGATGTAAAACAATTCCTTCACTGAAAACGCTTTCAATCCATGTTTGTGCTATGGCCATGGTTTAGGACACGACTGGAGGATGCTCGGGGTGTAAAATGTGCTCAGTGGATCTTTTTGTCATTGTCTTGGAGGGTGGGAGCAGACAGAATTTCTTGTAGCTATGTTTTGCCTTCTGTTTTAAAAAGTCCTGAAGAATGTGGCACTGTGTAAGCAATCCCCAGGATTTCTGAGATTAACTGCTCCTCACGCCGCCTTTCAGAAGGAACACTTTGCCTCAGCAAGCGTTGCCATTCAGGCATATCCTGGTTTGAATTTCAATAGCTCTAAAACACCGAGCTTTACCTCTCTTTTGTCTAATACAAATGTAGGAGGCTTTAAAGACTGGCCACTGGAGCAATCTCATTTTAATAAAATACCTTCAATTCTCTTTCTGCTGAGCACTGTCTGCTTCAGGATTGCAGCCCTGGGAATCTACTTAGCAAATAGTGAGTGGAATAATGGCTGCATTCAGGCACTGCCACAGCAATGCCAGCTCCTTTGCTGTTTGTTTGTTTGTTTGGTTGGGCTTTTTTTGAGCAGGATGGGATTCATTAGTGGTTCTCAAGCATTTCAAGTCGTTCCTCTGTCAGGTTTTGGAGATTTTCTCTCCGTTTGGGGACTGGGCTGCGGATCTGATGCAGTATCTCAATGTGGCCATGATGAATCTCTGTTGTTATGAAATGTACTCCATTTATTTTTAAATTCTGGCTATTGGAGGTATTTCTTCAGATGCTACAGTTCTGCCTCACTTCAGCTGAAGGTGCTGGAATTCTTTAAAAGATAGGAGAGTTTAATCAGACTTTCCCCTTTAAATTACTTGCCTCATTCTCTTTTAATTTGGTTCTACTCTGGAGATTTTACAGACCTGAGTGTTGTGTGCTTTCTGCCAGAATCCAAGGGGGTTTAATGAGTTTGTTTGGAATAGCTGCTTTGGAATCCATGATGCAAGTTTAGGTGTCTGAAGTATCTCAAAACTTTGTCCTTGGCACTATTTAGTACCCAAGAGCAGAAGAGCATCACAATGCCACATTCAGCTCCTTAAAACACCAGTTTTTCTGCTCCTTAACACCAAGATAGACAGTAAATGGTGATTTTTTTTCCCCCCTTGTGGATTCTCATGTATTTATAAATCTGCTTTCTAAGTTGTTTATATTTCAAGTTGTTTTGGAAACAGGAAAGCAAACAAACAAATAGAAAAAGAAAACCCCAAAGTACCTCGAAAAGAAATTTACAGTGGAATGAAATTGAATTGTTTGTAGTAAATTATACGTTTCTTTAAGGAGTAAAAGTGGAGAAGATTTCCCTTCAAAAACAGATTTTAGCTGTTTTTTTAGACTAAGCTAGGGAATGGCATTGTGTGTAACTTATTCTTGTGGTTGAGCACACAAGCAGACCAACCTTTTAATCATTGCAAATTCCTTGCACTGGAAAAATGACCTTTTTAAAAAATATATATTGGGATGTAACATAATTTCAAGGCTTAATGAGAAAGGAAAGCCTGGCTGGATAGAGACAATTTTTCTTCACAGAGTGAAGCATTCATGGGGAGAAGCATTGATGGAAAACACAGGGGATTTTTGTTGTGTTTTCCCTTCTTTAACCTCCTAACTGTGAAGCTCTTACATCAATGGAAAATCCTGGATAGGAAAGTGGGGTAGAGCAGCTCCTCCAGGTGTTCTCTTGCCATGGCTCCCCTGTCTCCAAGCAGCACCAACACCACTCAGCATCAGAGGCAAAACTGATAATCAGCTTTTCTCTGCTACAAAATGCAAAACCAGGACATTTATGGTCTTCCTCACTACCTCCTCCCTTCATCTGGCAGCACCTCCTGGCCATTTTTAACTTAAATATCTGTATCTATAAAGGGATTTGTTAGTTGCTTGCTTAGTTATAGACATTTGTGCTACTTTTTGCAGTATGTTGACTTTTATGCTGTTGTGTACCAATGTATTTTATGGAATTATTGCTTGGGACAGAATGAAATGATCTATTCAAATATTTGATTTTATTTTCTTGCTCTACTTGATAACACACAGCTCCTCAAAGACAAAATTGCTCTTCTTCCAAGATTTAAAAAGTCAGATGGAGGCATTTATTTGTCCTAGTTGTATCTTTTTTTGAGCAGTAGGAAGAGAAGAGCTGGGAATCCCAACCTTCATGTTCTTGATGTTACGAGAAAGATTAACCTTGCAAAGGGCAGGAGGATCTGACCCCAGGGTTATTTCCTTTAGGGAATCAATATTTGACAGACCATGACAAAAAACTGTGTGAGACCCAAAACTGGCTCTTGGTGCTGAGGGGGATTTGTGAGTGCTCCAGCCTGATAATGTGATTCTTAATGAGCTTCTGGTCTATTCCTTTGACTTATTTTCTGTTTCATAATCTTGAAGTTTATTTCAGTTTTGCCTAAGCTGGCTCCCAAAGCTCTCTTCTCCTGTCTCTTTAAACACAGGACAGAAGGAAAGTTGCAGTGTCTTTTTAGACATTTTTGAAAACTTCATTAAACAATTTCCTGTTCAGTAGTGACAACGCTTCAAGAGAAAAGTGGCCTTGGTGTTCCTCAAGAATTTCATGTGTGACATTGATCATAGCAGAATGAGTGAAATGATGCTATAGCATGTAAAATATCTTATTTCTGAACTTGTACTTCTCCCCCAGTTTGTGATGAGCTCAGGATATTATGCAGGGCTGGATAAAGCTGTGTGTCCCCTGTGCCTCACTGGAAGATGATGATACCTCAAAGGTCTCCTTTGTTTTCCATCCCTTGGTATTTGCCAAGCCATCCTCCCTTCCTTCGCACAGAATTTTGCCTCCCAATAAAACCAAGCCTGGCAGAAGCAGTTCCCAAGGCAGTGACCCTCCTTTCATATCCCAGAGGGCTGCAGGGGAGGAGGAGCCCTCTCCACCATTCCTTGAAGGATGGCCAGTGGAAAAGCCCCCAGAGCAGGGTGACCCATTTTTGAATGTTGAAGTGCTGCTGTTCCAGTCCCATTGGAGATATCTGATGAGAAATTTCCTTTCTCCTCCCTCTCTGCAAGGATTGTCCCTTCTCAGGAGAGGGATGCTGTGGATGCTGACTGCATGGAGCAGTAGGAGTGTTGTGCTGGATGCTCCATGACAAACAAATTTTTACACTTTCCACCACAGTTAGGATATTTATTTCTACACCACGTGTGGTGAGCTGGTGTGGAATTCTGCTGGAATCATCCCCACTGCTGCTGCTGAGACCAAAATCATGTTTATTTGAGGGAGGATCTCCTGCAGCCACCAGGATTCCATGGCCAGCCTACCAGGAACACCTGGCAGAGCAAGCACTGCTGATACAGCCTGAGCTGTCAGTGAGGAACAGTCAGGGAGGAGAGGAGGGTGGTGCCTTAAAAGGGACTGTAATGTGCTGCTCACGATAATGCAGAAAGAGCCTTTCTTGACTGCAAGTTCAGGTTAACAATGCTGTGTTGAAAGCAGCTGTCAGGTGTGTGGAAAACACAGTCAGACAGACATCATTTACACTGCCTTAAAGCACAACCTGAGGAAAAGCTCACAGGGGGAGAACACAATGACTAATTGACAGCTCAGGGGCTGGGATTTTTTTTGTTTTGCTGCAGTTCCGCGGAATCTGTGATAGAATTTCTCTTAGAAATTAACACAGGGCATTTTGTTCTTTAGTTAATATTAATTAGGGAGATTTGTATGAACCTTTAACATCTGAATTGGGTTTGTGACTTAGGTTGTAATGACACTGGATCACCTGTTGAAAGGGTTGCATGAATGCAGCTGGTGTGTTTTTAACTCCCCAAATTAACACCAGCGGTGTTGGGAGATGAAAATCTTCCAGCCTCATTTGAAGCTCTGGTTCTTTGCATGCAGCGCTGCCGTTCAACCAGGACAGGGAAAAGCTCCCTCTTTGCTCAAAACAAACAGGCACAGGTTTTTCAGAAGTCCCTGTGCTCCGGAGCTGTGCGCGGCTCTCAGAGGTACACAGCTAATTACGGTGGGTAAATAGATGGATGAGCCATTAGGGTGTGCAAACAAACCCCTGTCCCTGCTGCCGGGGGGAACCCCTGCACAACTGCTCCGACAGATAACAGATCTTATCAGCGGGCTCCAGTGTTTCCAGAGAGTGCCGGAGGAGCTGTGTGTGGTGGGAATGCTCAGGCTGGGCGGTGGGGGCTGTCACATCTTGCAGTTGGCAATCAGAGCAGGGAACGGGGCTCATTGGGGCTCTCAGGGGGGATGGCAGCCATGGAGAAGGCAGGTGAGGTGGCACTGCCAGTCTTTGTGGCCACAGATGGGTGGGAACATCACAAACTCCTCACCCAAAGTTCATTAAATATTCGAGAAGCACTGGGGAAAAGTTTCAGGTGGATCCTATCTTGTTAATGTTTATTATAAAGGAGAGAGTTGCAGACACACTCCACATTTTGTAGCCTCTCTACTGAACAATTTTTTTCTGCAAATTTACATGAGATCACGTAACTAATGGCAGAACATAGAATAACCAGTGTAAACTTTAAAAAATATACTTCTGAAGGTCCTGGCAGAAGAGATTTCAAAGCACAGAAAGATGAAAAATAATTTCAGAAACTTATTATGAATATTGATATTCAGAATTAAATTGTTTACATATTCTTTTTTTAGAAGTGTGCACCACTATTGGGAGTTCCACTACAATGTCCAACAAAGTTTTAAATAGCATGAAACTGCAAAGCCAAATATGACAAACTCTGATTTTGAGCTGCCCCAATTTTATTGCTGAAGGTTCCAGTGTCACATCAAGCACTGAAGTGAACACAGCTGCAGTGCCCCTCGATTTTTAGGGAATCCAGCAGCTGTACTGCTCAGTGCCTACATTTGTTAACAAGCAGGAGAATGTACCTGTACATCAGCAAAACAACCATTTGTTTTCTGTACCTGTCAGCCGAGGTTGTATTACAGAGCTGGCTTTTACAATGCTGTCATTTCTATTATAGATGTCAGATTTAAAGGCTAAGAAGCTGCTTTGTCTTGTAACGTTCAGTTTTGTTGCTTTTTTTTCCTGCACACATCAATATTTATTCTTTACATTTTTACCCTCGCAGTGCTCTGAGGGACCATAACACAAACTGAACCTGCTCTTGGAAAAAGATCTGTCCAATAGAAATTTCCAAATTTTGTAAAAAAACCCAACCAAACAGACAAAACAAAAACAAACAAACAACAAAAAAAACCAAACAAAAAAAACCCAAAAAAACCCCACAAAAAACCCCCAAACCACCACCCCCCCAAAAAAAAAGAAAAAAACAAAAAAACAAAAAAACCACCAAACAAACAAACAAAAAAAAACCAAACAAAAAACAAACCCCAAAATCAAATAACTTTCCTTTAGATCTGGACAAGAACTCAAAGTTGTGAAACAAGAAGGGAAAAATGTTGATGTAGAAATATTACTGTAAAGACAGCAAAGCATTCTAATGACAAAACATTTGGTTTACAAATTTACCAGACTCTGAACAGAAACAGTAAGTCTATGAAATAAGTTTATAAAAATAATAAGTTTATGAAAGCTCAATTTAGGACTCCTAAGAGCTTTTTGACATGAATTGGAAGGAAGAGGAGAGTGAAATGAATCTGTGCAATCAAAAAAGAGGAAAACAAAGCATTCTTTTATTCTGAATTTTCAAAGTAAACAAATATGCTTCCGTGAAATGTTTTTATTCTGAAAATAAGAGAAAACAAGATTCTTTAGTTTGGGATTTTTCCCTCAGTTGCATTATAGGGCTTTGGATAAGGAAACATTGCTTTAGGAGTGTTACAGAAACATGAAGATTTCCTTTACCCTGTTAAACCCGAGACCTACACGAATTGATGCAGAAAAATCAATGCATTTAGTGAAAAAAAGTATTATTTACTACTAGCTGGATTCTTTATTTCTGATGGAAACAATTTGTTTTCCCCAATAAGTGTCAGGAGCAGTGAGTGTATTTGCAATGGAGTTTATTCAAGGGCTGAAATGAACGGAGCTCTCAAATGAGAGAATTGAGAGGTGGGAGAAAAACAAATCATTTTCATGCCATTCAGGAGGGGCCCTGACTAATCAGATTGTTGTTCATGGCTCCTTGCTGTTTAGAGGACAGAATGGCATCATTTAGTGAAATATTTGCACTACAATGCTTGCAAATTTGGGGAAATGGAATTTGGATTAAGCCAGGATTATTTTTGATCTTATCCCTCTCTGCTTCCATTTTTTTTTCCTTTTTTTTTATTTTTTCCCCTTTTTGGCAAATGTGAGCAGTGCTGATGTACGTGCATAAAGAAAATGGCTTATTTCCTTTGAAGTGTCAATAACATTGTCAGGAATTTATCTAAGCAAACACACAGCAGAATGATTAAGTCAGGGTGAAGCTGAATGCACGAGACACAAATTAATGTTAGCATTGTTTATAATCTGTGCACTGCACAAAATCCAGAATGCTTAGCATGGGGGAGAATTACTGAGCTGTGTAAGAAATGTCAAAATGAGAGATGGGAAATGAGTTGTTACCTCAGGAGTTTTGGGAAGAACCCCTGGTTTGGACATTTCCTAACACCAGGATAATGGGGGCAGTTTGAGGGATGACATTCCCAGTGCTGGTGGATCCATCAGTGTGGGGGGAAATGTCACCTGCTGTAGGTGTGTCTTGAAATACCTCCATGTGCTCCAGCCCCTCTGGGCACTGCCAGTGTTGTATTACTGTGAAAATGAAGGAAGGTGAGAAGAGAACATATTTTTGTGGAGATTGGTCGCTCATAAAATCATATAATCACAGAATCCCACACTGGCTTGGGCTGGGAGGGAGCTGAAAGCTCCTGTTCCACTCCCTGCCATGGGCAGGGACACCTCCCTCTATCCCAGGCTGCTCCAAGCCCTGTCCAGCCTGGCTTTGGACACTTCCAGGGATCCAGGGGCAGCCACAGCTTCTCTGGGCACCCTGTGCCAGGGCCTGCCCACCCTCTGAGGGAGGAATGTCTGTACAGTTACACCTCAACAACAATATTTCCAGAACCTTCTGAGCTCAGGGCAAAGCCCCTTTGCCATCAGGATCCCAGCCCGAGCCAGTTCTGTCAGTGGGTACAAACCCACAGCAGGCAGGAATGAGTGTCCCCTTCATGTGAGAAAGGAAAAACAGAAATATTCCAGTGAACAGATGAAGCCAGACAAAGAACTCTGTGTCCCAAATCTCTCTGGTGCAAAAAAAAGTAATCAAAAAAGCCAGGCTGTGTTTATGGCAGCAGAGAGGTTTCCTAGAAAGGACACGAAGAAGCCAGTAAACATCAAACTCTACTTAAAAACCCTCTTACAATGTCAACTCATTAAAAATGAAATAATTTTCTCTTTTATTGAATAACTTATTGAGGTTATATTAAACTTCAGCACATGCTGTATGTTAAAGGATCTGAGTTGTGTTTGAACACAGGATGGGTACTGGTAATTTGATATTGCCCATTATTAAAAAAGAAAATATCTCCATAAAATGTAATGTAGGGATCCAGTTTCAGTTTTATGTTTGCACCATTTGTTTAAAAACACACAGCAAAAAAACAATTTACAAAAATAGAGGAGGAAAGTTAAATCACTTCTTCAAGGAGGCATCATCCTATATTTATAGTTTGGTAAACACAACATTAATCAGCTGGAAAATGTTCAGCAAAATATAAAACCATTCTGGGCTCTAGCTCAGAGAAATATATGTAGAAAAATATATCTAGCTTCTCCACTTCAAAAGGGAGTGCAGAGCTGCAGAACCTGCGGGAAAATCAATTTTCTGCGGCATAAGTGGCTCGCACAAAATTTTGCACTGCACCATCTAGATTTTCTTTTTTAATTTAACTGATTTACTTCTGTTCCTCTCACAAATATCTGGGCTGCAAAAGCATCCAGGTTACTCCTCCAAGTGCTGGTGAAATGGTGTTGAAACACTTGTTGGAAAACAAAAATTAAAAACTTGATGGCAGTGAAAGAAATCACATGGGGTGCACATTTCTTGCTTCAGAGGTCTTGGCTCAAGCTTGCTTTGCACCAAAAATTGGGGGCAGAACTTGGGATTCTTCACTGTGGTGCTGGTCCCAGTGAAGTGGGTCACTGGGTGATTCCTGGGTGACACAATCTGCTCCTGACTTTGTTTAGAGGGGTGACCAATCCCCAAATCTGCTGCTCTTTGTACCAAAATGAGAGAATCAGATCAACTCTCCATTGGAGACAACACACCGAACCTTCTTCCATGTGTTTGTTCTGCTGAGAGCAGTGGCAAAGTCTGTCCCCAATAGAGTTTTTGTGACTTTTTAAGCACCATCCCCAGAGAATGAGCATGCTGCATTCCCTCTTTGATGTGCTGCCCAGGGACTTCAAAGAAAAACTTACACAAAATACATCCTCTTAAAAATTGCTTTGTTTCCAAATCCCAGCTACAATTATTAATGTAATGTAGGTTGGCTTTTTAGATTACATTTGATTTAATTTTAGATTATGTTATTATTTCTTTGACTGCATTTTGTCTGTGCCAACACAAAGGTGCATTTCTTGGGTAAACTTGACTCCTGAAATGAGCAGGCTGAGTGTTGTACATAATCTATCCTCATTTCACATGATGAGACTTTTCAAATTGGGATCTTTTTGACTGAGTGGCTCCTCCATCACTGCTGGAGCAGCTGTTTTGAGGAGGGAGGGATGTATTACAGTAACTGATGGGCTTTGCAAACACTGTTCAACCCTGTGAAGCAAGATCAGGCTCTCTCATGAAAAATGCATTGCTGCTAACACTGGGAGATTCAATTATAACCATCCTCTTCCGAGATTTATCTTCTCAAAAGTGATGGGAAGAAGTAAACTGCTGAAAGTTTGAAAGGGTGGCGAGTTAACCACTTTGAAACTTGGAGTATTTCCTGTCCCTCCTGATCTGTGTGAGGCCTCAGGCCATTTGTCTGTTGTCAGGAGAGTCACTGGGTACAAAGCCAAGTTTTAATAGTAAAGGTGTAAAATCAGATCCCACACACAGGCGGCTTTGGAGATTTTGAGATGAAAATGGGATGTTCTGCAGTAATGAGGTGAATCACTTGGATTTTGAGATGAAAATGGGATGTTCTTCAGTAATGCAGTAATGAGGTGAATCACTTGGCTTTGAAACTGAAGAATGAGAACCCCTCAGTCTCATCTGACACCTGGGGAACTCTGGTTTTGTTTTGGTACTGAAGTGTCTCAGTGTCTCTGTTTCCCACCTCTCAATTTCTGCCAGAGGTTTGTAGGGGCAGTGTGAGGCTTTCCCTCTGCACATCCCTGAGCTCCAGGTGCTGAGGAGGGTGGGCACTCCTGTCTGGAGCAGCCCTGATTGGAATGCCAGGATGTTTTAGCTCAAGTGATTGACAACTCCCTGGCAGAATTCTCCCTCCTGGGTGGAAGGGATTGACCAAGGAGCCAAGGTCTGCCCCTCCTGCTTGGAGGGACTGCTCCTTGCCATTCCTTTCCCTTCCTTTTGGGCTCTTGGGGTGGGATCTGTCGTGCTGCTCCCTCCAGGGCTGGGTTCACACTTGATGGGTGGCTTGAGCAGGACCCAGCTGGGATTGTCAGCAAGAGCCCTCCTGACTCAGGCACCTTCATAAACAGCAGGAAACACTGAGGCAGTTAATGTCAAAAACCTCCTCTGTCAGTCTTGTGTATTTTGGTAATGGCTTTGGCACTGAAAATGACTGAAATAATGTCACTGAAATGTCCACTGAAGCAAGATGTAGCTGTGTCTACACCAGAGCTCCTGTCAGTATGGAAATGTCACAAAACATTCTATTCAGAGCACAAATTGCAAGTATAGAACTGACAGAGTAAATTTTGAACTGTGTACTCATGTGTAATGCTTGAAACATATTCCAAATTGGCAAGTGGCAACCAATCATGGAACAGAACCAGTGCCCCAAAAACCTGACAGAGCCAATGTTGAAATCTGAATAATTGCAACTCCATTTTCACAGTAATTTAAATGGCAGAAGCATTGGCAGAAATTCATGAATAATTTACATATAAGAATTTAGCAATCTGTGGTGAATAGAAAAATAAATGGCAAATCCAATAAATAAATGATTGTTGTGCATTATTTGCTCTGCTCTGATGTTTGCTAAGAAGTGTCTTTTTTTTTTTTTTTCTGGAGCTTTCTTAAAGTGCTGGATTTGAACTCCTGCTTTCTCAGGTAAATTCAGTTTTAAAACAAAGGTAGAAAAGTACATTTCTACCAGGGAAAAAAAAAAACAAACCACAAGCAAAACAATCAGAATGTGCAACAGAGGCTGTTTTATGAAGGATATGTATAAAAAGGACTTATTTGCCACCCAGCAGCTGCAATTGCAAAATCTGCATCCTTAATGAGAAATGTTAGCTGATATATGTAATGATGAGTTATACACTGCAACAGCTTTTAATTAACTATGCACAAAGTTTTAAGATTTATAGAGGAGGTGAAATCTGAAAGGAGAAATTCCTAATTCCCTTCCGTGCCTGTGGGACTGCGATATTATTTTAATAAACAAGAAATTAATTTACACAGCACCAGTATTTGTTTCCACATAGAATGGATGTTGGGTCTGTGTAAAAAAAAAAGTTACAATAGATAGTTAAAAAAGAAAAATTGTTTATATGGTTTGCTTTGACTTTGCTTGAAACAAGATAAAGAACACTAAATATTTTTACTGGTTGGAAGGTGGTGGATTTTTAATGAGCTCTGACTGTTTTGTAGATCTATTAAATCTTTTTTTTTTCTTTTCCATAATGAAATTCTGTTTCTGACTTAACTCTTGAGCAGTGCTATGCATCAGTTTATTGGAATAATGCCTCATAATTTACCTCGTGTGTATGTGTGTGAGAACAGTTGCTTTTTCACCCAGAAATTTATTTGAATTTGGAAATCCGTGGGACTTCTTTTGGTGTTTTTATCCCTCTTGCTTAAATCAAAAATATTTTTTAAAATCTCCTAATATTAACATTTATTTTTGACCTAGAATAAAAAATCATGCTTGGAATAACTGGTGAAGGCAGAATTAAATAAATCCCACATGATCCTTTTACCAAGCTCTAGTGCTGCTGTTCTCCTTCTCCACCAGCTCAGAAATCAGGACACTCATTTTGGGTGCAGCTTTTTCTGTCTTGTAGAATCAAACCCTCTCAGCACTAATAAACTCTCCTGCTGTCCTGTGGCCTAAGAATTACAGAACTTGCTCAAAAGCCAGTAACACTTCCCTTTGGAATATGTGCATTTCCATTCCATTTGTCTCTTACCCATAATCTTGTGAGATTTTGAGGAATCTAATCTTTGTTTCTTGATTTTCCCACCAATGTTATTCTGTGCCATTTGTGCTACCTGGGAAGAATTGGTGTCTGCCTGGTAAGAGGCTGGTTTATCTTTATAAATACTGCATATCTGGGAATGGGAATAGAGAGGTGGTATTTGAATCTTCTTTGGTGGATTTTTTTCCATTCTTGACAACAATTAAATGCACTAATTTGTGTTTGAAAAGATTATTCTCCACATTCAGCATGTGCACGCCCATGTTGGTACTGTTGAACTTTAAACATTCTTATTTAATCCTAAATATCAATTTGATCACCCCTGTCTAACATTTTCAGCACTCTATACATGTGCTTGCCACTGAAATGAACTTTCTCAGAGGGTTTCCGTGGCTGTCCCTGGTCTCTGTAGGTCACAGGATGCATTTTGAACAAATACATTTTCAATACTTGCAGCCAAACCCCATTTCAGTGCAAATAAAAACGTGATGGCTTCTGTGGATGGAGACAATGAAATAAATGTAACACGCTTGGCCTCTGAAAAGCTTTTCTACTCCTGAGAGTGGCAGTTTTTGTGACAATGTCTGTTGTCACTTGGTGCTTTCAGGTGGCAGTCAACTTTCTGAGCCTATTTTGTGCCTGCTGATTGACTATTCTGGCACTTCCAGCTTTCTTCCCTGGCAAATCTCGATGCTTGTGCCCAAATGCTGTTTTTTCTGGAATATCTGCACCTTCACCCTGTGTGGTGATTCCTTTTTTATAGGAGAGCAGTGCCCAGAGCTACGGGCAGTGGAGTTTCCTGCCCTGGAGAGAGCCATCCTGAGCTCTGGAGCAATTCCTTCACAGGAATGGTTGTAAAGCATTGGGATTGCTCAGGGAAGGGGTGGAGTCACCATCCCTGGAAAAAACCTGTGGATGTGTCACCTGAGGACGTGGTTTAATGATGAATAGGGAGTTGGGAGTTGATCCCAAAGATCATTTCCANGTGATGAACAGGGTTCTGGGGCTGGGCTGGAAGTTGAAGTTGATCCCAAAGATCATTTCCAACCTTGACTATTCTGTGGTTCTATGGAAGTGCCTTCTCTGAGACCTCAAATCAGCAATTTACCTGGAGCTCCCAACATGTGAACACAAAACAAACCAACCACATGCTGGTTTATTTTCTATGGTTTTGAAGGAGGGAGTTCTAGACACTTGAAAAGGAAAACAGGGAATGCAGAGTCTCCTCCTGGAACAGCAAGTGAATGCAGTAGTAAAATAATGTTTACTCCTTTGGTGGTTTGGAAAGCTGGAGGAGGAATGAATAATTGGGAAACAAGCCTGGGAAGGGAACTAAGTTGAGCAGCACAACTCACTGCCAGTCACTGTACAGGAATGTTGTATGGAAAGGTTGTGTCAGCAGGAGAAGGGGGTGGGAGGCAGGCATGGGAATCACTCTGGGAGAAACACTTCCCCTAGAGCTGAACACCTTCCCCTGGGTGCTCCTGAGATGAGAGGTGTGAGGAGGAGCCCAGGGACTGAGTGTGCAAACTGGACAGGATTGGTCTGCAAAGGCAGGAGGGGATGTAAAGAGCTCATATTTTATTTCTTGATTGCTTGTCATGGTTGGCCAAGTAATCTACTTGCATTCAGCCAGGGCTGCTGGGCTCCAGCTCCTTCTGTAGGAAATGTTCTCATCTCTTGGAGCTGGGATTCATCTAAGATAACTGTTCCATGTCTAGGAAATGGATTGAAGTGTTGTTTTTGCCAGTCCAGGATCCATTTCTCTGTCTGTAATTTACTCTTCTGTGAAAGATTCCCTGGTGAAGAATGTTCCCAATCCAGACTTGTCTCTGGCAGAACTTCAAAGCATTAATGGGCATCTTTTAGGCTTGTAATGAAATCTGGTTTTGTTCAGCTTTGGAAGGAAATTTTAATGAAGAGTTTTGCGAAATAAAATGGCTTGGAGGTGATGATGAGGAATTGCTTTCCAATAAATGATATGAGATGAACAAAGTAAAATGAAGGATGGTGGCACCACTGCACCTCAGTCCCTCTCCATTGCAGTACAACAGCAGCCATTGCCTGTCAATAATGAGCCTCATCAGTGCCCAGACAGCAGGCTTGGTAATAACAGAGTATTTGTGTAAAACACTGAGGGGAAAGAGAAGGGAGGGAGGGAATGGAAGTTGTCCATCAGGCTGAATACACAAAGCATTTGGTCCTTCAAAACTAATTTTATTTTTAGTTAATATTCATTGATGCAAGTTCTAGCCTGTTATTAAGTGAATCTGGTGAACAATTACATCCATCACTTTGAAATGTTTGAGACACGTGTGGAGTTGTAAAACCAGTCCTTTGTATTGGAATCATCCCCAGAGTTGCTTTGTGGGAGCCATGTTGACACTACAGCTTGATCATGTTCTGAGTCTGAGGGATCTCAGCGTGTTCCCAGAACTGCTCCTGTGCATTGTATTTACAGGCACTACCCAGCCAGTCTCCATTTCTTGGGAGCCATGAGAAAGTGCAGGGTGTCTCTGAATTCTCATTTTCTTGGCTTCTGCCAGCATTTGAATGTGACCCATCTGTGGATGAGTGAAAGGCAACTGTTTATTCCAGAAAAAAAGCATGTGCTGGAAACGCAAACAAGCAGCCTACAGAAGCACTGAGCTAAGTTTAATTAGCTGTGGAGTTCATTTCAACTTCAAACTCCCAAGTTAACTCGCTAGGCAGCAGAGTTTCTAATGAATTTCTTGCTAGATGCCTGCTAGACAGGGGAGCTGATCACATTATATTTGTTGCTAGGTGATGAATTCTGATAACCTTTCTGTTCCAGTGTTTATAAATGTCTCCTGCACTCTCTGCTATAGCATAATTACTTATTTACGCCTCAGTTCCTGGGTGGAACCACCACAAAGTTGCTAAGCAGCTGTGTGTGTATAAATATATAACATCGTGCCACTTGAAAACTTTTGGCAACTCACAATGACCAGATGAATTCTGTGTTTGTCACGGCTGTGGCCATTAGCACAGTGGAACTCAAATGAGGGATATCAGTGTACACAAGGACAGAGCTTTATTTGTCACAGGAGACTAATGCTCTGGGAGGGGACATGAGCTGGAAAAAAATGCACAGATTTTTAGTGGTTTGGGGTTTTTTTTTTGCTTTCTTTATTTAATGGCTTCATAACCAGAAGCAAAGTAAAGATTGACTGATTATTATCTCACCTCTTTAAACTTCATAAGCATTATAATCATTATAGTTACTCTAATGTGAAGGAAAAGAGACACTTATTCAAACAGATGTGCTGAGGTTTCTGCATTCTAATGCTGCAAAGTGAGGTGAGAGTGTAGGAAATCTGTAGGAACAATTCTCAGTGCAGCCATCAGAGCATTTGTCATGAGTAGGACCTATACCAAGCCTAAGGAGAAATGAGGGAAGATGAGAAACTTTATTTTTTCCTTTATTTGACATTGACACAAATTTTGTTGAGTTGACTGCTCAGATGGCAGCTGGAATTCACATCATTTTAGGGATAACTGTAACTTATTAAATCTGAGAGTATCTGGTAATAAAATTCTCAGATGGCTTTTCACTGCACTCTTCTGTTGACTGTGGAGTTTAACACAAGACAAAAATTCTATTCACTGGTGGCAACTTTCTGTGGAAACTGTCAGTGATGGGATGATCCATGTTCCTGAAGGTGACAAAAAGCCTTGGAATGAAGCACTGCCTTGATCCCAGTTTGAGCTGGTGGCTCCAGTGGTGCAAACTGGAGGTTGGCAGCTTTACCTGCATGGTGCCAGATGAAGGTGGGACATCCACCTGTGCCAGCCAGCCAGCAGCAATGCTCCTAGAAAAGCACAGTTTATATCTAAATAATAGAAATAGATTATAGAAATATAGATTGTGAAGTAATTGACACAACTTTTCATTGTCCTTTGCTTCATATGTAGCACTTGTTTAAATGTGGAGCAGTTCCACCCATTTCAGTAGCAAACAGGAATAACAGCATCACCCAGATCATCAAATCCTCACTATTGAGCTGTTTGTGTTTTTCTTTTGTTTTTGGTTTGGTTTTTCTTCTTTCCTCTCATTGTTCCTTAGTTATTAAAAGAAGCACAAACTTCAGTAGCCTGATGTGTTCTTTCCTTGGTTTATCTCTGTAAACAAATTTCAGGTTGCTTATAAATGATCCTGACTGACAGAATATACTTTCCCTCAGGTCAGTTCTTTTGTGGAAGATACCAAAGCCTGTCTTTCTTTAAAGTATAAAAGCCTGTGTTTGATCTGAATAGAAACTGTTCTGGGAATGACTGTGCAGAGCAAGATTACATGGTGCAATTTTAATTACACTGTTCTCAGCAGTGCACCTTGTCTGATCTTAGCGCAAGAGTCAAAATTCAAACCAAAGTTATTTGGCTCTGTAACTGTTAGTCAAGCACTGATATTGTTTGAAAGAGATGACAATAAGTTTAACAAGCTTCAAATCCAGTTCTGAGAAGTGGCTTTCCTTGTTATTCTCAGAAATGTTGTGTTTTTGCAGGTGGCTTATAGAATTATCTGGGTGTTGGAATTGGATGGTTACTTGAACAAAACAAAAGCTTAACGACCAACTCAGTCTGCAGAACTAAATGCAGTTCAGATTCTGAAGGCCTTCTGAGAAGTTATTCATAAACTGTGTCCAAGGGCTTAGTGTTCTTAACCTGATTTTTAGGCTGAGGGCTGAAAAGGAGTGTGGGTCAGTTATTTGCACATTGACCAGATGAGAAATCAGCTTTCTACAGCTGACTCTTAAAAATAGTTTGAGGGAACTTTCTTGAGAGAACTTGGTAAAACCACTAAGAGAAATTGTTATTCTCTGTCAGGTTCATTGATGGAGAAGATGAGAAATCAAAAGATTTCCCCTGGAACTGGGAGGACCTTTGTGTCACTTTTCTCACTGGAAGAGCTGAACAACCTACAGAATAAATGGCTTGAGCAGATTTTCAGGCATGGCATTACTCATTCAGCAGCTGGGAAAATAGGCCAGCAACCTACAGCATCCACTTTGAAAGGAAAATATTGCACAGTGGATTTATTACTCACTCTCATTTCCTTTTATGTATTGTAAATGATGCGTCATCCTCTATTTCTGAAACAAACTCCTACCACTGGGTGCTGTTTGGAAATCATTTCAGAGGGCAAAAGCTGAAAGCTTTATTCCTGGGGAGGTCTTTTAAGGAAACATTATTGTACTTTTATAATTATTGCCACTCCAGAAGAAGGGCAAGCTGTACATTGATGTCCATGAATTTGGGATTTTTAGTATTTCTTAGGATGTACTCACCAAGAGTTTGGGTTCTTGAGGAGTGTTGAGGTGAGGAAGCAGAGAGCAGAGTTACAGATTAGTTGTCATTCCACACAGAAGGTGAAACCAAGACCCAGGACTGAGGAGGTGGAGGCAATATTGCCTCGCACAGCATCTGTGGGCAACGTGCAAAAAAGCACTTTGTACTGATGCCTTATTTAATGGAAAGCTCCTGCCCTTTGACTTCTTGTCTCCAAGCACTGCCACAGCAGGAGAGATATCTCAAGCAATATTTTTTCTCCCATCTCTGATAAAAGCAAGTGTATGAGGCTGTGAGTGGCTGCCATGGATTTGGTATAGAACAAATGATATTAGTAATTTCTTCTTCCAGCCTCAAATCACTGAATTATTTGAACTTGGCACTGGAGGAGCAGACAAAGCTTTCCATCCTCCAGTGAGGCTCCATGTTTCACTTCTATCATTTATTTAACTTCTTACTTATGGCCCAACCTCAGGCAAATGGAAATGTGTGTGTAACTCAGTGAATCTTCTGTTCATCCAATAGAATATCATCATTTTTCTTAGATTAACTTAATGCTCCTAGAAAAATAGTTGAGTGCTGACAGAACCTCGTGCCTTTAAAAAATAAAAGTAATTGAGAAAGTTTTGACAGGCCACATTAAGAAATGGCAGATCACTGCAATTATAGCAAACTGACCTTGAAGATAAACAGTTTTAATTGTCAACTTGAGGGAAAATATCCCCATGACCTTTGACTAATTGTCTACTTAATGGAAAACCTTTAGTAAATAAATTTGTGGCTTTGGAGGCATTTAAACAGACACTGGTGTAAATGAGGTACTTTCTGGGCTGGTTTCACTGTAGGTGTTTCCTGTGAGTGATTGCTTGTTGTTACCTTTTGACATCTGCTGGCAGCCTGTTATTTATACAGTTAAATCTCCTGGGACACTGTTCTTTTTTTTTTCCCTGAGTTCAATCTCCACTGATTAGTTTTTAATAAATTACATATATCAAGAAATTTGGGTTGGTTAGCACTTAGGGGGACTGCTCACAGATCAGCTGTGTACCTGTGCAGAAGACAAGGAAATCCATGGTCACTGCCTCTCCAAGCTTTATTCAGGCAGCATTCAAAGGCAATAATCCATTACAGCCCAGTGGGAATTCTTGTACAAACTCAGAATTCTGCCTGATCTCCCTCCTCTATAGAAGTGATTGATTTCATATTGACAAACTTCTCACAGCAATCTGCAGAGCCACGAACGTATTGAATGCATGTGAATGCCTTTGATTCTGTCTGCTTGTGTCCCAGACCCAGCCAGTGCAGATCCTGGAAGAATCTGAAGTTTATTTCATCTGGTGTCCTCCTGGGGATCTGAGCAGGATGTTGTGTAAATCTGCTAAAATGGAACATTATTGATCATTTGCATTGCAAGGGGAAATCCTTTCAGACAAAGCAGCAAAGTTGAAAAGTATCTTTTCTGCAGATCACTGGGGTCATTTGGGCTGCTCAGGATCGATGCAGCCTTAACAGGGAAATGTCACATTCCCTCCCCAGATGTGACAGCTCCTGCGAGACTGGAGCTCCACAAACGTGGTGTCACTTTGTGTCCCCTGCACTCAGAGAGAGAAAACAGCTCTGGTGTAACTGAACTCTGTGCTGTGCTCAGGAGATCAATGACTGTGATATAACATCCAAAGGTTTTATTATTTTTTTTTTTCTTCAGACACACTCCCTGACATAATATTTTTGTTGGAGCAGTAATTTTTCTCTAGGGTTTAGAACAGCAGCCACAGTATTTCTGTGCCTTATAATGCAGCCACTGACCCAGGAGATCAGTCAATAACACCTCTGTGTTGTAATGAATAAGTCAAGATAACTTCCAACTGAGAACAACTCATTACAGCTCCTTCCACCTGATTAAATTTTTGCCCTAAATAAGACAATGGGCAGCAAAATGATGTGTGGAGATACCAGGTAATGTGAGCAGTCTGCTGGGGGAGGAGGGAATGCCTTCAGCTTTGATTGGGGTGGTTGTATTTTCCTGTAATTTCAAGCAGTCACAGGCAGCTGATGGAGCCCCTGTTGGCAGAATAAATTTGTTGAAGAGCACGAGATGCTACTGAGGGATCTTCCTCTCTGGGAGAAAGGAAAGAGGGAGCGTGGTGGGAAAAGGCAAGAAGTAGGAGTGACATCAGGAATCCTTGAGTTTGGTGCTGATGGAGCTTTTTGCTGAGCTGGAGTCCCAAACAGCAGCCCCAGGGCTGCAGGGCAAAAGGACACTTTGCTCTGGGCTGGGCTGGTACAATTTGTGAGGCCTCTGTTTTCAGAGCAGGGTTGATCATTTCTAGTTCAGGGTGCCAGATGGGATGCTCAGATCGAGCCAAGTGATGAGCCAGGAGAAGAGAGGCAGAGCCCAGTGAGATGTGAAAGGATGCCAGTGCTGGGTAGAGCAGGAGGTGAGGAGAGGGGCAGAGCAGAGCATGGCTGAGGTGAGGTTTCTGGTGTGGATGCAATCACAGGTTCTGGAATCACACATCCAACCCAGCATCTGAGAGGGAGCCTTCACTCAGTTATCACTTATTGCTCAGGTGATCTGTGCTGCAGAATTTCAGGTTTTTAGCAACTTTCCAGCTCTGCTGTGACTGTAGGTGTAGAGGATATGCAGGAGAGAGACTCTTTTGTAAGAACATCACACCTTTGCTTGGCTGCAGCTGGCTTCTGGGTGAAACCCCTTGTCTTACATCATCCAAGGCAGCTTATCTCTTACCTGTGATACCTGCTTGAATTCTGACAGCACAGACAAAGCTGTGCCCATTTACAGGCTCCATTCCTCCAGTGGAAAGGGTGTTCTCCAAAGGGCAGCAATGATCACCCCCGTGCCCAGTGGGTGAACTGCTGGCCTCATTTTTGTATCACAGCAGGGCTCTGCACAAATCTAATCATCCCACATAAACCACACAGGGGTGTTTGCCAGTTTAGGTAATCAGTTTATTTCTTCAGGCTTGAGAAGTGTGCACAGGGATGAAGTCTGTTGTTTAGTATTTGTTCTTCCAGAGAAGTCGAATATAAATGTGCATTTGTCTTAAGCAATTCTTGTTATGTTGTGATGAACATTTTGCTGTTGTTCTTGTTCCCTCACTTTCTGACTCTCTGGGTACTAAATAAGTCATCATTGTAATTTACTTCAGGGGCACATAAAGAAATTATATAAATGCAAGAAAATCATAAACATGCAGTGCAAGATAATAACCCACTGTTGCTTGTTGGATTTGTTAGAAAAAAACCCATTCTGTAGCAATTCTGCTGCAGAGTTAGAATGTGGCATTAAGCTGTATAAAAACCTTGAAAAAGGGTTTTCATAAAATTCATTTTGTTCATTTTATTAAATGTTCAGTAAGTTTTTTTGTGTGTAAATACTTCAGTCACGCTAGTAGGTTTTCTAATCTGTGAAATCATTATTTCTGCAGCACTTTTAGATATGAAATAGTGATAATATCAAATCTTTAGGAGAAGCCTGTCTGAGTTAAATGTTGACAGTATCTTGTCTGGACGTTGTTTTGCCCTCAAATAATCATGGGGCAACACTTTTTCCTTCTGGGCTCAGGAAATTTTGCAGAAAACCAGCAGAAACACCCAGGCTGTGAGCTCACTGCCAGAACTCGTGCTCCAGAGGTGCTTTTGAAGGCATCTCAAAGGCAGGGCAAGAAGCTGCTTCTCCTAGAGGACCTTTTTTGCTGGCTTGAAACGGCAGTGTTTGTTTTGTTTCCCATCTCCCGTGCCCGTGGCTGCTGTCAGAGCTTCCTCTCTTGTTCTGGGATGGATTCAGGTGCTCCAGAGGTGCTGCTTCCAGGTGGGTTTGACCCTCCCTGTCGCACTGATAGCAAAAGGATCAAAGACACACCGACACGGAGGGATAAAAGGAAAGGAAAAAGAGGTAATTTATTTCCGCTTCAACTACTTGTACATCTACTAGGAAGTTTTTGATAGGATAAGAGGAAGAGTATTTCTACACACACATTGGCTACTACATACGCTTGTCAAAGAAATCCGTCCCACTAGAANTTTGATTGGGGTGGTTGTATTTTCCTGTAATTTCAAGCAGTCACAGGCAGCTGATGGAGCCCCTGTTGGCAGAATAAATTTGTTGAAGAGCACGAGATGCTACTGAGGGATCTTCCTCTCTGGGAGAAAGGAAAGAGGGAGCGTGGTGGGAAAAGGCAAGAAGTAGGAGTGACATCAGGAATCCTTGAGTTTGGTGCTGATGGAGATATTTGCTGAGCTGGAGTCCCAAACAGCAACCCCAGGGCTGCAGGGCAAGGACATTTTGGTCTGGACTGGGCTGGTACAATTAGTGAGGCCTCTGTTTTCAGAGCAGGGTTGATCACTTCTAGTTCAGGGTGCCAGATGGGATGCTCAGATCGAGCCAAGTGATGAGCCAGGAGAAGAGAGGCAGAGCCCAGTGAGATGTGAAAGGATGCCAGTGCTGGGTAGAGCAGGAGGTGAGGAGAGGGGCAGAGCAGAGCATGGCTGAGGTGAGGTTTCTGGTGTGGATGCAATCACAGGTTCTGGAATCACACATCCAACCCAGCATCTGAGAGGGAGCCTTCACTCAGTTATCACTTATTGCTCAGGTGATCTGTGCTGCAGAATTTCAGGTTTTTAGCAACTTTCCAGCTCTGCTGTGACTGTAGGTGTAGAGGATATGCAGGAGAGAGACTCTTTTGTAAGAACATCACACCTTTGCTTGGCTGCAGCTGGCTTCTGGGTGAAACCCCTTGTCTTACATCATCCAAGGCAGCTTATCTCTTACCTGTGATACCTGCTTGAATTCTGACAGCACAGACAAAGCTGTGCCCATTTACAGGCTCCATTCCTCCAGTGGAAAGGGTGTTCTCCAAAGGGCAGCAATGATCACCCCCGTGCCCAGTGGGTGAACTGCTGGCCTCATTTTTGTATCACAGCAGGGCTCTGCACAAATCTAATCATCCCACATAAACCACACAGGGGTGTTTGCCAGTTTAGGTAATCAGTTTATTTCTTCAGGCTTGAGAAGTGTGCACAGGGATGAAGTCTGTTGTTTAGTATTTGTTCTTCCAGAGAAGTCGAATATAAATGTGCATTTGTCTTAAGCAATTCTTGTTATGTTGTGATGAACATTTTGCTGTTGTTCTTGTTCCCTCACTTTCTGACTCTCTGGGTACTAAATAAGTCATCATTGTAATTTACTTCAGGGGCACATAAAGAAATTATATAAATGCAAGAAAATCATAAACATGCAGTGCAAGATAATAACCCACTGTTGCTTGTTGGATTTGTTAGAAAAAAACCCATTCTGTAGCAATTCTGCTGCAGAGTTAGAATGTGGCATTAAGCTGTATAAAAACCTTGAAAAAGGGTTTTCATAAAATTCATTTTGTTCATTTTATTAAATGTTCAGTAAGTTTTTTGTGTGTAAATACTTCAGTCACGCTAGTAGGTTTTCTAATCTGTGAAATCATTATTTCTGCAGCACTTTTAGATATGAAATAGTGATAATATCAAATCTTTAGGAGAAGCCTGTCTGAGTTAAATGTTGACAGTATCTTGTCTGGACGTTGTTTTGCCCTCAAATAATCATGGGGCAACACTTTTTCCTTCTGGGCTCAGGAAATTCTGCAGAAAACCTGCAGAAACACTGCCAGAACTTGCGTTCCAGAGGTGCTTTTGAAGGCATCTCAAAGGCAGGGCAAGAAGCTGCTTCTCCTAGAGGACCTTTTTTGCTGGCTTGAAACGGCAGTGTTTGTTTTGTTTCCCATCTCCTGTTCCCGTAGCTGCTGTGACAGCTTCTTCTCTTGTTCTGGGATGGATTCAGGTGCTCCAGAGGTGCTGCTTCCAGGTGGGTTTGACCCTCCCTGTCGCACTGATAGCAAAAGGATCAAAGACACACCGACACGGAGGGATAAAAGGAAAGGAAAAAGAGGTAATTTATTTCCGCTTCAACTACTTGTACATCTACTAGGAAGTTTTTGATAGGATAAGAGGAAGAGTATTTCTACACACACATTGGCTACTACATACGCTTGTCAAAGAAATCCGTCCCACTAGAAGGAATGAAAAACATTCGAGATGTTTAGGGAACGATTTTGTTGTTTACATAAAGAATCTATGGGAAAACTGACTCCAAGTTACAGCTTATCAGAAGGCTTAGAAATTCAGGGCGACATCTCCCCACCGTGGCAGGATAACCCAGCCCTATGGAGATGGTTGCACTCGGTGTTGGTGCAGTTGGAGCTGCTGAGATCCCGTCCCTGTCTCTCTGTTTTCACTCACTGCTCGTCGCTAACAGGAGCCTCGCCAGGTCACGGCGCTTGATGAATTTTGATACACAACAGCAGCACTCAGAAGCTTTTCCATTTGCCTCAACCATCACTTCTCCCTCTTTGTAGTTAATGAAGCTCAGCCTCGCCCGTCTCTGTTTTGCAAATGCGGCGGAGCCGGGGGGACTCGTGAGTTCCCTGCTGGGCTGGGGAGTGGAGATGCCTTTGTGCAGCTGTGATGTGCTTTTCTCGCATCTCCAGACCTCTCACAGATACACCTTCTGACCTGTGGCTTCAACGGGATCTAAAGCTATTCGCTAGAAGAAAAAGGCTGCACAGTATAATATTGCTTTGATGCTGTAATTCCCACGGATTTGAGCAAGGCTAGGTTATATTTACAAAAAAAGCATCCTGATATTCATTGAGTAATTAAGTCTGTATTTTTAATGTGAAATTTCCTCATTCAGGAACCATTTTGTTTCTTGTTGTGGTCAGCTAACAGAAAAATATGAATACCTGTACATAAAGATGTACAGAGTTAGTTTTGGTGTGCTTACATATAAATATATATAAATATGTGTGTTTATTTATTCAGCATACCTCTGTGGAGATTTCACCAGAGAGAAAATCGTGGATTCAGTGCTGCTGTTCAAAACAAATTAAACTTCTGAGAATTAAACTCAGAGAAAAAAATTACTTTGGAAGTGGAATATATCAGGCCAACGTATGCTTTTGAATACAAACCTATTTCAGCTTGTTTTCTTTTAACTTGAGTTTACAAGAAATGCAACTGTTAACCTTTCCATGTTTTAAAATGGTGTCCTTTAAAACATCTGTGGGTCATTATCATAAATATCACAGTGGTGTAGAAACCTCACATTTGTGATATAACAGGAAAAATGGAATGCACTGAAAGGAGGAATCCCAGGAACAGGAGTTTCTTGCTGAGATCTATAAAGGTTAATATTTCCTGTTACAACTTTTCCCATCATTGCACTAATGGGCTTGGGATCCTGCACAAGGTTTTCCAACAGGTCTTTTGCTGATAATAAGCTCAAAGTCAGTGATTAAAGCCTTGGGATGCACGCAGGTCCTGCTAATAATGAATATTCTGTACAATTCCCATGTGAATTTTACAAAAAGGAGTAAAAGTCTAACACAGGAGGCTGAGAAATGAACAGAGGGCGATGAATGACACTCATGTTTTTCACTGGGAGCTGCTTGGCAGTGTTTTCATTTTGCTTGCATGGAGTTTTGGAGCCTGTCTCATAGCATGTGGCATATTAGGCACAATAAAGATGTTCATTTGGCAGCTGGAGCATGACTAGGAACATCAGAAGAGTCATAGATGCGTCAATAAATGAAGAACTCCACCTTCATATAAATACTAGATCACTGTTTTAATTGCCCATTGAATTCTTGTCAATGAGACATTCACTTGTCAGGCCTGCTGCAGCATTACCAACGTTTTATTTTGGGGCTAGAGCTGAACTGCTGCTATTATTCAGTTTTTGCACTTTTTTAGCACCCTGAGCACCAAACGTGAATCATTTTGTTGCCAGTGCTGTGCAGACACAGAGTGAACAAGTGGCCTCTGCTCTGAGGAGTTTAAAATCCAGCTGAACTCTTTCAGCTGTGATGCAGAGTGAGTGTGCAGGAGGACATGGGGAGTTTTTGGGGTGTGTGTCCCCTCTCCTCAGGCTGCCACTCACCCAACCTGTTACAAGGCACGTGGGGAGTGGGAGTGATGTCAGTTCTCCATCTCAGGGCTTTCCTCACTCCTCATCTCGGTGACAAGTGCATGAACATCACAAACATCATCACACAGACCATATGTGATCAGGGCTGCCAGGCAGCCAAGTGTTGGGTGTTCAGAGAGCACCTTTGCAGCTCAGGCTGACACCTCCCAGAGCTGATATCCACAACTTCTGTCTCATTTCTTGTTTGCACTGGTTGGAACTTGAGCAACAAAAGCAGTAATTAATTAATCACTCTTCATAGTTTTCACGTAGAGATTTCTACACTGGCTTTATGTACAATGCAAGATATTTTCACCAGAGAATAAGAACTAAAAAATTCCATTTCCCTTGTATTAACATTACCCATGAACAGGTTTGGTTAAGAGACGGATGGAATGCCATGGGTGGGAAATCTGAGGAAGCTGATGGAGCTGGAGCTGCTCAGAGCTCTCCTGAGTGCCTGGCAGTGTGGTCAGTGTGGCCAGTGCCAGGCCCAGCTCCTTGGGCTCTGTGGCTGCTCCTGGGGCTTGCCATGGGCAGCTCAAATCTGGTACATTTTGGGTGTTTGCACTGGCTCTTCCCCAGAAACCACATGAGGTTAAGGAAGCAAATATTCCCAGGGATGAGCATTGGGAGGCTGTCTGGGAATACAATTCAATCTGATCTTCCCTGGTCAGCCCAGCCCAGGAGGCAACACCATCCTGATGAGCTCCAGATTTGATCTGAGCTCAGACTGGGGATTTTATCTAAGGCTCCAGTTCCCTTCAAGTCTCTCAAGAATTGGTTTCAGTTTCGTCCCCATTGGCCTTTAGGCCAAATAATCTTCCATGTCTCCATCCCAATGATCACTTCATCTCCTCCCACTCCTCATTTCTCCCCTACATATCAGTACTTCTCAGAGCCTTCTCATTTTCTTTCCTTCTCCTTGCTATTAACCTCACCAAATACTCTTGTTTCTGTGGTAGGACTGGGAATTGAAAGCAGCACTGCTTTTAGATGAGATATGGTAAAAAGAAACACTTTCCCACTTTCAAACAACTCTGCCTCAGCCCCTTCTGGAAAAAGTTGCAGGGTTTCATAAAGCAAGATGAATAGACAGCAAAATACAAAAGGTTTAAAAGTGTCAAATTCATACTTGCAAGGCAATATAGAATAGATTCAAGTGCTCCTCCTGATTCCATGTGCCAAATCTGCATGTGGTCTTTGAATTTCCCCAGAGCCATGCAGGAATCCCAGGGCTTGTGAGCACTGAGCAGAGAGGTGGGAGCAGTGCATCCCAGCTCCTCCCTGCTTTAGAAACACAACACAATTTATCCTTTTCTTGAAAGAGGCCTGTGGTGTTTGGCTGGGTGATGCCACAGCTCTGAACCCTGGCATTTGGTTTTAAGGGATTACATTATTCTGGTTTTCTTTGGCTTTTACATGATTTTATTTTAACTTTTTTATTCCTGATACAATTTCTCAGAGGCCAATGCTAAATATTTTCCAGTTGTAAGCTATTAACAGTAATTCAGCAGCAGTTTTTGGTTATGAAAAGCACATATTTATTCAGAGAATCCCAGGCTGGCTTGGGTTGGAAGTGACCCTAAGGGTCATGAAGTTCTAAACCCTCTGCAATGGGAAGGGGTGCCACTAATACCACAAGTTCCTAAACCTTGATTTTTTAAAAATTATTTAGTTGGAAGTTTTGTATTTTTAGGGGATTAAAATATTAAAGACTTGTAATTCACAATCACTAATCAGTATCTATATAGTGATTTGTACAGAGAATTTCAACTTCCTATGTTTGCAGTGACAGGAAAATTTTGTGCTTTTGTTGGTTGGTAGCTTTAGGAAGCTGAAGTGAGGACACCTGCCATAAACCCAACAATAACTGCAAAGGGTGGTTTTTCACCAGGGAGGGCTTGCTCTGGGAGCCTCCCACCAAAACCCTGCTCTGGGCACAAGACCCTTCCTTAGGCAGCTCCCAGCCTCAGAGTGTGGGCACCAGCACTCTCTGAGCACTCTGAAATTGCCTAAAGCTGCTGCTGCTCCCAAATTCAGTGGTTTTCCCTCCTGGTTCTATTTCAGTACAGGACTTTGCAGGCAGGATCTGCCACATGACAGCCTGAGATAGGTTTGTCTGGAGAGACTGCAGTGTCTGAGACTGAGACTTTCCTTTTTTATTTATAATCCCCCTTGCTTTCAGCAAAATTCAATGAAAGAGCAAACGAGCTGATGAAATTCTGGTTTTCTGTCCCACTGTGAATCCAAGGAGAGCTCTCTTGCCCTGAAGTAACGTGGAGGAAATGGGAGCAGTTTTTAGTTAAAAACATGTAATTGAGCTTAAACCTTGTGCAGCAGCAGATCCTTCAGCTGCTGGGGGAGTTTTTCTGGCAGAGATGTGGTGCCTGTCAGAGTGTTTGGCCTCTCCTCAGGAAGGGGATTGTCTGCTGTGAATTCACAGGGTCACAGCTTCATGGGGTGGTTTTCATTTTGTCTCGTTCTCAGCGTCCGCGTCTATTTTAATTGGCAATTAAATTAATTTTCTCCGAGTCATTTCTGTTTGGCCAGTGATGGTAATTAGTGAGTGACCTGCCTGTCTCTGTCTTTTCCACCTTTCTCCCCAGTTCTGCTGAGGAGGGGCAGTGGGAGGGAGGCTGGAGCAGCCCAAGGCCAACCCTCCATTCTTGTTTTGGTAAATCATCCCCCGTGTCTCCTTTTGTGACTTCTTCTGTTTGAATGATTGAGATTTTGGCATTGTTTAATTTTTAATCTAACCCATCTCATCAACATTATAAAATGAAGTTGTAAATTCTGGAATGAACCAGTGATGGTTCTTTTTTTCCCGTGCTGTTCTGTTTTGGGATTGAATCCCAGTGAATTCCCAGAAACGAAGGATCCCCACAAGGTCCTCTGGCAGCTCTGTCTTCATGTTGGTCTGCCTGGAGAGAGATACAAAACTTGGTGAAGAGGATTTCTGTGTAACTTCCCAGGAGTGTTGAGTGGCCACCCACTATGAGACTATTCCTGTGCTTTAGGACCAATTATAGAGTCAGGAAGAGTTTAGGGATTGGCCATGAGAGACTCTGGATTTGCTTCTCTTCCTTTAAAAACAATGTCCCAATACAAGGAGTCTACACAGTGAATTTAAACAATTATGCCAAGTGCTTTGTTTTGCAGTAAAACTCCATTGTTGTTGATTTTATGTAGCTGGCATCACTGCCTGTAGTTTTTTTCCTGAAATTGTAATGGAGTTTTTAAAGATCCAGTGGAAGGGAAATGTAAAATAAAAATAGTGAGAGCACACAGGTAAGTGAAAAGTCTGCAGCAGCAGTAACTCAAGGAGAAGGCAGGGAATACAAAACAGCTTGTCTGCAGAAAAACCTTTCACATGCAAATACATTGTTCAGAGATGTCAAAACCTGAAAAGTTCATTTAACAATTGTAAATTTATGGTGAAGATCTCTTACTCATGTAGCTGCTAATTAAATCACTAGTATTTTATCCAGGATTTTGTGCAAAATGACTCAGAGAAGAAATTTGAGACAAAGTCTCAAATCTTTGTTCATTAGGGACATCTCCCCCTTTATGCCAGCCTTCCTAAATATTTTAAACTTTCCATGTAAAGTGAAACAGAGTTATTGACACCTACTGTTCAATTAAAAGTTCTCCCAATCCTTAGATCCAGTGCAGCTCATGAGCTGTGTGACAATCCTGGTAATAAGCAATGTTACAGTTCAGTTTTTTGGTTTTATAAAAGTTTTGCAGCAGCCTGGGGCTGAATATTCTGTAAACAAGCAGTGCTGAGCCTGAGGATGAACTGAATATCTGAAAGCACTTTGCTACAGAAGGGCCTTTAGAGATGCTGGGCTGTGATGAGGAGCACAACAAGGTCTCTACTGCCACTGCTCAGTCTCAGGGAGTGTTTTTGACTGGAGTGATCACAAAAGTCTCATGTCCAAAGTGCTTTTTTTGTCTGCCACCCAGTTACACTGGTCAAAGCCTCCTCATCTTTCTGAAAGCACATAGTCATAGATTTGTTTATGGAGAAGAGACAGAAAAATACAGAATTTCTTTGAAAGACTTTCCTTTGAGAGACATTTCTTCCCAAATCTGTAGACGAGCCAATAACATAAAGAATTCTGAAGCTTGTGCTCTCGAGTGGATACTTATAATGTGCTTTTTTCCTTTTTTCCCTTTTATTTCTTTCACCCCCCAGTGAAATTTGATGACTGCAAGGGGAACAACAAATTGAACTTCGAAGTCTCCAACCCAGACTTTACAGTGGAACTGGATGGGAGTTTGGTTGCACTCAGGAACGTGTCAGAAGCCGGCAGAGCCTTGTTCGTCCACGCGCGGTCGGAGCACGCCGAGGACATGGCAGAAATCTTTATTCTTGAAGCAAATGAAAAACGTGGTGCATTAAAGGTAAGAGAAATACCAAAGATTAAAATAAAAAAAAGGGCCAAGGAGATGCTGCTGCTAAATATTTACATGTGTCACCCGGGATTGCAGGCGATTTTAATCTGTTAGCAGAGATCGAAGTTAATCTTCAATGCAGATATTGCTGTAAGGTTTTGGCACTTGGTTATTTGTGATGCAGATTTCCAGGGTTTTGGGAGATGTATTACATCTTCAGGTGTGGATGCTGAACGTTCATAAAGGCTTTATTCAAATGGAAGAGCCCAAGTATTAAAATTGGCTGCTTCTTCCAGTGTGTGCTATGTCAGGTAATCACAACTAAAAATATAAAAATCATTGAGTAAATGTTTAATTTAGAATTCACAGAACCTTCACGTTTTGCTCCAAGTCTAAGGATGTGGGAATGAATTTTGTGTAATTTAAATTTTGATATTGGTCTGCTTATCTGCCATTGTTACTTGGCAAACTGCTTAAACCTCTGCACACAAACAGCAGCACGAGTTTACACTCTGTGCCCCGGGGGTTTTTGTTCTGCTCTGTCCACTGAATGTTTGGCCCTTTCTTTCCCCCTCCTGAATTTCAGTGTAAAACAAACCTCATCCTTTGAGGGATAAAGCACTTCAGAAATGGATTGAGTTATTTACTTCACACCCCTGCAAGTAACAAAAGGAGACAGGAGATCGCCTTCACTTCTGTGACCTGGCATTTAGGAGAGAGGCAGGCAAGGAAGGGGCTCACCAGACAATTAAACCTGGTACTTTACAGACCTATAATTTCACAGAAGTATAAAGAAACTTTGATAAAAATGACTGATCTGCTGTCTTGATTTGGTATTTAGCCATTCAATTGCCAGCATTCTCATTATATTCCCAACGATATATTAGTATAACTTAAGTTCTTCCATTATAAAAACAAATTATCTGGAGGAGAAAGGTTGAACTGAGTTCTGAAAGTCCATGGCTGAGGAAAGGTTTTGCTCTGCACTTTAAGCAGCACACGATGTGAATATGGATTGCCAGCAGGAGGGAAAGAACCAGAATGTGCAACTGCAGAAAGCTGATCAGAACACTGAAAGGGAATTTAATTTTATTTAAATATGCCATTTCTTCATGAAATTAAATTTTAACACCGTCATACTTGAAGGGAGTCTCTTACATGGGGGAGCTGTGAGTTCAGGACCACAGACTGCCAAATTCAGAGTAGGAAAGCTGCACTTGCAGGAGCAAGCTGGGCACTTGGCTGTCCTGTGCCTCACACTAGCAAGGCTTGCTCCTTCTGGTGCATTCACAAGAATGTTCAAACGGTTTTATTTTGAAATCTTAGGAGCAGTTTCAAAGTGGGGATCATCATTCTCTGGTTAGAAGTCACTGAAACCACTGAGAAGTTTGAGATGTCTCTGGCAGGAGGTCTGGAGTTAAACTCCGAGGGTTTGGTTCATGTGTGAAGATCTGACTCTCTGAGGATCACATTCTGAAGATTTATTCTGGTTTACTTAGAGAAGCAGCCCTTCAATATCTCTGAGGGGAGATAGTCTGTGGAAGCTGCAATGTAAGGGAAATCTTGTCAGGTATTCTATGGAATTCCAGTCCAGGGGAGATCTTGTCTCATGAGTTACAGGATGTGTATTTGCACAGACTGTGACAAGCTCTGCCAGCGACCTTTTCTCTTTACGTCCTGTTTGGGTTCTGGGGACTCTCCCCTCAGAATGTTCCAGCAATATTAATTGATGCCTGCTGTTGAAATCTCTCTCCAGACTAGCTTTGAAAGCCAGGGCTGATCTGGCCCCACTCCTGGATTCTGTTCCAAGCACTTTGTGTTGCTTTGGAGAGAAAAGCCCAGTCTAAACCAGGCATATTCTGCCACTTGCCAGTCCTTCCTTACAGGTGACACAACATCATCCCACCTGCATTCATCACCTCCTTCTGGATTTAGATACTCAGCCTGTACTCAGATGATTACCCATTTCATGTGGGATTTGGTGTCTGCAGTGCCATGGTGAGTTACACGATGCCTTAATGTGTCCTGGCAAATCCATCTAGTGAGAATCACCCCCTCTTCAAGGCAACATGAAAATCCCTGGGGCTGGCTGTCCTGCTCTGGCCTCACCCAGTCCTCTGTAGCTGTTAAACCAGTATTTCTTCCCAACCTTTTCATCTATTTGCCTGTTTTAAACACCACACAGACAGTGTTGTCTTTCTGTTTGTCATCCTTGAGAAGGAAGTAAAAGACTACAGCGTCCTATCTAAAGTGATTTTGTGATAAATTTGAACTTAATCCTGTACTTTTGCAGTCTAAATGTGTCAGCACGGAAACAGCAGAGCTGCTCCATCTGTTTATGCAAGGAGCCTTGGCTAAGAAATGCTCAGATGGAACCCTGAGTAATTCAGCATCATTCTGTGGGGTTAAGATGAGCACAAGCTGGAGCAGTGCTTCACATTCAGTGCTTAGAGAACAGCACCTTGTCTAATTAGGGGGATAAGTAGTCCTTAAGTATTTCCCCACTGCCAGCAACTGCCATTTCTTCTCTGAAAGCATGTAACCTACATCTGCGAAATCCCATTGTTAATGTTGCTAATTGCAGATTCCCATCATGGCTGGGAATGGCTCTCAACAATGATCTCTGATGTGCTGACTGGCAGTCGGAGTCTAGGAACGGAGTGTAGCTCCTAAAACTTTCTGATTGCTACCCAACCATTCTTTGGATGAATATGGAGATTATTTAGAGGTGCAATCTGGAGTGTGCAGAAAAGCTTTTGGTATTCTGCTGGTGGAGGGGTGCAGCTCTTTCCTGCTGAACACAGGGGATGATTCCAGCTGGCCTCGCTGATCCATCCTATGTGATTAACTAAATTAACTTCATGGCCAGAGTAGAATCAGTGGCTGTTGGAATATCGCTTACTGTTTAATTGTGATTTGCATCTGAAGGGCCTTGTTTTCCTCCTCTTCTGCCAGAAGCACAATGGATCTGCAGAGCCTGCAGCTCTCCACGCAGGGGTGGCCAAGGCTGTAATTTGGGCAGAGGTGGCTCCTCCATCACGAGGCCACACAATCTCCTGCAGGAGCAGAGACTGCATTGCTGCTTTTCCTGGTGGCTGCATGTCTGCCATACCCTGAACCCCGTGGATCTCTGCCTGCAGATTCTCATCCATGCAGAAATCTGTGCATCACATTCCAGATCAGATCGAGATCAGACCCCAGCTGGAATTGCTCCAGAGCTGGTGGGCCTCCTCCCTCCCATGATTTTGGATAGATGTACTGGTCTCTTGTCTTGACAGAGAGGAATATTCCCAAAAATCTTCTGTCATTTTTGAGAGACTTTTGAATGTGAGTGCACAGTTAATAGGTAACTCTTTAATAGTTATGTGCCTGTACACACTTGGAGCCTGAAGCAATCAGTGCTCAGTGGAAAAAGGGAATTCCACATGCATTCCCCATGGAGCAGAGCTGGTGAGCAATGGAACATTCCCCATGGAGCAGGGTTGGGATGTGCCCTGCCCTGCCCAGCGTTTGCTCATGGCCTCTCACACAGTCAGGACTGGAGTGCTTGGGGATGTTAGGGAAAAAAAAGAGACATGGAAATGTTTTGATTCACCCAGGATCCCTCAAATGAACTTTGGATTCATTCTGAATAATTCAGAGAACTGCTAAGCCTCAAAAATCCCTAATGGAAAAATAAATCACTCATAAACCCTAGTTGGGGAGAAAATGGCTGAGCCAATGATTGGCAGCATTCTGGGTTTTTTAAACTTGTGTCCTGTCCAATGCTTGATCCTGCTTTGTTTTATGGAAAAAGTAGGACAACTAAAAGTTGGAAATTTCACCTCAACTGAACACTTGTCCAGCCATTAGTGGATTTTTGTATTTATTGAAAGAGTCAGGTTTTGTGGAAGGCAGAAAGCGTAGCCAGGCTTTTGTAGAGCCTCATAACAAATGGTGAGTTGCAAAAGGTGGCAAGCTGGGACTTGAACTGTGTCCCCCAAGGCTAAATAAAATGGTGTGTGCTGGTCCTGTTCCCCCTCTGAAATCTGATGCTGGTTTTAATGAACATACCCTCAGTGTACTGGGAGCTGAAAGGAAACCTTGGGACACAATCTGTCTCTGCCTCTCTGTGTTGGCAGCCTTTATTTTTTTTTTCTCCTTCCCCTCAGCAAAGGGAGTTATTTAGAACTTTTATTTGTTAGACCATTACAGACACAGGGTGAGGGGTGGAGGGGAGTGAGATATCAAGAGTCTGGCACCAAAGCAGATAAGAGGGCAGGCAGATATTCAGAAATTCCAGGCTGGTAGTAACTTCACTGCATGGTGCTCAGCAGTCTTCCATACAGAAGGACGAAATGATTAAATAGAAACTGTCAAAGCCTCAGGACACATTTCAGGAACTAGATAGAAAAGGAGCAGGGAAAAGAAGAGAAGAGATAAGAGTGAGGAGCACACCCTGAGACAGCGTGTTGTGGGCAAAGTTTAAAGCCATCTCCAGCAGCAGCTCGGACTGAAGGAAATGAAGTTGCCCCAGTCCTGCTACTTTTGTCCAGTGCACTTTGTACCAGCCAGGGGCCGGGCAGAAGCTGCTGGGTTTTTTTTCCCCTTTGTCAAATCACTGCTTTTCCCAACTCCAGCACTGGGCTGTGTTTGTTACAGCAGTGACAGAGCCTGAAAACTTCCTTGCAGACCCGAATTCTCATTCCTCCCCAGTCTGCCTGCATGGGCACCTTTTGTGCAAGCTGCTTTCTGCCTGTGCATGTTTCCTAAAGTATCAAACAGAAATAATGGAACTAAGCTCCTTGGATTTAAACCTTAGCATTTCTTGTTTGTGTCTTGCTCTCTGCTTATCCCCACAGAATAGGGATTGCAAATATTATGGATATGAGATAAAAAGTGCCTACAGCCTTAAATCCTACATGTGTGGCTTTCTGCCTTGGAACAGATGATAACGGATCAATAATCTTATTATGAATCAGGATTCTCTCACAGCAGAAAATATTCAGGCAAGGAAGTGTGAATAATTGAGTTTAGTCATCTGACAATTCAATAAGTTATTTGGAAAATAAGATCAAGAATCAGCCCCTCTGATATAGCAGGCAATCGTTCCCATTAACGTAAATTAGCATTTTTCTGTTTAGAATGGAATTCCAAATAGGCTGAGAATGACTCTGCAGAGGTATGGAGATGGACTCTCATATGAGATATTGACAAACAGGCTCAGAGAGTCCCATGTTATTAGATTTTGCATATAGCAGTTACTGCAGGAAGGGATGCACTGCATAAATAAAATCCCATCTTTTGCATTTAATTTTAAGGCACAAAATGGAATAAGTCACAGGGGGTGAATCAGTACCTGTGATAAGTTTGAGTTATTATACTGATCAAAACAGAATACCATTTCCAGAAAAGCTGGGAAGATCTCTTGCCTTCAGATATGAAAGTGTCCTTCAGGCATATTAAGAAGGATTTTCTTAAAGAACAAACAGCAAAAAAGAAGTCATTTTCTCACTGTTGTGTTCAGTTTGGCAGAAAGTTTAACATATTAACATTCTCCCAGCCATTAAGTTATTAAGTTGTTATCACTCCTGTTACTTTTGTTATCACACTGCAAGCACATATTGACTTGGAATTCGTGCATAAAAAGCTGAGGTAAAAGTGATCTTAGAATTTAATACCTGTGTATTGGTGGCATTTTCATAAATGACTTTTCCCTGCTATAATCACCATTGAACAGATGATATTTTTTTTTTTCTTTTTAAGCCTGCAATGCTACATTTAGGGTTTCACAGAACACATCTCAATTAATGTCAATGAAAGCAAGAGCTTGTTCTCATCAATGGGTCATTCTGTAGTGTCATTTAGCTGCCTTTTAAAGTATATTTTTATACAAATCCTCTGTGCAGAGCACTTGCTGTCGCAGAAACAACAAAGAGCTCCTTTTAGATCAGAAATCTCCTTAACCTCTCTTTTCCACAGAAGTTCCAGTCACCTGTTTTCCCCTTTTTATCCCTCAGCCTGACCCAGAAGCTGCTGAAATGATCAGATTCCAGGGGGTTTCAGCTCAAGCCCTGGGAGCAGGGGCTGTGCCTGGCAGGGCTGGGTGGCTCTGGCTCCCCTGCCCCTTTGCTGAGGCAGTTTTTGGGTGTCCCTGCAGTCCCACTGTCATCTGATGGACACCCACACTTCCCTCACCTCCAGTGCCAGGCTCGTGCTTCCTCATGCCTGCACTGAATTTCCCTCCCCAGCACCAAGGAAATGCAGGTTTCATATACACTGCCTTTGGAGTGTGCTCTGACAAAGATCCATTTATCTGAGAATTATTATGGTGCCAAGAGATGTGGCAGTTGCCATGGCAACAATTACATATTGTGTGGAATACCAGAGTAAATGCTATAAAGAACAGGAGCCACTGGTGGTTTTCATTAATTTAATGCTCCTTTTTTGGATAAAGTGTGACTCGTAAGTTTATTCACTCTGTGTGTAAGTGCTTAGATCAAATGTGTGGGCTCCCTCTCCTCCTCTTTCCCTCAGCAGTTGCAACTTCAGCATGTAAATGAGAAGTACTCGGTTGTTTAAGGGGAGAAAAATGGTCTTATAGACTGGAAACATGAATAATTGCCTGTGAAACAAGAAGGTGTTCACTTCCGTGAGTGTTCAGTGCCTTCCTCTGTGAGCAATCTCCATTCAGAGCCTGTGCGAGCTGGGGATGTGTTTATCCAGGAAAAGGCACTTTGTGCTCCCCAGCAGCAAGCAGAGCTAAGAACTGAATGTGTTCAGCAGTGATTCAAAGGTGAAATTAGATTATTTTTTTGAGGCAAACACAGACCTTGTTAACGATTTCAAGTTATTTACAGACTAATGTGAAATGGCAGGCGAAATTCTTCGTAATGAATGCATTTTATTAAAAACCAGTTACAAACAGAATTCCTCTCAGCCCTGAGCTGCATTTAGGGTACTCAGTTGGTTCTCCCTGCTGCAACAGGTACCATTTCACTATGGCCTGATGTGCTTCTGGTGGAAACCTCAGTTCCTTGTGGAAGCTCAGATGCCGTTCTGGAATGCACCAATTTTACTCTATTTTCCTTTAAAACACCCTGAGCTCTTATCCTCCATCCATAAGACCTCATGGCAAAGCTTCCACAAACCTCAGTGAGAGCAGTCACTCAAGGATTGCTAAAGTCTTGTATCTGAACTGAAATAGTGCCAAGAAAATACTTATTTACTTCTTGTGACTAAAACATTTTATGAGAGTTTGAAGGGTGGATTAGTTATCTGAAGATATTTTGAATTTAATTAGCTTCTCTTTATGATCTACTACATTAACTGTCCTTTATCCATAAAAAGAAGGAATCCACT
>VWYE01024138.1:0-43688 GCA_013398995.1 Alaudala cheleensis
TTTTTTTTTTTAAGTCCACAAAGCCACATTTAGCAAAGAGTTGAGTCTTTCAGATCAGGAAGAGTATTAGTTCAGGCCTCATTCTGCAGAGAAAATAAAGATACAGGTTCATTCCCCTTAAATTGTCACAGAATTATATTGTTCTGCTCTTAAACAAATTGCCCTTTTTTGTTGACTCCAAACAGAAGCCAGCTATGTAAATCAGCAGTGGAAACAATGGGAAAAATTACAGAAATCTTTGTTTTGAGAGAGGATTGGGATTTTTTGAAGGAGCACTTGGTTATAGAATGCCCTTGGGAATGCAGGGAATTCACTTCAGAGTGATAAGATTAACCCTTGAAATAATATTAGTAGAGGTGATGAAATGAGTTTAGGCCTGAAATGCAGAACAGAAGGAAGAGGCAGAGGTTGGGAACTGGAGCCTGGATTTATTTCCAAGTGAGTGATGGACACGTGGTGCCATCCACTGCTCGGGATGTCACTGCCTGTGGGCTCTGCCAGGTGACACCAGTGATCCCTGCCCAGGTGGCACTTGGTGCCAGTGGGTGAAACACCTCTGCCTGACTGGACTGGAGTCTCTGACACATTCCCTCTCCTGCTTTTCCCCAGCTGGCTGCTGCAGGACCCCGAGATGCAGCTGAGGACAACATACAAGGGCTTCACAGAAGCTGTGGACGCCTACTTTGATCACCTGATGCACGTTGTTGTCCCTCTCCAGGCAAGCACCATCCTTGTCCCTCTCTGTCGAGATTTTATCTTCTTTTTCCCTCTGCCAGAGTCAGGATTAATTGCTCTGAGACAAAGTTTCTGGTTGGGACTCAGTTGTTTATTAATTCTTATCTACATTACAGACTGTGAGTTGTACAGCAGTTCAAGGTAACAAGGCAAAATGGAGCTGTATCTCTCTCTCTACAAGGCCTTTTAAGGAGAAACTGTCCAATTAAGAAATGGCACCTAAATTATTTTTACTTTTAGCCCAATAACTACCCACCTGTTGCCCACAATGTGGATTTTTCTATCCAATTACCAAGACTCATGAAGTAGGTGAAAAAGAAGGACAAGCCTCTGCTCTAAAAGCTCCAT
Source organism: Alaudala cheleensis (assembly GCA_013398995.1). Lineage (NCBI taxonomy): Eukaryota > Metazoa > Chordata > Aves > Passeriformes > Alaudidae > Alaudala > Alaudala cheleensis. The sequence goes on from VWYE01024138.1 coordinate 1,084, forward strand.
CTTGCTTTATATCTATTACTATATTCTAAAACCTTAAAGTTTTGCACTCTGTGATAATACAGACTTCTATCCAAATTACACTGCCATAATCTCAGTGCTGTCATTCAATGTTGGAAGCCTTTTCCCCTGCCTCAGGTCACTCAGTGTTTTGTTGGGGGTCAGTGCCTGTCATCACAGAGAGTCTCAAATTCTCAGTGCCCAGGGTTCCACCATCTCTGCAGGGGTGGGCACAGGGCAGTGTGGGCTGTGTGTGACAGCAGCAGGGTGAGGCAGTGACAAATGCACCACTTTTGCTCCAGGGATCAGCACAGGCTGCAGTTTTCTCTGGCAGTTTGGGAGCTGGGTTCATCTGACACTGGTGCATCTTTCCTGCCAGCTGGTGTGACTCTGGTCCCTGTGGTTGGAAGTCATGCTGAACACCTTCTTTCTGCCTTTTTGTCCCCCACAGTACAAGAAAGGAGGTCCCATCATTGCGGTGCAGGTGGAGAATGAATATGGTTCCTATGCCAAAGACCCAAACTACATGACCTATGTCAAAATGGTAATGGTGGCACTTTCACTTGTTTCTGTGACAATCTCTCCCATAAATCACCTTCCTTACAGTGTTTTCTTTTTCTGTATTACTTTTGAGTGTGATTTGAGAGACTCTTGAAAGCAGCAGCTGCATTTTCCTTGGATTGTTCCTCCAGGGGTGGAATAGTTGGCACATGACCCTCTCAGTGTTGATAAATCTGTCTTCTTATGTCTTCCAGAGAAGAGGGTGATAGGGAGCTGGGGAGTGTCTGTATTCAGAGCTGGCCTTGAAGAAGCTCTCACCTGCAGGTCTTGTTTTGCCTCTCCTAGATGACATTTGATAAAGGTTTCCCTTTGCTGACTTTCCTGGGAGGAAAGCTGATGGGAACAATTCACCAGCACCCTCCTAAACTTGTGTAATCTGGGCTCAGCATCAGGCAGGTGAATTTGCCTAATGCCTCCCTTACCCCTGTCCAAAGGAGATTGAACTGTGCCCTGGCTGCTCTCAGGCAGTGATAAGGAGCTGGCCTGTGCCAAGGCTGCATTATCCTGGTGGATCTCACAGCAGCCTGAGGTTTTGGTTTGCCCCCAGCACCATGCAGGGCAGGCAGATAGGCAGATCTGCAGTGTGTCTCACAGGGTTTGCTGTTTGATTTCTTCTCACTGAATGCTCAAAGGCATTGCTGCACATCAGGAGAGTCACTCATCCAGTCTTGCCCTTCTGCTACAGGATTATGGGATCCTTCTGAAACCTTTTGGGCACCCCAGCTGCACCCTGAGCACCCTGAGGCTGAGGTTGTCCCATTGCTCAGGGTGTCACGAGGTTCTTCAAACAAACCAATCCATGGCAGGAGTGCTGATCTCCTTAGGGCTGTGCCAGCTCCTGCACTGACTCCATCTCGTGCTGATTTAACTCTGCTTACAAGGTTAAATATGAAGTGTGAATACAAACAAATTTGAGATCATGCCAAGTGCTTTTCAGAACTCTGAATGAAGGGGGCACAGAGACTCTGGGGGTCTGAGCAGCCTTGGCCTGGCTTTGCAAGGCTCAGTGAGGAAAGAGCTTGTGCTGTTTCAGACTTGTCAGGACAGATTCCCCTGCCAGGCCTGTGGGTGGGTTTTTGCTGTGCTGTTTCATCATGTTCTGGGATTGTGTGCAATTTGCATCTGAGGCAGTACAGAGCAGTGGTTAGGGATGAAAATGTGGGAAAGCAGGATTTGCAGGGCTTCGATTTTGGTTGGAGCAGGATCTAATGTGAGGTGGGGCTCTCAATCTTTGTTCTGGTTTGTAGCAAGGTGATTAATTCACATCCAGCATCTGTGACCAAATTGCATCTTCCTGGGATTATTAAACTCATTACAAAACCACACAAAACCTCAAATCCCTGTGCTTATCTCACTTTTTGGGTGCAGTGCCTTTGCCTTCCTAAAAGTGAAAGGATGTATTGACATGACCCTTCCCACACAGAACTGAGCTTCTGTTCCTGCTTCTCTGCTGCTCTCTGGGAAACATTTATTGTGTGGCAGCTCTGCTGTTCCTCCATTTGGCATTTGCACTCAAAAGGAGGGAAAGAAACTTGTCATTAATGCAGTGCTCAAAGAATTACCTCAGTAAAATTGGTTACATATTCCAGTCCCCTCAGCAGCTGAATTTTGTCTGAATCCAGCATCTGCTCAGGGATAAATCTGGTGGTTGATGAAGTCTCCAGGTTGTCCTGGCTCTGGGTTGGGTTTGTCTGGAGGCTCTGTGTTGCAGTGGTTCTCTAATGTAGCCCAGGTCTGCTCTGTGTGCAGGCAGGGGCAGTAAACAAAGGGCTTTATCACATTTCACAATTAGTAATTTAGACTGAAGAGACTGAAGCCTTGTTCTCAGAGCTCCTGGAGGAGTGATTTCAAAGCAGGTACAGTGAAATGAGTGGTTAATTAACAACTAAGGTTGGGTTGATCTCTCCTCCAAACATCAGCCACTGTTAAGAACCAGCTGCAAGAGGACAATCCTGGTGGGAGGAACCTTGTGTGTGCAGGTGGATTTCAAAACCTCAATATTGAAGAACCATTCAATTCATTGATTATTGAAAAACATTCATTCCTGAGCTGTCCTGTGATGGTGTTCCTTGGGAAATCAGCTCTTCCCTCTTTTCAGCCTTGCTGTCAGGCAGTCAGGAAGCCTGAGCTGCTTTTCCTTTCCTCCTTCCACCTGAATCCCTCTTTTAATGAAAGCAGTGAAGCTGTTTATTCCACTGATCTCAGGAGCTGAAATCCTGAAGCTGGATGCATCAGTGAGAAACCAATCCAGCTTTCTAAAGCAAAATAAGATTTTTCCAGTTGTCTTTAAGCTGGGAAAAGTAGGCAGGGAAGCTTCAGGAGGAACGGGAGATGTCACAGGGATAATATTTCATGACAAGGCACTGCCAGTTGCAGGCTGTCCCCACAGAAGGTGACACTGCAGTGCTTTAATATCCTGAAAAATGCTAAACTCTGTTAACACAGTGGCTTTTGCTCTTTTTAACCCAGGCCCTGTTAAACAGAGGGATTGTGGAGCTGCTGATGACCTCAGACAACAAGAATGGGCTGTCCTTTGGCTTGGTGGAAGGAGGTGAGAGCTGAGGGAGGGCTGTGATCTCTGGGGAATGTGGCTTTGGAAGGAAAACAGGATTTTAATCCACCCTCTGCACCCACTGAGTGTGTTGTGTTTGTGGCAGGAGGGACTCCCTGGCTGGAGGGTGCAGGCAGCACAAACCCAGAGCCTTCCCAGGAAGGTTTGGAGTGGTTTATTTTGCACATAAAGTGTAACCCTGCCTGGGGGGTTGGACATCTGTGCTTGCCACTGAGTCAGGAGATGGCAACACCCAGCATTTCTTAATGTTTCACCAGGCTGAAAATGCTACTTATTGCTTCACTTCAATACAGAAAAAACAAGTTCCTCAGCAGTTACTAACAGTAGTAACTCTTTCCTAAGGTGGATGCTTTGCAATTAAAAAGAGCAGAAAAAAGGTCCATTAAAACCTTGATTTTGAATTTTACATTTAAACAGTAAATTTAGCAGTAGTTTGTGGGGCAGCATTATCTTCTCAGCAAGCTTATTTTGGGGTGTAAAACCTTAGGTGGGTAAAGGAGGGTATTAGATGTGTAGAATGCAGAAGGATGCCCATTTCTCTTATATAAACTATAATTCTAATCAGTTTTTTAAATGCTGCTTAGCACCCTCCTCCTTTTTCCTGTGAAGAAATGGAGGTGCAGCTCCTTGAGTTTCACTGAGCCTTAAATCTGACTGTTTGGGGCACTGATTCCCAGAATTTCAGTCAATTCCAGCTGGGATTTACTCTATCCTTGGCCTCTGCTCTCTCCTGTGTTGCTGCCAATTGCCTGAGGTGTAACTGCTCCTCCAAATGAAGTGTTGGCAGGGTGCAGTCTTTGAGTGCTCCTGTTATCACTCAGTCATAAATAATGTTGAATTTCCAATCTCAGGCAGGGAGATGATTAAAGGGAAAGATATTCCCTTCCTTTAGCTTTTCCATGTCAGTATGAGGGGGATAAATCCATTAACTGAAGTCACAGGCCTTCACCAGCACGGTGATCTTGTCCTTTGGATTTTTTTGGGTGTGCAGCAGTTTTCAGCTGTGACCACACAGAGTCACTGTCTGCCTGCCACAGAGCTGCTGTGGAAATCCCTGCCTTGCCTTCCTCTCCTGAGGGAATCTTTGCAGCCTCCCAGCTCCTGCTGGCTCAGAATCATCTTCCCCAGCGTGTTCTTTGATCCCAGTTTGCCTCCTGGATGTCACAACAATCTTATATTAAAGATAAAAAAATAAGATCTGTTAGAGCCAAGGTGTCACTGATCAGATGTGTGGGATCAGCAAGTGGAAGAGCAGCAGAGTGGTGAGGAAGGGGCCACAGGAGAGGCAAGAATCACTCCCCATCCCTGGCAGTGTCCAAGGCCAGGCTGCAGGGTTTGGAGCAGCTGGGGTAGTGGAAAGTGTCCCTGCCCTTCCAGGGGATGGGATGAGCTTGAAGGTCCCTTCCATCCCAAACCAATCTGGTTCCAAGAATCCCAAGCTGGTCTGACCTCATAAAACCCTTCTGGGAGCTCATGGTGATGCCTTGGGAAGGCTGAGCTGGAACAGAGACTGGACAGAGCTGGAGAATAAAGCAGAGATTTATTGAAAGGCTCTGGGACACACCTTGGGCAGGACAAGAGCCTGGCCAGGGCTGCACCCAAGCTGGACTCAGAATAGACCCAAAATGGTCCCCTGGTCACGAGGTCTCACACTTTTATAAGTTTTGGTCCATTTGCACATTGGGGTTTAATTGTCCAATTCCAGCTCCAGGCTGGGAGGTCTCATCCTTGTTCCTCCCTTCAGCCCAGCCTTGTTTGTGCTTTGGGGCTGAAAGTTGTCCTTGGTGTGCAGCAGGGACAGGATTTGTTTTGTGTCCCTGCTCTGTGAGTGAATTTTGTGTCCCTGACACTGAATGTGAGCTCAGAGCTGCACCTGAGGCAGCACAGAGCCTGAAAAACATCAAAGCTAAAACTTCAGGCATCAGTGGGTGACAAAGCCTCTGCTGCCCCTCCAGGCCATGGCTGCAGGACCATGGTGGGATTCCTTGTGTGTGTGGGAAGAACATCCCATGAGAAGGATAAATAAGGCTCTGGGGCTGCTTCTCTCTTCCATGGTGTGCTGTTCATCTTCATGAAAGGCAGAGCTGGGCACCTTCTCCTTCAGAACTGCCAGCTAACACATTACCTAAATCCACATTTTTATTTTGTTCTCCTTTGGTGTTTTCTGTGCTGAGTTCCTCAGCTCAGTGCACTGCACAGGTCAGCCTATTAAAATCAAGGTATAAATAGTGAGGAGTGAGCTTTTCCTTCTGTAAATATTCTGTTTGAAGTGCTCTGCCTGACACAACTGGGGCTGGGTTTGATACCAGCTCTCTTGTCAGGAGTCAGTTTTTAATGCCAAATCACATCACTGCTGTGTTTGCAGAGTTTGTCTGGGAGGAATATTGGTGTGATAGAGGGCTGGGAGGTACAAAACTGGTTAAAATGTGTGCCAGGGGCTGGGACACTGATCCCAGATCAGCACCTCCTGTCCTGCAGGCAGGTGTTGGCTCTCCAGAGCCTGGGGATGGGCAGAAGCACAGAGAGCTCTTCCAATTCCAGTTCTCTGTGCTTCTCCTGCCCTGTGCTTGCTCTCACTCTCCCCCACAGACATGACAAGCTGTAGGATATTGCCTGGGAAGGGATTCCTGCAGATAAAGCCTGGGAGAGCAGTGTGGCATCCAGACAGGACTTTCTAATGAATTTGCCTTTATGTGGTGCCTTTTAAGTGAGGATCTCCAAGTGCTTTACAGGCTCAAATTAGAGCTGGTGACACCCCAGGAGCTGCTCTGATGCTCTCTCTCTTTAATATCTCTGCACATTAGAGCTGAAAGATGGCCTGGGAGGGTTCCACTGTCTGCTGTGGTTCACTTGGATTCTGCATAATAAATGATGGCTTTGATGGGGAATCTCTGAGGGGGATATTTTGGGGGTTCAGAAGGTGTTGCAGCCCTCTCCTGCTGATGGGGAATCTCTGAGGGGGATATTTTGGGGGTTCAGAAGGTGTTGCAGCCCTCTCCTGCTGATGGGGAATCTCTGAGAAGGTTATTTTGGGCGTTCAGAAGGTGTTGCAGCTCCCTGCTGGCCTGAGGCCTAAGGAGATGGTCCTCTAGGCATTTTGGATGAGTGTAAATTAATCCATTTTTCCTTTCCCACCAGCACTGGCCACTGTTAACTTTCAGAAACTGGAGCCTGGGCTGCTGAAATACCTGGACACAGTTCAGGTAAGATGTAGGAACACTTTGTTCACCCATATTTTCCAGCACTAGAAATGAAGCACTGATGTTCTGTTTGGGGTTTGTGTGTTGGTTTGGGGCTTCCTTCGCATTAGGCCCAATCCTTCTGGAATCAGGGAAGGAGGATTTAAAGTATCCTGTTATCCAGCACCTTCTAGAAAGGCTTTTTGTCCAGCTGTGCCCTGTGTTTAGCTGTTAGGGGTCAGACTTCTCTGAGTGCTGATACCCAGAGCACAATTCAGACCTTTCTCTTGAAGTTCCATCATCTTTTTCCCAAACTCCTTCCCCCTGATGCTGTGGGTGCTCTTTGTTGCTGTGCTACAGGTGTGTCTGTGCTCTGTGGTGCCTGTTCATCTCCAGGGCCTCACTCAGGGTAGATTTACGAAGTTTTAGTGTGTCACTGGAGCATTTTTAACCCTTCTGTGCTGTCTGAGCTGTGCATCAGGGAGGGGATTAATTAATGAATGCCTAATGAGCACTTGTTGTGAACAGCATCCTGATTGTGATGAGGAGGTGGTGAAGGAATGGCAAGTTCTGGGGTTAGTGACAGGTTTTCTCTCTCTTTACACCCTCTGCCCTCTTCTCCTGTGCTCTGCTTGCCCCTAGTGAAGGATGTGAGCAGTTGGGATCTGCCCCCAGCCCTGAGCAATTCTCACCTCTTCCCTTGGCATTGTGTGGAGGGAAAGCCCTGCTGCCATGCTGGATGTTCAATCCCACAACTTTCATGTGCTCTCTTTTCCTCTGCTGACAGAAGAGGCTCTGCTGGAAGTGCTTTCACCTCCTTTAGGTCTCCCAAAATTCCCCAAACCCTGCAGGTGAACAGAAGGTGGCACCTTCCCCACCACATGAATGCAACGTGGCCCCAAAAAGCAGCTCCTCCTTTGCCACACTAATTACAGGATAGGAAGTCTTTGTAGGGATTATAAACTGTTTTATCTTCTCCTGGTTATGAGTTTTTGTTCCAGAAGGTGATAAAATCCCTTCTTTCACTGGTTCACTGGGGATGGATTGATTAAATGTATTTCCAAGAGCTGGAACGTTTTGGGTGATTACAGGCAGTTTCCTCCTAATGAAACACGAGTTCCTTTAATGCCAATTACCTCAGCCAATTGCTGTGGCATCAAACAAAACCCCCATGACACACAGAGGGCAGAATGAAAGCCCAGGAGGCTGCAGGGGTGCACACATTGCCCTGCCCATGCCATGGGGACAGGAGGGATCCTGCAGGAGCTCAGGGAGCTGGCAGGCACTGACAAGCACAAAGCAATTGCTCTGTGTGCAGAGCCTTTAATGAAGACCTAATTCCTGCAAGTTCCTGCCTGCCAGCACCATATGCAGCATTAAAAAGGCATTAAAGCAGCTCAGGTCTGCTGCTGTACCTTGGCAAGCTCTGGCTGCCCTGCACCTGCAAGCTCTCAGCTGGCAGTGGCAGATAAGCAGGCATTTATAAATGTGTGTTTCTAGCAGGAACTAAACACCAACAGTTGGTTTGTCCCTTTGCTGCAGCTCTCTCCAGAAGTGTTTGATGGCACCTGATTGGGCTTTGTGGCCAGCAGAGCTTTGCTTGCCTCTTCTGGGCATTGCTGGCCCACAGCTTCTTGTTCCTCACATGGCCTGAGCTCCTGAGGTGCCTTTTTGTCTGTGCCAGTTGAGAAGAAAGCAACTCCTGTAAAACCACATCACCACACTGGATTTGAACAATGCTTCTCTAGAAGAAAAAAGGCTGCAGGACTGTCCTGAATCCATTTTCACTCTGTTTTTCTCTTCTGACAGAAAGACCAGCCAAAGATGGTGATGGAGTACTGGACTGGGTGGTTTGATAACTGGGGAGGCCCTCACTATGTCTTTGATGCAGATGGTGAGCACCAAACGCTGTTCTTGTAGAACATTTTGTGCTGGATTTCAGCTCCTTGTGAGTGCAGCACCTTCTCCCTGCTTTAAAAGCTCATTTAGAAGGCTACTACTAAAAAAACAAACCCTCAGGGCATCTAAAGAGCAGTGAAAACAGAACTATCCGAGGCTGTTTTCACGGCTCTCTCATCCTCCTGCAATTGTCTCTGTAATTGGGTCATTAGAGTGTTCCTGACTGAGGAGTCCTTGCAACTCTTCTTAAAAGCAAAATTCCTGCTGGAGGCCACCAGCTTTGCCCTCCCTCACCTGGAGGAGAGGATTATTTGAATGCATTAATGCATCAGTAGATGTGCTGGCCCTCACTGAGGGCGAGATGCAAATCCCAACACCAATCCCTGTGATGGCACTGCAGTGTCAGGGAGCAGAACTGTGTCTGATTTCAATTCCTGGCCCGGATTTGTGGTGTGTGGCCTCCCTGGCACTGCCCTTTTTTTGCAGAGATGGTGAACACTGTAGCCAGCATCCTCAAAACAGGAGCATCCATCAACCTCTACATGTTCCATGGAGGCACCAACTTTGGCTTCATGAGCGGGGCTTTGGAGGCTGATGAGTACAAGGCAGATGTCACCAGTTATGGTGAGTTTATTGTCACTGCCTTGCCTGTGCTGCTCTGACTGGGCCAGTGACAGGACCAGCAGCTCTGAGAAGTGACCAGCACAACCTCTGGGACCTGGAGAGATGAGGGGGACACAGCTCAGAAGGAAATTCCTGTTGTTAGGAAAATTAATCCACAAAAACCAGAGGTTTATGTCCAAAGAGGAGACAGGGGAGTCTTTTTACTTTATTGGAATAAAGGGAGAGGCCATGGGGCATTTCCCTTGGGGTCTCTCCAATTTTTAGAGGATGCAGCCTCCTTTTTATCCTGATTTCCCTCTCTCTTTCCCCACTGGCTGAGGTACTTAAGAGGCACAGAGCTCCTGCAATGCCTCAGACCTAAAGATTCCCGTTTAATGTAAACCCCCCTTTTAATTTTTAATCCTTATGGAATTTATGGGTTTCCCCATTGTTTCTTTCATCTTTCAATATCCAGTTTCATTTCTCAGCAAACCCACGGTTTGTTTGTAAAGGCAAATCTCTTCTTTTCCATCCATCCATCAGTGGAACCCTTCCCATTGTTTCTTTTCTCTCTCAGTGCTGGTTTTATCTCCCAGCAGACCCAGAGCCTGTAAAGACAAATCTGTCATTCTCACTGTTTAGAAGGGGGTTTACATGAGTGTTTCCAATTCCCAACCCATCCCAGGAAGTGGGGGATTCCCTTATTCTGAATTGTAAAAAGAGGTGTCACAGATGATGAATTGATAGCTCTTTTTTCCAGGGAGAGATGGTGATCCAAGACACAATTTTTTAAATTTTACCAAGTCAAATTTTACCATAAATCTCTTTTCATCCCAACAGCCCGTGGTTAAAATGGTTAATTGTTGCCTTTATCCTGTGTGAAATTCTGCCTAAGTGCAAATTACATCTCTGAAAGTGTGAATGGCTCTTGTCTAAATGAAGGAATTTTGTGGCTGTTTAGTGATGTTCACTCAGATTAAAGTGTACAGATTTCCATTTTACAGACAATGCCATGAAAATCCTGCCTGGGGCTTTTATTTCTTGCATGAAGCCATCCCAGAGCTGCTTTGTGCTTTTAAAACACTTGCTGCTTTTCTGCTTTCCCAGATTATGATGCTGTGCTGACAGAGGCTGGGGACTACACATCCAAATTCTTCAAGCTTCGACAGCTCTTCAGCATGGTCATAGGTAATGACAAACCCAAATTAGGGAATTCTTTAAACTGGCCCTGCTGCTGGGGCTCTGGGTGGTTGGGAATTAAAGATGGGAGGGCCAAAGGAGGTCTGGAGGGCTCTTGAATTTGTGTTGTCTGAACTCATTGTTCTATCTTTCTTTTTGCATCCCAGGTCAGCCCCTTCCTCTGCCTCCCATGATTGAGAGCAAGGCCTCCTATGGTGCCATCCTGCTGCACCAGTACATCTCTCTCTGGGATGTGTTGCCAGCACTTTTACAGGTACTGACACCTCTTTTAATGCATCCCAGACCTAAAAGGCATCAACCTTTAGAGCAATTTGTGCTCTGCCTTATTATCCCAAAAGGATGAGGTTGGGGGACTTTTTTTTTTTTGCCAAGGATATGCAAAAGCAGCAAATCTTTTATCTCACCTTTTTCACTGCTACCTCTTGGAACTGCAGTTTTGCAAGTCCTTGGCTTCTTTTTCTGGTCATTTGGTGGAGCTTTCTTAGGGCCAGGAGGGAATTGGGGTTGGAGCAGAGGCTCTCACCTGCAGGAACAAGCTGCCTCTGCATGCTCTGGCAATGTGAGAGGCCACTCCTGATGTTCAATTTGCTTCTGCCCTGCAGCCCATTAAGTCAGAGTTCCCTGTGAACATGGAGAACCTGCAGCTGAATGACAGCATTGGGCAGCCCCATGGATATGTGCTCTATGAGACTGTCATTTTTGGAGGGGGACACCTGCACACCAGGGACCACGTCCGGGACCGGGCACAGGTGAGGGCTCAGGGCTCCTCAGGGGCTCACTCAGGGTGGGAGGGAATGATTTAGTCTGGAGAAAGGGGCAGGAAATGGGAAATCTGACAGATTAGTTCTGTGATTCACTCTTCCTCTCCTCAGCTAAGCCCTACACTCTTATCTAATTAAATTTCCAGTTCCACTCTGCTAAAACTTAGAACATCTTTATTCTCAGAACATTCCACATTATTTTGATTATTTTATTCCCACCTGCCCTGACAGTGACACAGTTTTGGACAGTTGAGTTGTAGTTTCAAGCAGAGAACAGTTTCCTCCCCAAATGCAGCTGGAGTGATTGATTATGACACCATTGATGAGCTCTGGTCTCCTGTGCTCTGTTCTGCAGGTGTTTGTTAACACCATGTACGTGGGGGAGCTGGACTACAACACAGTGGAGCTCTCCATTCCTGAGGGACAGGTAACTGGGGATTGCTCACAGTGTGGATAACAGGGTCCCCAAAGAGGGAGAAGTCTCAGAAAGGCACCTCCTCCTAACCCAGACTAGCTTGGTACTCCAATCAGACAAAAAGTCAATCACAAGTTACCATTTGTGATTGAAAAGTGGGGTCTGAGTGCTTTTCCATGGAGCAAATTCAAGTTATTGTAGCCCTTTCTGCACAAAATTTGCCAGCCTTGTTACCACAGCCACAACATTGAGTACCTGAACCCTGTAATTGCAGATTAAATGGGTGCAGGCTTCATCTTCCTTAGCACAAAACAGGTTCTAAGGGGCTTTGGAGGCTTTTGAGTTTCAAACTGAATGAGGGGGAAATGTCTCTCTTCAGCTCTGAGAGCAGTTTCCCCTGGCAGAAGCTGGCACTAAGCACAATGTATTGATTGAGCACATTTCAGCAGAGCTGTGGTGGCTGTAGGAGCAGCTGAGGGGGTGAGGCACTGCTTGTTCTTAAGGCTTGTTGGGAGAGTTTATGGCATGAGCCTGTCCTGTGGCAAACTGGTGAGTGATACCAAAATGAGAATTAAAAATTCAAGAGGGGGAAACAAACTAACAACCCAGAAATCTTCAGTGCAAAGGCTGTGAATTCCTCACTGTTTGCAGTGGAGAACTTTAAATTGATAAACTGCACTGGTTGGTCTTAAGGCTTGTGGGAGAGTTTATGGCATGAGCCTGTCCTGTGGCAAACTCCATTTCTGGCTCTGGTAGGTGATACCAAAATAGGGATTAAAAATTCAAGAGGGAAAAAAAAACTAACAACCCAGAAATCTTTAGTGCAAAGGCTACAAATTCCTCATTGTTTGCAGTGGAGAACTTTAAATTGATAAAATGCAGCTGCCAAAGGTAGTGATGCCACTTTCCCCTTTAAATAGCTCTGCTGAGGCTGATGCAGGGCTGGTGCAGCTGGTGCAGGAGTGGTGCAGGGCTGGTGCAGCTGCTGCAGGAGTGGTGCAGCTCATGCAGAATTGGTGCAGCTGATGCAGGAGTGGTGCAGCTGGTGCAGAATTGGTGCAGCTGATGTTCTCTGGTTTGTTTTCAGCAGGGATTCAGGCAGCTGAGGCTTCTGGTGGAGAACCGAGGCCGTGTCAATTATGGGCTGGCACTGAACGAGCAGAGGAAAGGTGGGTCTGGTTCTGGGCTCCCAAACTCTCCCAGATACCTCTCAGAGGGGAGATGCTGCAGGACAGTCTGTGTGCTTTGCACAGGAGCAGCTGAGAGGGCCCAGCACAGCTCTGGTGGTGCTGGGAGTTGGTGGGAAATGGGCTGAGGGAGGGAATGGGTTAAAAATCATCCTCACCCTCTGTGTGTGATCAGAGGAAAAGCAGTGGCTGCTCAATGCCCTGCACCAAGGTTTGTTTTATAAGGGTACAGCTAAACCCAGGGCTATCAATGAATCTTGCTCTGCTCTAGGTTTCCTAGGTGATGCTCAGCTCCCTTTCTGCTGCTCTGTGAGCATATCACTTCACAGGGAGGGAAGGAAAATACCTTTTTTAATCTGTGTTTTCCCTTGGGGGGTTGATATTGGAGGATCACACCATTTAAAAGCTCACACGGTGTCAGGAAGAGGGAACTGCATCCCCTTGAGCAGAATTGACTGAAATGCTCAAGCCTATCACACACAGTGCTGGAGCCTGGAGGGGGTTGATTCTATTTGAATGGGGAACTATGTGCAAAAGCTCTATAAAATAGATTAATGGGGTTAGGCATGTGACTGGATCGATTTTATTTAATGCAGAGAAGTTGCATAAAAACCTCAGTGCAGCCAGGGCAGCCTCAGTGCTGTGATTAGGAGGCTGCATTAGCACCCAGGCTCTGCCTGCTTCAGGGAGAGCAACTTTAACAAAAAGGTGCTAAAGGTGAATGACTTATTATATTTTGACATTAAAATCCTGAGATGAAAAGCCCTGCAGAGCCCTGGGCATTGGTGCTGGCTCAGTTGTGTTTTGCTGTGCCTGTTAGAGAAGTGATTGACTGCTTTAAAAATGTTTAAAGTTTTTAAATGCATGGTCAGCTCAGTAAACCCCAGCAATCCCAAGAGCTCCCTGCCTTGTGGCTGCACATCCCAGGCTCTGAGGCCCTGGTGAGTGGAGGGAAAGGAAAGAATGGAGAGGCCAGAGTTTAGTGATGCTCCCCACTCAATCTGGATGAGCAATGGGAACATATGGACTCTTAATTCCATTGCAGAACGTGGCTGCTTTCCATCTCCTGCTGTGCCTCAGACTCAAACAGCAAAATCCATCAGCTTGAGCTGTTCCTCAACTCTTCATTACCCCCATTGCTCTTGCAGGCTTAATTGGTGATGTCTTCTTGAATAAAACCCCCTTGAGGAACTTCAAGATTTACAGTCTGGAGATGAAACCTGCCTTCATGAAAAGGTTTGTGGGAGTTTAAGTGGGTTTTTTTCCTCATTTGAAACCACCTGTTTTCCAGCAGTGCAGGGTCTAATGAAGCAACCTGAGCTAACAGTGGGGAGGTGGATTTTTGCACTGAGAAATTCCTTGTTGATTCTTTTGCCTGAAATAGTTCAGGAACTGGTGCCAGCTGAGCCACACCATAATTTAGGGAGAAATCTAATCCCACCATGCAGGATTTAAAAGATTTCCTTGTAGGTAAAAGCCAGCCTTACCCAAAGGGAAGGATCCCCTCACACCCACGTGTTGGAAATTTTAGGTCTTTCTGGAAATTACCAATCTGGCTGATATATTTAGTAATTCAGCCTGGCAAGGGATGGATTAATTCTAGAAAGCTACTGATAGTGCATTAACAATCCAGATGGCTCCCTCTCTTTTATGTTGTTTTGCTTTAATTCAAGGAAGGAAATTTAGCAGGGGGATGTTGAAGAGCCTCTGTCAGCACATACAGAAAACCTCAGCAAATGTTTCAGGCAGCAGATGCCCTATGGACTCTGGCCATGATCCAGAGACTCTTTTCAGTGATGTTTTTAATACCAGAAAGCAACTTCTGTGCGTGCCCCAATATATCACAGCTGCCCCATTTTGTGTAGGAGGGAGAGAGAGGGGCCACGTTAAACCAAAATGGCTTTTAAAAGGTAAAAACTCCACGTTCTGAAATGCCTAAGGGCAGTTTCACCAGGTGCTGAGGGCCTACCTGAAGGATTCTTATTGATGGGGTAACTGCCAGCCTTTTGGGCTGCAGGGTGTTGGAGGAATATTTCCAGTGAGGAGCATTAAAGCAAGTGAGCTGCCAGGGCCAAACAAAAGCAAGATTAGTCACCACTACCCTGAGCTGCTGGCTGCTGACCAGCAGCACTGAAACACAATCAGCTCACAGTCCCCTCGGGGGAGGAGGGAGAGGAGTGTTGTGAAAGGAGCTGTCACAGGCTTTTAGTTGAATAATTCAGCAGCAGCCAGGCTGCACTGGATCAATAACTGCCCCCGGTCCAAGAGATGCAGTTTTTGTAAGGGTTGGAGGGAACATGTTCTGACACAAGCTCAAGGCTTCTGTGGGATTCTCCTCTCCTCATTTCCTCTTCTGCTTGTGCCCTGTCCCAAATTGTTGCCACAGGTAAGAAATAATGGCAGATTTCCCCTAATTACTGCACACCTGCAGGGATGTGTTTGTGTTCCTTGCCAGGAGCCGTGGCAGGGATGTCTGCTTTGAATCCTGTCAGTTCTGCAGTGTCCTTCAGCAAGCCACAGACATTTAATGCACCCTGGCAGATCTGAAGTGTCCTCAGCAACCAACATGAAGCAGAGCTTTTATCCCAGAATGGTTTGGGTTGGAAAGGACCTTAAAGCTCCTCTCATCCCACCCCTGCCATGGGCAGGGAACCTTCCACTATCCCAGGCTGCTCCAACCTGCCCTTGGACACTTCCAGGGATCCAGGGGCAGCCACAACTCCTCTGAACACCCTGTTCCAGGGCCTCCCCACCCTCACAGGAAAGAATTTCCCCCTGATATCCAATCTAAACCTGCTCTCTCCCAGTCTGAATCCTTTCCCCCTTGCCCTGTCACCACACGCTCTTGTACAAAGCATTTCCCAGAGGTGCTGACAGCCCCAGGCACCCTCCTCTTGTCCCCCAGCTTGGCCTGCCAGGGCTGTGGGTGTCCCCAGTCCCTGTGTGAGCTGTCCCTCTGTTGCAGTTTGCAGCACGTGTCTGGCTGGAGCACGGTGCCGGATTATTTCGTGGGGCCGGCGTTCTTCCGCGGGAGGCTGTGGATTGAGCAGCAGCCACAGGACACCTTCCTCAAGCTGCAGGCAAGTCCTGGTTGTTCTGAATCAAGGTTTTTAAAGAGCTGGTCAGAGAGACACTTGTGCAACAGCTCTGACTGATCTCTGTGTCTGTAGGCTGCCCATCTCTCTCAGAGAATTATTGTGAGGTGTGACAGTCTCTCCAGGTAATTCTGTCCAGCCCAGAGAGGTCCTAAACATGTGCAGTACTGACCCTGCAGAGCTGCCAGGGACCACTTCAGCCTTTTTGTATTGGCATTCAAATGCTGTTTTCTAGTTGCAGAGGAGTAATGGGCACAGAAAATAAAGGAGGGCCTTGTTTTATTCCTGTCTCCTCAGTGTGATGTGGAAAGAGTCACTTCTTTGTGGCCATGGCATGGGAGTTAGAATTCCTGTCATCCTTCTGTGGGAGACTGCATAGAACTTCAGATGAGATCTTAAATATTATTAAATAATTTTCCTGTGATTTCCCTCCCTTAGAGCCAGCCTTGTGCCCAGCCTTACTGCCCTGTTCACTTTCCCATTTATTGGGAAAATTATATTTGCTGTAAATCAGGCCAGCCAGCAGCAATTCAGATTTTCTGCCACCTGGGAAAGAGGTGAGGGCAGATATTCCGTGCTTGGGAAGGAATACAGGCCTTCTGTTCAAAGGGAAGAAATTTCCTGCATGAGCACAAATCACAAATTGCACATTTTTGAAAGCTTTATCCTTTTAATGAGTACATTAAGGATAACTCCTGTTCAACAGGGCTTGTTTAAATGTTCCTGGCTGCAGGGATTTGCACAGGGAAAGCAAGCAGAAAACCTGCAGAAAGAATGCAAGTGTGAAAGCAGATTTGGTTTCCTGTGGGGATGCTAACGAGGCAGCAGAGCTGCATCACTAATTCCGTGTTGTACCTTGATTCCAGGGCTGGGAGAAAGGAGTGGTGTTTGTCAATGGGCAGAACCTGGGAAGATACTGGAAGATTGGACCTCAGGAAACCCTTTACCTTCCTGGGCCTTGGCTACGGAGAGGAGGCAACGAGGTGAGAGGCTCTGCTGGGATTGCTCTGGGTTCTTAAAGATCCTTGTTCCAAAGAGCCAGACATGCACAGGACATCAGTTATCCTTTAGCTGAGAGCCAGTGCAATAGAGGGGAAGGACAGTGCTGTGTCCTGAGATCTCTGAAAATGAGGGGAGGTGCTGCTCTGACAGCCAAGGAAGGCAGCTGAGCCTCACTTGGAAATGCAGACAAACCTGAAGTGATGCTGCTTCATCCCTGCACCCCAGTCACTGTTCAGCCCCACACTGGCTGCTCTCCTTAAATACTGCTTCCTTCCCCTCCTCCCAAGAATGGCTGCAGCCCCCCCAGGCTGTGTCAGAAGGCTTTTCTCTCTCCTGCACAGATTGTCATCTTCGAGGAGCGCACGGCGGGCAGGATCATCCAGTCCGTGGACATCCCTTACTTGGGACGCACCCAGTACGTGGACTGAGAGCTGCTCTCCCATGTTTGGCTCATCCTGAGCATTCCTGGTTGCATGTCTGGGGACCAGCACTTGGGCATGCTCATCCCCACGAGAGCCAGGGGCGGGATTTGCCCTCTGGCAGTGAGTGCAGAGGAGAGGACAGCCAGAGGAGGGAGCAGGGTGTTGTTCCATGGATGGATGGATGGATGCAGCAGCTCATCTCCCTGGACTACTGAGGCTCCCCAGCCTGGGTGGCTGTGCATGTTCTGCACCATCTGCTGGATGTGGGGGAGTAACAAGGTGCTGGAGGCAGGTGAGAGGGAGAGAGAGAAAGAACTGAAGCCATCAGAACCTGAAGCTGAGCTCAGCTTTCCAGGGACTTCCAAAATGTGCTATCTCTGGCCTCCTCGTTTTTATAATTAGGTAGGGAGAAAATAGTTGGTGAACATGTGAGTAATCAGGTGTGGAAAGCCATTTTGGTGTGCTTTGAGGCAGGTTTTAGCAAGTCACTCTGGAAAAAGGCCATTATGTGTTCCCTTGTTGGAAGGCAAGGGGGTTGTCAAATGACTTTTAATTTCAGCTTTTTTTTTCACTAAGTTTTATTATGGAGGTCGTCTCTCTCTCAAAAGGAAAAAAAAATAATTTAAAAAGTGAGATGTGTTTTGTCTTCTGTCAAATGTATCATTATGTTTCAGGCCAGGCAGGAATGAGAATTTCCAAGGAGGAGAACAGAACAAGTGAGTCCTGCAGCCCCTCTCCACCTGTGCTCACACTGAGAAGCACCTAAAGATTAAATTCCCCCTTGGAAAATGAGCAGGGATCAGATTTTGGCTGGGGTAGAAGCAAAGGGATTGCAAGTGGGAAAACTCATCCTCCCTGCTTTCTCCTTAAAGCTGCTGTGGGATCTTGAGTCCTGGTTTCTTTTTTCTTTTTGTCCCTCTAAACAGAAACAGGGGATTTAGGTAAACATGACTTTTTTTTTAAACTCACCAGCTGCAAGGCACAGAGGAGCTGCAGCCTCCTCAGGGAGAGGGAAGAAATCAAACCTGAGCTGTGAATCCTTCAGAACCTCCAAGGAGTCGCTGCTTTCTGTGCCAGTACCAGCATCCAGGCTCTGAGAGAAACACCAGACTGTGTCTGTAACAGAGGTATTCTGGCTCTTAGAAACCATCATTTTATTTAACAAATTCAAATACAGTTTGTTTAAAACTGAGAACAGACAGTGCAGCTGGAACACACTCCATCCTGGCAGGGTCTGGCCACACCTATCTCTGCTCCCTGAAAGGACCCAGGATCCTGTGGCCAGAGCAGATGTGCAGGGCTGTGTTCAGCACTCACTCCATCCTTTGCATTTTTTCTGGAAGTTATTTCCTTCCAAGGAGGTGAGGTTGGAACCCAGCAGGGACTGGAATTCAGATTAGTGAACCAAAACATGCAGCTCGGAGAGGACAGCAGCTGGAAACTATTTCAGGGCTATGAAAACTTGGTAGTCCTTGCAAAATGTCTCTTTCCACTGTAGGGTTTGCAGACTGAAGGGAACTTGGAAGGCCAGTAGAGAAACAGAATAAATCTACTTGAGTGCAGAGTTTTAATCCAAGGTAATACCTGTTCCCATAGAGCAGCCAGCAGCATCCAACACTTTCTTTCCAAGCAGTGCTTCAGCCATTGCATCTAAAAGGAACATTTTAAAGGCTTCTGTGGCTGGGAACTAAAGATTGTGACTTTTCCCCAATGGTTTTGATACACAGGGGGGGGAAATAACTTACAAAAAATATTTTCCTTTTGAAAGATTAGGAAATACACAATGTCATTAGTCCAAGGGGAGACTTCTGCACCAACAATCAAACCCAGAGCAATCAAACCCAGAGCATTTTAAATAGTTCTATGTGTTAGGGCTAAAAATAACCAAGTCTATTGCAGGATTACATTTTTCCCCTCAGTTCAAAGGTAAAATTGTGCTTCAAGATTTTTGAAGGAATTGGGGCAGCAGGGGGGGTGAGCAAAGGTTTGACAATTATGGAGGGGGAGGGCATTCAGGGGTTTTGGCTGGGGAGAAGGGACCTGTTGTACCTCAGTTTTTATCTCAGCAAGGTTGGCAGTCTCAAGCAGAGTCACCCCCGGTGGCAGCACCACCAGATGCTGAACAAACAGAGCCCTGAGCCCAGGATCCCCTTCCCAAGGGTGCTGCTCTCTCCATCCAAGGGGACTGGGAACTGCTCCAGGGTGCCTTTTCACAGCTCTGCAGTAGCAGTAGCAGAAAATGGGGCTGAAGGATGCACTCCAGACAAATGGGAAATGGACTAAAATCACCTCTTAGCATCCACTCCCTAGTTTGAAGCAGTGTTATTTGTTAAGAGTGGAAATTTGCCTTTATATAGGAGCACCCTTCAGATTACCCAGAGGCTAATGCTCATGGGAACCCAATTAGGGCTAACCAGGACCAAGATCTGGATGAATATGATGGTGTATGGCTCCAACAATCTCATTAAACCCCACTTCCAATTATTCTAACATTTTTAGAGAACCACCTCCATGCTGGAAACATGACTCCAGGGTCAGTGGTGAGCTGGTGGTGACCAGCAGCTCCCTGATCCTGTCCCTCCATCCCACTCTGGGGGTCTTATCAGAAAGATGGGGACAAACCTTTTGGCATGGATGGGACAAGGGTTGATGGTTTTAAACTCAAAGATGATATATTAGATATAAGGATGTTTTTTTACAAGGAGGGTGGTGTCACACTGGCACAGGTTACCCAGAGGGGTGGGGGATGCCCCATCCCTGGGAATATTCAAGGCCAGGAGCAACCTAGTCCAGCTGAAGGTGTCCCTGCCCATGGCAGGGGGTTGGACTAGAGGACCTTCAAAGTCCCTTCCATCCCCAACCCTTCCATGATTCCATGACCACAGAGGAATGTCAGGGTGCTCCCCAGACTGTGAAACTGAGGAAGGAAAAGGAGAGGAAAATCAGAGAACAGTGATGCTGAAAGGGTTTCTCCTAACCTGCTTTGCCTTTCCCCCCTCCCCCAAACCCTCCCTGTCTTGTGCAGCGTAACAAACACTGATTAAAGTCGGTTTAAAATTAAGGGCTAAGGTGCCATCTCGGAAGGCAGCTGTCCCTTCCCCGGCCAGAGAGCTGCTCAGGCTGTCCCACACATGGCCACGAGGTCGGTGTTTCCCAGCAGAACCAGTCCCCGGGGGCACTGCCGTGGCTCTCACCCCTCGCCCCGGGCGAGCAGCCACACCCCGGCCGGAGCCTCGGCGCCGGGAGCCGGCAGTCCTGGCTTCTTTCTGTGCTTTATTCTCCACCTCCGGAGCGCCTGCTCGTGCTCCGAGCGCAGGAGGGAGGGCGGGGGGACCCGGGCAGTTCGTGTATGCGGCGGTGCTCGGTTTGTCACAAGGCTGGGACTGGCGGGAGGTGGCGGAGGTGCTGCTGCCTCCTGCCTGCCTGGCTGGGTGGGTGCTGTGCTGAGGAACCTCGCAGGCTGTGCAGCAAGAAATCTTCTGCAACAGACACACAAACTGTCGTGTTAGTACATGAAAAAGGTGGCGTAACATGCTTAGATTTCCAATGCAGAGCAAAAGGGCAGTTTAATTTCTGGCCTCGATGTATTAGAGAACCTAAACCACGGCCAGGGATTGGAGAATGAGGTCTCCACCTCTCCAATCACACTGGTCAAACCAACAGTCTTATCAATCCTCTCCTCCCGAGAGAAGGAATGCAAAACAACATAGTTACAGTAACATTTCACTATTCACATGAAACTCTGTGAGAAACTCCACTACAAAAATGAAAACATCAGAAGGCTTAGAAAAATGAGGGTGACATCAAGCAGCGTGGGGATCAGCCCTGTGCCCCACTGTCACTGCATCT
The DNA here is from genome assembly GCA_013398995.1 of Alaudala cheleensis. NCBI lineage: Eukaryota > Metazoa > Chordata > Aves > Passeriformes > Alaudidae > Alaudala > Alaudala cheleensis. The sequence continues at coordinate 21,826 of VWYE01024138.1, forward strand.
GTGCTAGGTTGCAATGTAAGATGTGCCCAAAGGATGTGTTCTATCACCATCTCCGGGGGCTGCTGAAAGCAGGTGGGGCAGTGTTTTCCTGCCTCCTCCCTCCGGACTATCTCCTGTTAATGGCCCATCAATGCACTCACAGGTAACTCCCCTCGGGAGCTGTCTCTGCTTAATGGGTAATCAAGGACACATTGTATGACTCAAGGAATGACATCAGCCCATTGTGAGATGTCCCTCCCAGGGAGGAGGAGCCAAGCATTCCCACCTGGATATAATCTGGGGTTTGGGACAGCACAGCCACCAGCTGGATTCCCAGAGGACAAGAGCTACCATACCTTTCTAAGGATCACTGCTTCAACCACACTCTTCATCTGGACTGCTACCAACACCTTAACAAATAGGGTGTCAGGTTGGATTCTGACTCTGTCAGGGGTTGTTTTTACTATTGCATTTATTTTATTGTTTTCCTATTAAATTGTATTTCTGACTTGGAGGCTCTCACTGGTTTTGCTTTCAAAGCAGTACACCATCCCAAAGTCCTGTCCCACAGATCCCAGATCTGCCTGGGCAGCTGGGAGAGCTCCAGCCCCTCTGCAAAACCTCTCCCTGGCACACAGAGCCTGGGGCGAGCAGGCATCATTCTGCCCCCTAACCACAGGGAATGGGACATTCTCCTCCTGCCCTGCTTCCCCCCAAGGAATGGGACATAAAGGAGCTCATGGCAGATACAAATTCACCACTGCTGAGCAAATCTACCCCCTTCCTGCTCTTGCTTCTCAGCACTCAAGAGCAGCAGCCTCCTCTCCCTCCAGGCCTGGTTCTACACTCCAGTGAAAGGGAGTTGTGCATTTATTTTTTTTGCCCTTAATAATGAAGGACAGCTCCACAGGCTGGGTGCAGATACAAGGGAATAGCTCGTCCTTCACTCCTGCAAATCCACTGCAGAAACACTCAGGGCATGAACAAATAAATCCAAGTCAGCCATCAATGTGTGTGTTCTTCCCTCCTTTCCACTGGAAAATACACTCCATGCTTTCCTCAGGTGGGTTTAACCCACACCTTCCCACACTCCTCACTGCCTCTCTGTGGCTCCAGTCTGGGTCTAAATGAAATATTTCCCTCAGTGAAAGCTTCTGCCTGACCAAAAATCTTTTTGCTGGTACTGCTTTAGCTTTCCTCAGGTGTTTGCAGGTGGATGAATCCACACCCTTCACCCCTGTGCTTTAGCTGTATTAAAGGTAATAAGTCAATCTTGTTTACACAAGGATTTTTCTTAATGGTGCAACTTCTGCCTAAACTCCTACTCCCTGCATTTCTCTCCCCCTCAACCTCTCAGCAGGAATTTAGCATTTTGTCTTAAAAACAGATTAACTATAATAACAGAGAGATTAATGAATGGTTCTGAGAAGTTTAGCAGTAAGGGAAGGTCAGGGTTGTGGAAAATGGAAATGAAAAAGCACATTTAAAAGAGTTTTTATCCTTATCCTGCCCTTGTGTAGCTTTTACTGCTGTTACAAACACGTGCTCTTACCTGCTGTTGGTCTCCATTCAGCCATGCACAGTCAGATTTCCACATTGGGATCTGTGAATCCTTTCTTGCCCTCGTTCACCAGCACAGGCTTCTCTGTCCTTGTGTGCCAGACTAAAATCTGAAGAAGCCAGCAGAAGTCATTAGCTGCAGCTCTCCAGTGCACTAACAAATATTCCTGCACATTAAATCAATAGTGCAATTTAACCAGCCACCCTGGAGCCTAATGGTGCATCCACTGCTGAGAGGGGCTTTGCATAAACCTTCATTTAGGCAGAGCTGCTGCTCTGCAAAATGCACAGTGCACAGAAATTACCCATTTTACAGTGTGCTGTCGTGGGACATTAACCTGCTCCTTCCATGTAGTTATCGAGCAGCTCCCTCCACAGGCTCATCAGCCCTGCAATGGGGTAAGGCAGCTCCCTCCCAGCCAGGGAATCACCTCCCTGCTTCCCCACAGTCCCTCAGGCTGCTTCTTGCTCATCACCTCCCACCCTCGGCCTGTGGAGTCACTCACTCCGAGGGGAAATGCAAATTCCTGACATGCAGCTTTGTGGGGGGAGAATCACCACCAGCTCTTCCTATCGCCATCCCTGCCTTTGGTTGGGGGAAATACAACCTGAATTCTCCAGCACATCCCTGAAAATCCATGAGCAGGCATCATTCTGCCCCCTAACCTCGGCATCACTTTTCACTTTTAAATCCTTTCCAGAGCCTAAAAAGCCACGGGAGTGTCACTGAGCTGGGAAGGGCTCACTGCTGCTGCAGTGCTGTTGCAGCTTTTGCTGCCTCAGAGCTGGTTCCAGAATCCTCCCTTCTTCCCACACCCTCTCAAAACCCAGCATTACCCTATGGATCCCCCCAAAAGCCCCCTCCCCAATCCCTTTGGAATGCTGGCCCCATACAGCCACCCCCTATTCTGTCCCAGGTATTAAAACCCCTCCCCAGCTCGCTTAAAACAGAACTGAAGCTTCTCCTAAAAGCTTCCCTCCATCCTGGCAGCGAACTTGCACAGAGATCAACATCTGTGGAGGAGAGCTGGCAAAATCTGAGGTGGCTGAGTATTTCAGGGGGGCTGTTAGAGGGAATTGCTTCCACTTGCTGTGCTCAGACAGTTCTGGAAGCTGTTTAAAATACTCAATTACACTCATTGCTTCCCCCTAGAACCGGGCTTGCTGGGAGCAGCTTTATCCTCTCTCTCTGAGCAGGTTTCCTGCTTCCCCTCACCTGTTTCCCACCTCGTGGGGTTTCCCTCTGGTTGCCATGACAATCCCCTGCACACCGAATCCTGCCAACCTCTTCCCACCTCCCTGAAAAACCAGGCCACGTTCTGCCTCTGAAGGATGAACAAAACCCCTTTCAAACCCTCCTGGTTCAAGCAGAGCACCTTCACCCCCCCTTCCCAAGGAGCTTGTTTGACCAAATTTGTCTCTGATGTGAGCAGTCACCTCCTGCGTGGAGCTTCAATCTCTGCTAATACTGAGGCAGCAGAGACCAACTGCTGGCTGGAGTGGGTCCAAAAATCCACCTCATCATCCCCCAGCACCACTTCAGAGCCTGCCCATCAAGGTTACCCTTGATTCCAGCCCTGCTGTCCTCAGGGCAGCACCACTGCTGCAATTATTGTGCTGCTTGCCTGGGAAAAAGGCAAAACCCAGCAGGGCTCAGAGTGGCTCTCAGGGCTCTGCAGTGGTGGTGAAAGGATAAACCAAGTGCTGGAGAAATCCTGCAGCCAGTTCTGCTCTTCAGAGAGAGCTGGTGAGAGCCCTTTGCGCTCCTGGCACTGCACACCCGGCCCTGGTGTGGCTCCAGGGGCTCACTCACACTTCAGAAATGATCACACACTCCAGAGCAGAGGGCCACCACTGCACACCATCAGTGCTCTCCTATTGCATCCCACTCCTGCACTGTTAAAGCCAAATGCCAGAAAATGCACATTAAACGAGCTAAAACAGACTCATTTTCAGAGTTTGTAGCTTGATACAGCAGCTTTTACCATTTTTCATGCTGTGCTCTTTAATGAGGGAGGTAGATCATCATTTAGTACAGAAACATTGGCTTTTCCTTTCAGCCAGTGCTTGGTTTTTTGTGTTTTTTTTGTTTTTTTTTTTCAGTAAGCAGCATGTTTTACACTTCAGAGAAGCTTTGGCTCTCTCACAAGAGACCAAACAATGAGGGGGACCAAATATCTGGCTTTTCCTGAGCAATGGTTTCATACAGATCACCCAAGGGACTCCCCTTTAAAAATAAAAAGTTTTTTACTGCAAACAAAGTTTTAAAAGTTTTTTTTACCGCAAAACCCTTCCACTAATTTCCAGCCCTGCCATTTGGAGTCACAGGACTCAAAACAGAACCAAGAGATCACCAGGCTTCATCTCCACAGCAGAGCAACTCATGCACAAACAGCAGAACTCCAAACACAGAGAACCCTTGCAAAGCTCTGTTTCCTCACAGCTCCAGGATAAACCATTTCCTTCCTCATGAGGAGGGATAACTTTCTCCTCAGCTATTAATACCAACTTTCTTTACTTCCTCCTTCATTTTGGGCAGTCCCCAAACCCAAGAAAATAAGCAGGATTTGTGATCCTGAACTTCAGCTTTTTGCAGGGTGTGTGTTTGTGGGCTGAACTCTGATCAGCATCACCAGCAGCAGCAGTGCACACAGGCAAGGCAGCATTTTTGGAGAACAGATGTCTGTGCTTATCTTACACATTCCTCTAATCCCTCCCTTAATGACTCTGTCTAAGCACATCATAATTTTTAATGTAAATCTCCCTGCAAAGCAGGTGTGTGGTTCTGTTTAACAGCAGCAAAGCATGACAAGTGCTGGGAGCACAGGAGGGAGAGAGGAGCCTGTGCTTTGATCTCAGGGTCAGAGCACCCCAACCACAGCTGGCTTTGGTCCTGCTCTGCTGCTGCCCAGACTCTCCTGGTAAAATGGGTGAGTAAAAGCAGAAATGGGGATTTCCAGGGAGCTGGAGGCTGCTGGAGCAGAAAGGCAGAGCCCAAGCTCTTGGAGGCTGCCAGGAGCAGACAGCATTCAGCTCACAACAAGGAGCCCTGTCAGCTCTCCCCAGCCCAGCCAGGAAAAGAAACTCAGGCTGCTTCCGATGCTGGGCAGCAATCCCTGCTGCTTCCTCCCATCCCTGGGTCACTGCCCTGCCTGCCTCCAGCACCATTTGTCTCCTCCTGCCTGGAAACAACATTTTCCTTCCTCCACGTGTCCCTCCTGTCATTTCCCACCCCCAGCCTTTTAGCACGGCTTCCTTCCAACAGGTATTTATTTACAGAGGGACAAAGGGCCAAAGACTGAATAACTGGCCACGGAGTAAACACCCCTAATCTCCTGTACACGGCATAAAAGCAGCTTGTCCATCTCTCCTGTCTGTTGGAAAAAGTGTTTATTTCCTCTTTATTTGCACACAGTGCCCAGGAACAGGGATCTCATTTTATTCCTATCTCTTTCCCCATTCTGGGGAGGTTGGTTGGGTTATTTGTCCCAGCACTGACAGCCACAGCCACAGCAATGTGGATTCAGAGAGGCACAGCAGGTATCAGATAAACTCCACACTTGCTCCTTCCCCTTGGCTCCTCCTCCTCCTTATTCCTGGATTCCTTGTGAGAGCACTGCTGAACATTCAGATTCCTGTTTTTTTTCCATGGAAAATGCACATGGAAATCAGGCAAAGGGTATTCATCACATTTTCTTTCCTATCCCAAAAAGGATGGAGACCTGCATCCAACACTGGGGTGTTGGCAATAACTTGTTTGCAATAAAAGAACAGTTCTGATGGGGTAATTAAGCATTAAAGACTCTCTAAATCAGACTGGCTGATGTTTATAACAGACAAAGGTGTCAAAGTGCCACACGGGGGTCTCTGATCTCAGAGGGACCCCCACCACACCTCCAGTATTTACAGAACCACTCACAAAGCTTCAAAGCCCTTGACAGCCCCTCTGTGGCAGATGGGCTGTGATTGATGCCTGTCACTCTAACCAGCTTTGTCTCATGGTGTCTCCCACGCTTCCTGTCAGCCCAGACAGATTTATCTCTCATCTCAGACTGGGAAGTCTTCAGGAGAAGAACCATCAGTGGTTTCTGTGTTATTTAGCACACGGGGTCCTGCTCCCTGACCCAGCAACGTGTACAGGCAGCACTGATCAGCTGACAGCATCCCAATCCTCCCCAAATGGAACTTCCTGGAGCTCAGAGCAACATCCCAGGCACTAAGACATTCCTGTGTTATCTCTGACACAGAAAGATCCAGGTTTTTGTGGGCACCTACAGCACAGATGTCAGGATGGAGAAGGCAACTTGGCAGCAAGGCAGAGACTGTGTGAGCAGCCCTTCCCTGCAGCTGCTGCTCCTGGGTGACAGCTCACACGGGCACACAGAGCCAAACCTCAGCGTGTCCCAGGACTCAAACCCTCACTTGGGAATTCACATGAAATAACTGACATTTCACCCATGGAGTTCCCAGCTCCAGGAGATCAGCAAGACCACAGGAAAGCCCACCCTGGAAATAATGTTTTTTAGGGGTAATGTAAGAAAGAAGAACAGTTACAGGTGAGAGAAGACTGTATTTCAAGGCTTATGCAACCACTAGCAGCCTGTGACCAAAGGAGATCAAGTGCCCTCCACACATTTTAGTGCAGAATCCCCCATTCCCAGCTTCCATGAAATGGGGATGTGCTCCCTCCAAACACAGAGGAGCAGCCTGGAGATGAGGAGACACTCACAGCCATCTGCAATTTCTTCATGAGGGGCAGTGTCTGGACAGGCACTGACCCCTCTTCCTTCTGCTGAAAACCCAGGGAATGGCTGGAGCTGTGCCAGGGCAGGTTTAGGTTGGATATCAGGGAAAGGTTCTTCCCCCAGAGGGTGCTGGGCACTGCCCAGGCTCCACAGGGAATGGGCACAGCCCTGAGGCTGCCACAGCTCCAGGAGGGATTGGACATCACTCCAGGGATGCCCAGGGTGGGATTGTTGGGGCTGGACAATCCTTGTGAGTCCCTTTTAACTCAGGATGTTCTGTGATCCTGTGAAGTGATGGAATTGAGAGGAATGACAGAGTTGTCCTTACAAACTCTGCGTCTGCTGATAGATAAAACCAGCGCTGAGAGAGAAAAAACAATGGGAAGGATTCCACTGATTGATGGATGGAAAGAAGATTTTTGCCTTTACAAACAAACATTAGGTTTGCTGATAAATGAAACTGGATATTGAAAAATGAAAGAAACAACGGGAAAACCCCATAAATTCCATAAGGATTAAAAATTTAAAGGCGAGTTTTATGTTAAAGGGGAATCTTTAGGTATGAGGCATTGCAGGAAGTCTGCACCTCTCAAGTACCTCAGCCAATGGGGAAAGAGAGAGGGAAATTAGGATAAAAAGGAGGCTGCATCCTCCAAAACTTTGAGAGACCCCAGGTGAAATGCCCCGTGGCCTCTCCCTTTATTCCAATAAAGTAAAAAGACTCCTCTGCCTCCTCGTTAGACATAAACCTCTGGCATTTGTGGATTAATTCTCCCAACAGAACGACGGGGAAAGCCGGGCTGTGTCCCCCCTGCATCTCCTCACGGGGACGAGCTCCTACCTTAGTGCAGTTGGCAGCTTTGGGCTCCAGGTCTCCGAGGGTGACCAGCTCCCGGAGCAGGCTGCTCTCCTGGTAGCCGCCCTTGACGCCGCGCAGTTTGAAGTAGGCCTGGGAGCGCTGCAGGATGAGGCGCAGGTTGACGGCAAAGCCGGCCATGTCGATGGCGAAGGGCCGGTGCGGGTCGAACACCGTCTTCCAGCCGTACACCTTCCCCGCCGCGTTCACCTTGGGCGCCTCGTAGCGCAGCCCGCCCACGAAGGCCACGGGCCACACCGACACCTTCCTGGTGCTGCGCATCTGTGGGTGGGTACACACACAGGGGAGATGAGGGTAAACCTGCCAGGACCCTGCCTTGGAGGGATGTCCCTCTGGGCAGATGCACACACAGGGGGAGTGTGGATAAATCTGCAAGGACCCTGCCCACAAAGGCTACACCGACACCTTCCTGGTGCTGCGCATCTGTGGGTGGGCACACACACACAGGGGAGGTGTGGGTAAACCTGCCAGGACCCAGCCTTGGAGGGATGTCCCTGTGGGCAGGCACACACACAGGGGAGGTGTGGATAAACTTACCAGGACCTGGCCTTGGAGGGCACACTGACACCTTCCTGTGCTGTGCATCTCTGGGCAGGCACACACACAGGGGAGGTGTGGATAAACCTGCCAGGACCCTGCCTTGAAGGGATGTCCTCTGGATGGAATTCCATAAGCCCAGAACCTGCCAGGACCCTGCCTCGGAGGGATGCCCCTGGGATGGAATTTGATTAGCCCGTCTCACCCCTTCCTGGGAGGGCGATACCCCCAGGCAGTTCCAGCCCAGGCAGCGCCTCTGGGGCTCAGCACTCTCCTGTCAGAGGATGCCCATCCCACAGCTGGGGAAGTGAAGGGCTTTGGAAAGTGGCAGCTAAAAACAGCCACAGAACCGAGCTGGGCTCAGCACTGAAAACAAAGCTGGGATTTACGAGTGGGGGTTTTGTCCAGCTGTTGGGCTGCACATGGGCAAAGCAAGACAACAGGAGGGAAGCACCTTGTCCAAGGCCACCTGGGAATGCAGGGATGGCACATCTGGGAAGAAAGGTGATCTCTACCGAGGTATTTAAGCTGCAGTCTCAGGCTATGTAAGGCTAAGGGCATTCCAGAGGGAGGCACTGCAGCTCCCAGATGGGAAGCACAGCCTCTGCAGACATTCCCAGCAGGCAGGACAGTCCTGTCCCTCTGCTCCAGCCCTGTGGAACGATGCTGGGTGCCTCTGCTCCCTGCGGTCACCAGAAATGGAGCAGAGCCACCAAGGGCCCCTCCGGCCTCCTGCACTTGCCCAGGCAGAGGCTTTGAATGGCACTCACCCCCCGCCCCTGCCCTGCTCAGCCTCCCGTCCTGCTCTCAGCTCGCTCTCTTAGATCAGGGATCTCCCAGAGCTAATCTCATCACTGCTAATTACTGCGAACGAGAGCAGAAGAGCTCTGGCACTTGCCCTTCTGCATTATACAGCTGCTAACGGCAGCCCCTGTCCACAGGGAACAATAATGTGTGTCTCCTGCATTTCACAGCACATTTCCTTGGCTCAGTGACCTTAACTGCAGAGACATATCTGAGAGGAGAAGCCTCTACGAGCACAGCACACGAGTGAATGAAGGAACCCTTTCTGCTTTATTCATGTGAGGAGTCTGTCTCAAGATGCTGCCAGAGCCAGCCTCAAAGGGGATGGGGGAAGAAAGAAATTCAGTCTCAATTCACTTTCAGCTTTCAAAGCGTGTGTATTCCTGTGGCTGTGCAAGCTAAAGTGAGAGTCATCGGGGAAGGGAAGGAGGCATGCATGAGGAAATAAATAGGAGATCCCTGGTATGAAAACCGGCAGCTGNGAGCGGGGTTTTTGTCCAGCTGTTGGGCTGCACATGGGCAAAGCAAGAAAGACAACAGGAGGGAGCACCTTGTCCAAGGCCACCTGGGAATGCAGGGATGGCACACCTGGGAAGAAAGGTGATCTCTACTGAGGTATTTAAGCTGCAGTCTCAGGCTATGTAAGGCTAAGGGCATCTCCAGAGGGAGGCACTGCAGCTCCCAGATGGGAAGCACAGCCTCTGCAGACATTCCCAGCAGGCAGGACAGTCCTGTCCCTCTGCTCCAGCCCTGTGGAACGATGCTGGGTGCCTCTGCTCCCTGCGGTCACCAGAAATGGAGCAGAGCCACCAAGGGCCCCTCCGGCCTCCTGCACTTGCCCAGGCAGAGGCTTTGAATGGCACTCACCCCCCGCCCCTGCCCTGCTCAGCCTCCCGTCCTGCTCTCAGCTCGCTCTCTTAGATCAGGGATCTCCCAGAGCTAATCTCATCACTGCTAATTACTGCGAACGAGAGCAGAAGAGCTCTGGCACTTGCCCTTCTGCATTATACAGCTGCTAACGGCAGCCCCTGTCCACAGGGAACAATAATGTGTGTCTCCTGCATTTCACAGCACATTTCCTTGGCTCAGTGACCTTAACTGCAGAGACATATCTGAGAGGAGAAGCCTCTACGAGCACAGCACACGAGTGAATGAAGGAACCCTTTCTGCTTTATTCATGTGAGGAGTCTGTCTCAAGATGCTGCCAGAGCCAGCCTCAAAGGGGATGGGGGAAGAAAGAAATTCAGTCTCAATTCACTTTCAGCTTTCAAAGCATGTGTATTCCTGTGGCTGTGCAAGCTAAAGTGAGAGTCATCGGGGAAGGGAAGGAGGCATGCATGAGGAAATAAATAGGAGATCCCTGGTATGAAAACCGGCAGCTGGTGGGGAAGGAAGCAATCCTCCTTTCTTGTCCCTTGCTGCAAGAGTTTGGCCTCAAGAGAGCAAAGAAACAAGTAATTTCTGAGCTGGGAGCCAGGTGAGGTACCTGGACCTGTAAAACCATTCAAGCCGGCAGACATGAGCTCATTTAGAGCTCCAGCCGGACTGGAACAAAGAGCAAAGGTGGGAAAGCCCGTGGAAAAGCCTCCCCTACTCAAGCCCAACCAGATTGTCAGGACTGAAATTCAGCCCTGATCTTCTAGGGGGACATCTCAGCCCCTCTGCCTGGGAGACATCCATGCCCAAGCGCTGGAATAGGAATTGCTCCAGGGGGAAAAGCTGCACATGTCTCCTGGCACAGACACATCCCTCCCCCAGGCACTGCAGGGAGGGCTCCGCTTTTCCAGGAGGGGAAGCAAAATCTCTGACAAAACTCCTGCTCCTCGTGTGTGCAGCAAGGCAGAGACAAGCACAGAGAGCATCTCTGAACAAAATGTCCTGGAAAGGCTGCGGCTGTGCTGACACAGCCCGGGGTGGCTCTGACAGGGCGCTGCTCCCGACAGCCACGGATTTAACCCTGGGATGGGAGCAGGCAAAGGCAAACGGCAGGGAAGGGAAAGGATCCCTCAAATAAAAGCGGACAGGAATTAACAGACAGCCAAGTGGTGGAGGAGGAAGGTGGGTACCCCCAGATCAGCTGGAAATCTCCGGGATGAGGTGAGGAAGGAGGATGGCTGAGGTTTCATTGCACGTCGGACAGCAGAGGATGTTCCAACCCTGACAAGGCTCCCCACAGGGGAAGGCAGCTTCTCCTTAGCTCCCTTTCCATGGAAGCTGCCTCCTGATCACAGAGACAACCCGGGGCTCCCATTGCTTCCCACGGGATGCTTTGACTCTGGAAACACACAGGGTAACGGAGCTCTGGAGAAAACCAAAGCAGTGACTGCACCCAAAACTAATCCAGAGCTCAGGAGAGGACACGCCCAGCCCCTCCCCAGCTCACTCACAGCATCTCCCACCCCCTCCCCAGGCTAATCAGCCACATCCATCCCCCCGCCCCGACCACCTCTTACCTCCTCGAAGAGCTCCAGGCTGTAGGTGTTATCATCATCAGCAAAGTAAACAATCCCGGGCTGGCTGTTGTTCTTGTTAAAGGTCTCTCTCAGCCAGCGGAGGGCCAGGTTCCTCTGCATGGTGCCGCGGGGGATGCGGGGGTCCCGCATGTCCCCGCGCAGTTTGTAGTTGCGGGGTGTCTCCACGTTCAGGTGGGTGTAGTTGAGCCCCGTGTCCCGCAGCAGGCGGGTGATGAGCGGCGTGCGGCGCTGCGAATCCTCCACCAGGATCCAGTGCAGGTTGGGCACATGCAGCAGGGTGTTGGCCAGCCGGGTCAGCTCTGCCTTCTGCACCGGCCGGCTGTAGGTGGGGGTCACCACGTGGATGGTGGGCAGCGTGTCCGACCAGGGCGGCGGCCGCGTGTACACGTACTCTGTCCTCACCACCTCCACGATGTCCCGGTCCGACAGGCAGTATTCCTTGGAGTCCAAGCCTGCAGCGAGATCACGCTGGGAGTCACCACCATCATCTGGGCAAGGGCATTGTGAAAAACGAGGTTCACTCTCTTGTAACATTGATGAAAGGTGAATAAAAAAGACAGTAAGAGGCAATAAAGCGGAGCTGACGGCCGGGGTGATTGGCATTCAGCCAAAAGCACACCTAATAACCCAAAAGCACCTCTTTAAATACCTGGGCTTGTTGAATATTCATAAAGCCCATGCATGATTCAAACATTCTTTTTAGATGTTTCCCCTGCGATCTTAAACCCCCCCCAATCTGCTCCCATTCCATCTTGTAACTTTATTTCTTCTGCTGGTCCCATTCTGCTGCCTCTCTGATAATGGGGGTCCATAAATTCTTCTCCTGGGCTCTGGTTTCTGTCATTGTTATACCTTTGTCCAGATAGGATAATCCACAAATGTGAGAAATCTCCTGATTATCTTTTACTCTTTTCTGGGTTATATAACAAAAGCAGTCTTTCATACCATCCTATAGCTTAAAAAAACCACATTTTTATCATGCTATAATTTCTAAGTCTCATTAATAACAGAAATAAAGGAAACTATATTAACACAACGNATAAAAAACCCCACATTTTTAATTTCTAAGTTTCATTAATAACAGAAATAAAGGAAACTATATTAACACAACGTAACCTTCCAACATTACATGTATAGTATTCATTTTAATACTTGCCAAAAGCCAACTTTATAAGACGTATTTATGACATGGAGAGAAGAGAAAGCCTGATGGACTCAGGGGTCCAGCACCCCCTGGCTGAGCCACCAGCAGGTCACCCTTGTGGGGACAGGAGAGGAAACAGCCTCAGGTGGAGTTTCCCATAGATCAGGGCAGATAAATAAAGGCATCAGGGACAAATACACGTGAGAAAGAGAAGATTCTGCTGCTAGAAAACCAACACAAAAAAAAAATAAAGGGCTGAGAGGCCAGGGCAGAGTGCTCACAACAAGCAGCTTCAGGAAGCACCCAGAAGAGACAGATTGTAGAGCAAGGAGATCTAGATAAAGAAAAGAGCCACGTGGACTGATGATCCATCATCCCTGAAGAGCTCCAGTGCTCTGGCACGACATTCCTGATCTGCACAATTCTGCACCTGGAGTGGGAGGCAGGGGAAAAAACTGGTGGAAAACACCAGGCCAGTGAAGATCCCCAGCAGCTCAGACTAGGCAGGACACTGCAGTGCCCCACTGCTCTCTGACAGGCACAGAGGAGTGGGGAAAGACACTTCAAATCCAGAAATGCAGAGTGGAAATTAAAGCCTGTAATTGTAGGGTTTTTTTTCCTGCAGAGACTCTCCCCTGTCTCTAACTCACCTGCCTCAAAAGTGAGTCTGAACATAACAGCCCCCTCAGGGGTGCAGATGTGAGCAATGAACAGCCCAAAGATTGGGTACTCTGATCCAAACATATAAAATCCCTGCAAATTGCTCACAATCAGCTCAAGGAACACCAGTGTTGACACACCTGCAGCTTTTCCAGGGTGCAACTTCCACATTTTCCACTGCAGAGCAGCAGGAATGCCACAGTCTGCAGAGATGAAGAGGGACCCCCACTCAGGATGTGAGGCTGCCTCTCCAGTGGGCACAGAACACTTTGAGCCATTGATTTTTATTTTTTTAATAAAGAACTTGAGATGAGAAAGAATAGGAACAGAGAGCCATTAGATCTGACCCAGCAGGGGATTACCCATGGCTGTTTCATAGCATGTTATCCTTCCAGCAGCACAGACTTTGATACCTGAACCAAATGGAGGCTTTGTACCCCTTGGCATTGACAGAAGGGGGGTGGATATCTGGGGGAGGGAACAGGGTGCATGTGGTGTCAGGCCCTGTGTGCTGCAAAGCCCCTCAGCATCACTCAGCAGAGCTCTCTGAGAGCAGAGAACACTGGAATCTGTTCAGAAATAAATCTGTGAAATGCATTGGACACAGACACCAATGTAATTAGCCAGGACTGTGCCCCAGACAGTTTGCAAAGCGCTGCAGGTCAAAGGCTCAGCTGTGAGCCCTGGCACAGGGAAATGCTGTTCTGGGCATCTCCAGGTGCACATCTCTCTCAGCACCTGTGAGCAGAGCACCTCAGAAAGGCTGCACAAGAACAAAATGATTCCTCTCAAGAGCTTTCAGGTCGGTCTCTACCACCACTCACTTTCCACTGGGGGCTCTGAGAAGCAGAGAAGTGTCTCATCAAAGTCATTGGTGAGTTCTTGACCAAGCGCAGTCTCTGTGCTGTAACTGCAGAGGCCTTTCACAGAAAACAGCTTTTAGGGCAGTGACAAAACTGCTGCACAGACAGGCAGTGTGTTTTTACTCATCTAAAAGTCCTCTTTTAGATCCCTCATCCTTTGAAACACTGCCCACCTTGCAGAAGGGATCAGAGTCATTTTTCCTTGCCCAAAGCCTCAGAGGTGGCTGTCAAGGGAAAGGGAGAACTGCTCAGGACAGACTGAACTTCCTGCAACCCAAACTGCACATCAGAGTGTCCAGCAAAGGGATGAGCAGCTCTGGAGGATGGGGATAAACACTGAAAGGGGAGAGAATCCCTCTGAGAAAGGGACCAGAGAGGATGAGAGGGTCCTGAAAATGAGCTGACCTTCTTCCCCCAGACCAGCCTGGCCATGGCAGAAGGGCAGAACCAAGAAGGAAGGTGGCAAAAGGCAGAGTGGCTTCTTCCAACCCCCAAGAGCCCTCAGAGCCATTAGATATTGCTGCTGTGCCAAGAACAGGACCAAACTGGGATGCTTCTGGCCAAAAGGGCTCCTTCAGAACTTCCTGGAGCCCTGTGATGTGGGCCAGGGCTGTATTTACTGCAGAGTGTGACAGGCAGTGTGGAGTCAGCTTCTCAGAGCACTTCAACTCCCCCAGGCAGGTGAGATCTGGCTCTTGCCTTCTCCTTCAAGTGCAAGAGCACTGCTTTTCTGCTTTCCTTAAAGAGAGCTCTCAGCCTCACGTCTCCCAGAGCAGCTGCCTCGAGTGGCAGCTTTGTTTCCTCCGCTCTCCCTTTTGCAGCTTTCCCGTGGAATGACTTTGTGTGCAGAGCCCTGCGAAGGCCAGCAGGGAGGGAATCCTCTCTTGGGGAACAAAGAGAAGCAGCACTCTGGATTTAGGCTATAAAGAGCTCTCCAAGCACATCCCATGGTGTGGAGTTTGATGCCTCTGAAGAACCCCTAAGAGCACTGGGCAGCAGAGGTGGGGAGGCTCCTGCATGGGCATGGTCTGGGAGCTGAGATGGGCATGGCTGCCATGGAGAAATGAAATGAGAGAGGAGATGAGGACGAAGGGGGGGGATGCAGGGACTTGGCATGGGCTGGTTTGGTTTCTCTCACCCTTGTGCACTGCCAGCAGTGGAGCAATGGTGCTCTGGTGCCAGACGGTGATTAGCAGTGTCCAGGGCAGAACTATCAGCACGATAGCCAGGATGTCCCGTCTCTTCGGCATCTCCAAGACTGATTGGGCCCACAGCTCCTCATTACCTGACAGTGAAAACCCCAGAGACAGAACAGCAGAGCACATGGAGAACAGAAATAAATGGGCAGGAAGGAGCAAGGACAGAGAGAGAGAGAGAGAGACCGCGAGAGAGGGAGAGAGCAGCCAAGGCGACACGACTCGTGGGTCTTACCCGTGCTTACAACCCACCCATTGCAGAAGCAGGTTTGGAGGGGCCTCGGCTGCTGAGCCCAGGAGCAGCAGGGCACTTCTGCAGGGCACTGCTGGAGCTGCCAGCAGGAACCTCAGGGACTCACGTGGAAGGAAACCTGCAACACAGAGCAAAGGCCAGTAGGCAGAGAAGGTACCTTCTCCTGCAGAAGGACAAAGCCCACTGAGGCAGTGAGCAGCAGCAGTGTCCCACCCCTCCAGGGAGATGCCACCTGGGTGTCCAGGTGTGGAGGCCCTTGAGCCTCTAAGGGAAACTCCCAGGCCAGTGCCTTGGGAACATCTACCACAGGCTTCAGGAATGCCACATCATTTAGGGGGAGCAAAAAGGCTTCCCCCATGCAGCACCATGTTAAGCCACCTCAGTTCTGTTCTTCCCATTCACCTGTTGGCCTTGCCCACCTCTATTGGTCATGTGTGTCCTGGCTCTCCAGAATCCTCCTCTCCCTGTTTCCCCACTGGGTTTTGTATCCCTGATTGCCCACGCCCATATTCCCTGTAGGTCATTGCCCTTTGCCCCACCCCTTGTCCCCTCAGATCATTGGCCACTGACCCCAAACTTAACCCTGGGCACTGCTTTGATCTTGGTCTTTTGTCACTGGAACCCTCCAGCAAGAGTCTTCAAAATAAACCTCCTAGGAACTCTGTACAGGAGATCCTTCCTGCCTTCCTTCTCTGAGTTAGCTGTGGTGTGGGTGTGTATGGACATGAGTGCCTGTGTGCTCCCCTGAGGGGCTTCTTGAGAGAAATGCTTTTTGGGCAGAGGTGGTGGCAGCACCATCTATCTCCACACGGCCACATCCAGGGCCTTGCCTTCCCTTTGCATCCCCTTTGCAAATCCCTCCTGTCAGGTGAGCAAAAGCTGCTCAGAGCTGCGGTGTCTGAGCATCCCAGCAGAGCAGAGCCTTCCCCTGAGCCAGCCAAGCCCATGAAGGAGCAGAGACTGCCACAGCCACAGCACTGCCTGACACATCAGCACACACTGTCATCCCCCAGATCCTCTCCCTTGGCCAGGGGTGGCTGCACCTCTGCTCCTGGGGCACAGAAATGTGAGCCTGTGCTTTTCCTGATGCCTTAGGGTTTGAGTTTTGATATTTTTTATACATTTGTAACCCAGCAATTCTTTAGTGTGTAACTCCAAACCCCACACACAGTGGGAGCTGCTGCTGCCCCATTGGGGTCACACACAACAATTCCTCTCCAGGCCTGGCAATCCAGGACCCCTCACTGCCTCAGGCCCTGAGAGATGCAAACAAAAGGGAGTTGGGGGCAGCAAACTTGGGCTGAATGACTTCATCAGCTGAAGCTGTAATTGGGAGATGAACCCCCAATGTGCAAATGGACCAAACTGATCAAAGTGTGACAAACCATTGTCCATTTTGGGTGTAGCCCCTGGGGAGCTTTGTCTGCTCTAAATGTACCTGAAGGTCCTTTAATAAACAAAACTACTTTTTATTCTCTGAATTTTGTCTGGCCTCTGTTTTTAGGTAGCCCTGGAAAAAGGCATCATTGCCATCAGCATTCCCTCAGCTCAGCCCATCCTGCAGGCAGCTCCAGTTGGAGCTCAGGCTTCCAGCAGCCCGCTCAGGTTGGTTCCCTCTCGGAGGTGCAGTGCCTGGAGTGTATTAAAGTGCCACAGCGGCTTAGTTTGATGCGACACGAGCACATACAAGATTTAAGCGGGCCGTGTCTCACCCCGGCGAGCAAAGCACAGCACTTAGCGGGGCTGCCACGCGCGGTGGGCAGTTTGCAAACACGGGTAGCACTTTAGTGCCGCTGCTCCCATGTGGGGCAACGCATTAGCGGCTGCTAAAAGGGCTGCAGTGCAGGCAGGCAGAGCCCAGGGATGCTGCAGAGGGAGCAGGATGCTCTGGGAAAAGCTCTGCTCTCCCACTGATCTGGGAGTTTTCAGATGCCCTCCCTAAATCCCCTCCAGCCTGGGCTCTTGGTGTCATTCTACTTGTGTAAATATTTTCCCAGAGCTGGCTTCTTCTTAGTTGCAGGCGTGGAGAAATCCAGGTTGAGATCATAATTAGCCCAAATTGGACTGATCTGAGTTTCCCTTGGCCACTGGGCTGTGGAGCCAGCCCCCAGCACTGAGCCCACTTGGAGCGAAACGGCTCCAAGAACTGACAGGTTTTTCCTCTAAAGGAATCTTGCAATCAAGCAATAGTCAAGTGGCTGGACAGAACCCAGTCCTTCCAAATTAGCACTTCAATCACAAAGGTATTAATTTGCATGGGAAAACAAGAGGGAAGGAGGTCATAGGTTGGGCTTTGTCCTTGAAAGTGTCATGTAAATGTCCCTCAACTAAAGTTTCAGTGAATCATTTCTTTTTCCATGCATACAAAACCAAAACTCGTAGGAAAATTTCCAGCCAACTCTAGAAAAACAGCCAGTTCCCCAGTCAGAGCTCTCTCATCTGTTTTCAGAATTGGTCAAAGCAGCCTCATTCAGACAAAATAAACCAGGGAGGAGGAGGAGGAATTATTCCAGCAAGCATCAGCCTTCTGCTGCATCCCTGTCCAGCTCTTGGAGCCAGAGAATTCCCACTGGCCTCGATCTGCCAAAGCACGGTGCCCCGAGGAAAGAGCATCTGGCCTCATCCCCGCTGTCCCTGTGGCTGCTGACTGTGCCTGAGCAGAGGACAAGGAGTGTTGGCATCCTTGGGATCCTCTAATAAAGCTGGAACAGGTTCCCTGAGCATCCCCGCAGGGCAGGGCTGGGAGGGGCAGCTGGAAAGGCTGAACACCCCTAAAGTGCCTTCACCTGAAATGCACCACGGAGAGGATTCTGCTGCTGGGGCTGGGAGGAAACAACAGCTAAAAAAAGCCACTCAGAGCCCATTCACAGCCCCTGGCACGCTGCCACAGTGGGCTGGCATCACCAAATGCCCTGTTTGTCACGGGCAGCTTCCTCCAGACACAGAGCCCCTACCTTAAATCTGCCTTTCCCTGCCTCCTGCCCATCCCGGCTCAATTCAGCCTCGTCCCATGGGACAGCCCCTGATGGAAGATGGGACCCCTTTGTGCTCTGCTTCCCAGCCCCTCAGCGCCGGGGAGAACGAGCAGAGATCTGTGCATCGCTCTGTCCCCAGCGTCCG
The DNA here is from genome assembly GCA_013398995.1 of Alaudala cheleensis. Classification (NCBI taxonomy): domain Eukaryota; kingdom Metazoa; phylum Chordata; class Aves; order Passeriformes; family Alaudidae; genus Alaudala; species Alaudala cheleensis. The sequence continues at coordinate 40,038 of VWYE01024138.1, forward strand.
TTCCTTTCCTTTTGCTCCGGAGCATCCAGCAGCTCCCGGGTCACTGAGCTGTCACCCAGGGCCAGCACAGCCCACTCGTGGCCCAGCAGGGAGAGCTGCCAGGCACAGGGAATGCTCCAATGTTCCCTTCCCTGTGCCCCCGGGGCTGGCCGAGCTCCCTTTGCACCACCGGCGCAGATGTGACTCACATGCAGTGGCTGTCCCCAAAGGGACACGAGCCCAGGGTGGGTCACAGATGCTGATGGGTGGCTGGCAGGGACATGGAGCCAGAGCCTGACCCCAGTTCTGCATCCTGAGCTGCCCAGCAACACGCAGGGAACAGCACAGGCTCTGCTCCGCAGCATCACTGCTAATTCCTGAAGGGATTTGCTCTTATTGATGATCCTGCCTGAAGGACGTGGTAAGAATTCCTTTGGGGCAGCTGTGAGCGCTGTGAAATCTCCATCCAGAGCATTTCAAGCTTCCCTCTCAACAGCCTGATGCCACCGAGGGCTCTCAGTGTCACAAAGCCACTGTCCCCCCTCTCATCACCTCTCATCTTTGGCCAAAGCTGCCAGAGGTGAGATCCATTTCCTCCTGGAACAGCCAGGAGTTACCTGGGAGCCTGGTGAGAGGAGTCACAGCTTCACACCCCCACACACAGGGCTTGCCCTAAACCTCAAATTTCCCTTGTTGCCAAAGCCAGGTGATGATTTTTGTTGCCGTTTGTGGCACGAGACAAAAATTGGTCTGTGGGAAAATGATGCTCCTCTTCAAGGCATTCACTCCACCCCTTCCCCATCACAACACCACTCTCCTTTTGCCACTGAAACTGTTCTAAACAAAACCTGCTTCGTTCAGATTGTCACTTTAAACTTCCCCTGTCTCTGCTTCCCCAGGGAAATGAAGGAGGAGGAACAAATTTAAACATCAATTTAAACAATCAAACTCTGTTTTCCACCACAGAAAGTATCCTGCCTTTTTTTTTTCTTCTTCTTCACATTTGAAAAGTGAGATGAAAGCCACAAATCACTGGCTCAAACAGAAGTGATTTTGGGGTTAAAGTACGCCTAAAACAAAGGAGTTTTGCACGGTTTGGGGAAGAATCGGGTGGCACATGATGAAAGAGATCCCCATCCTCCGGCAGAGGGCAATGGTGTCGAGGAATGACAGTATGGAAAGGGCACTGATCTCATAAAAAAAGCTTTAATAAATCCTGGAGCCACGTGTCAGTAACATGCTGGATTATTAAACACTGAAGGTTCTTTTTTTAAATCAAGTTAATTGGCATCAGCTCTGACACTTGCCATAGGAAGGAGTGATTTGATCTGCAACCTTTATAGTCAGTTTTACCTCCATTCCTCCTCTGGGGCTGCTCAGCCCCGGTGTCATTAATCCTTGCTTTGCCCACACTGAAGAGAAGTGATTTAGAAAATGTTAAACTAAAGAATGGCTTGATTTGAATTTGTACCTGCACATCTTACTGGAGTAAAAACACTGTCTGGATGTGAAAAAATAACACGCCCAAAAAATTCCCCAGACAAAGGCAGCAAACTCTTTGTTGTGCTCCAAACAAGCCAGGAAATAACAAACAAATGCTGCCAAAACCTGCAACAGAAGCTTTGCAAAGGAAATAAAAGCACTCACGCTTTGGGAGACTCTCACCAAAAGCTTTTCCCTCCCAAAATCTGAACACAGGGTTCCTTTTACTTTTGCAACAGCAGCTGGGTCTGCATGATCTGGGTCTGATTCCTGATAAAAAATGATGCTGGACAGGACAGAGTTGGTCCTTCTGCTCTGCCCACCTCAACCCACACCCCCTGTGAGCCCAAAAACCCTTCTGAATTCACAGCCAGGCTCAGGCAGAGTGTGAAATCAGCCCCAGGGATGTCCTGTGCCCAGAGGGGGACACTGAGGCACGGGGTGGTCACAGCACAGCAGACACTGGGGACAAGGCTGGCTCAGGACAAGGGACCAGCTTGGATGGGGTTGGGAACAACCTGGGATAGTGGGAGCTGTCCCTGCCCATGGAAGGGGATGGAACTGGGTGAGATTTCAGCTCCCTTCAAGCTGGAATTTTGGGATTCTGGAGCGGTTCTGAGCTCCACACTCATCCCTGCTCCTCCCCACACTGCTGGGCAGGGGATGGGCACTCCAAGCCTCTGTCTAAGATTTTTGGTGTTTGGCAGAGCAGGCTTGGAAAGCACAGGCTAAAAATAAAGGTAGTAATAAAAACCTCCTGCTCGTTAATTACTCTGTAAGCCATTACTGCCTAAAAACCCCATAACTTTAATGGGGGCTATTATAAGTGTAGTAGCAAAACTGTGCAGCTAATTAGTGTTTAGTTATTAAGCAGAACATAGCCAGAACTGAGTAATGAGCACACAGAACTGCTGCTTCTTGGAGGGTTTAATCAGGGGTGGTGTTTTCGAGCTCAGACTCTCCCAGTGCAGGGGACAAAAGGACAGAGGATTTTCAGGCCAGCCCTCCCAGACTGCTGTGAGGGGGAATGGCCATCCCTGAGCTGCACAAACCTTGGAGTGCAAGGCAGCAGAGGGAGGGAGAATGATCAGAAATGTTTCAGGTCTCCAAGAGAATCTTTCCAGCTGGAGGAGACCCGGATTCATCCATGAGAATCCAAATTTTGGAGCCAGTGCTGCAGTGGAGGGTTTGCATCATCTCATCACCCAGCATTTGTTTCCTTCTTTTAAAGATGAAAATCATTCCTATGGCCAGAAATGCAGAAAGAATGCATTCTTATTTTTATTTATTTTATTAAATTTTTTTTTGTTTATTTTTATTTATTTTATTTAATTATATATGATATTTTTTCTATTTTAATTTTTTTTAATTTTTAATTTTTTTTTAGATTTCAGAAATTCAGAGATACTGGAAAAGCCTGCCAAGGAATCTCAGTGTCTGGAGGCTGTTTTTTCACTCAATATTTTCTCCAGCTTCACCTGCAAACCTCAGTCACTGCTCTTGCCTTGGCTACAAGGCCATTCCTTGTGTTTCCCAAGCTGCCACAGAAACTGAGGCACAAAATTTCCCTGACCTTTCAACAGCTGAGGCAAAACCCAACCCATCCTCCCCTTCCAGCCTGAGCCCTGTTGCCACAAATGGGATCAAGAACACAGATTATCTCCCACAACAAACAAAAAAAAATCTGAAAATTAACCAGGCTTCTCAGAACAACACTTAAATTTTAAAGCAAGCATGAGTAAAGTGGATCAAGGGAGCTCAACACAAGCACAATTAGCTGCTGGAACTTATTGCCACAGGATACTGAGAAGAACAAGAACTTAACAGGATTCAAAAACAGGATTAGTTGTGTATGTGAATAAACTGCATATCCAGAATTAGAATGAACCACCCACCAGTTTGGAAAACACATAAACCCTTGAGTTTCAGAGCTTCAGCCAAATTTTAACAAGCATCAGAAACTTTCTCTTCTCCAGATTAATCCCCCCTCCGTGGTAGAATCAGGACAGGAGGGGTGGTGGCACTGCTCTGATGCTGTGACACACTCCCAAGGTTCCACTGCTTCAACAGCAAGGCCTGGGGAAGCCTGAAAAGTTGGATTTATTGTCCTAAAAGTGTTTGTTTTCCTGTTCAGGCTCTCACACTCATCCCCACAGTGCCCAAGTGCTGTCCAGATTCTCCTTAACCACA
>VWYE01024138.1:58364-78395 GCA_013398995.1 Alaudala cheleensis
CCGGGCTTGGCAGCAGGCAGAGCTCGGCTCCACTCGCAGCCCTCCAGAGGAGCACCCTCGGCCCCTCTCCGCCCCTGCCCGCCCTGATGGCTCCCAGCTGAGCCCGCCGGGGCTTTGGGAGCAGTGGGCAGCTCTCCGTGCATCTCATCCCACTCCCCTTCCGTGCAGCACCAGCCCTCCCACGGCCCCTCTCAGCCATCCCCACCCAAACCGCAGCACCCCGTGTCCCTCCCGGGGGCTGGCCGAGGGACAAAGGGCAGCAGGAGCGTGGTTTCTCATGGGATGGAGGCTCTGGATGTGACCAGGGCTGCCCTCAAGCTGTGACATCTGCACCCAGGAGCCGCGTGTGACCTCTGTCCATGCACAGAACCATTGGGATGCTCCCTTCCTCCTCAAGGACCACTTGGAGGTGGCAGGGCTTGAAGGGGCAGGGAGAGCAAAGGTCTCCTCTCCTGATCCTGCCCTTCAGTAGCTGACCCAGCTGGGCTGACTCACGCTCAGCAGCAGATCTNGCGGGATGCAGGAGGAAGGAGCCAGAGCGTGGCTGCTTTGTATCCAGAGCAGCGCCCACAGCCTCTCCCTGCCAGAGGAGGACCTGCTCATGGTCTGTACCAATTCATCCCGCGCCGGCAGGGGCACCGCTCCCTGCGACAGCCAGGAGGAAAAGCCAGGCAAGGCTCCCAGATGGCCCCTTGAGGAATTGGTTCCTGCTCTCCTCACTCTCATCACCCAGCGAGTTTGGCGGCCGCGGGCTCGGGGAGCCGCTCCCCCGGCTCACGGCAGCGAGGGGACGGGGATGTGGGGATGGGGATGTGGGGACGGGGATGTGGGGATGGGAATTAGGGATGGGGATGTGGGGATGGGGGCCANGATGGAGGGGATGGAGGCTCTGGATGTCACCAGGGCTGCCCTCAAGCTGTGACATCTGCACCCAGGAGCCGCGTGTGACCTCTGTCCATGCACAGAACCATTGGGATGCTCCCTTCCTCCTCAAGGACCACTTGGAGGTGGCAGGGCTTGAAGGGGCAGGGAGAGCAAAGGTCTCCTCTCCTGATCCTGCCCTTCAGTAGCTGACCCAGCTGGGCTGACTCACGCTCAGCAGCAGATCTCTCCCAGCTGGCTGCACAGCACAGTGAGTGTGTCTCCAAATGCCACAGCTGGGCATTGAACCTGAGCCAAAAGTCACTGCTGAGCTTGGGGGCGAGGCACCCTTCACCTGTCCCTGAGCTGCTTCCAACCTCATCAACCCTCTCCAAGCAGCACCATCTCTCCCTGTTACAATCCAGACATGCACAGATCCACAGATTCTCCCCTGCTGCTCCCTCTCTGTAAGGTTACAGTGCCATGGAAACCTGTAGGTATAGACAGATTTACTTATGCTTTACCAAAAATGGAAGAACAAAGTAAAAAAAAAAAAACCCACAACATTCTGGTGACTGGGGAAAGCCTGATCAGGGATCTGAGAGCAACCTCAGTGATCTTCACCAGGGATTCCCACCATTTTCACTGGGCTTTTTGGTGAGCATTCAGACTCCAGTTTGAACTTGTGCATCTCCAGGGGATGCAGAGATTTCTGCTGAGAAGTTTGGGAATCCAAACATTACCCACAAATGATCAGCCATGGAGGCCCACTGACCAATCCCAGCTGCATCATCAGAGGGACAGGGATCCCCACACTCCTTATTCCTGAAGTGCAGTGATCTGGAGGGCTCCACACCACTGCCTCAGGTGGAAATGAGCTCTGCTGAGCCTGGCAGAACCTGTGCTGGATGAAACAGGGGGGTGATGCCTCCAGGCCATGCTGAAACGCTGTCCAGGGTGATGCTGGAAGGAAGGAGCTTTAAACAGCCTCTCCCTGCAAGCTCTGTGGAAGAGCAGGATGAGCAAGGACTGCCAGCCCAGAGTCCTTCATGCCCAGCCAGGCAGCTCCTGCTCAGCCACCTCCTCTGCAAAACACAGCAGCTCCTGCAATCAAAGGGAACGTGGCCTTTTTTTGTCCTTGGTCTCATTTTTCTGCAAGGTACCCAGGGAGAGATCAGCTCCAAAGACTCCTTGCCTGGGAATTTTGTGCCAGCTCAGCTGGTAGGAAGGGTTTTACTGAGCTCCATGCCTATTAAAAATGCATAATGTCCACTTCTATCCAAAGGGTGGATTCAGCCCCTGTGCTTTCCCAGCGTGTCCCAGGCTGTTATGGCATGCTGGAGATGGATAGCAAGGATCTGTCCCTGGAGGCCCATATCAGAATGAGAAAAGGGCACATTCATTGAATATTTCAGGGGGGAAAAAAAGATGAGAAGAGGCATAAAAATGCTCCTGCCACAAAACCTAAATGCATAAAAATTCAGGGGGGAGGGGAAGGAGATGTGCTACACCTGAGATTTATAAAAATTATGGGTGAGCAGTAACATTTCAGGCTGAGCCCTGCACCAGTGCCTCAGAAGACTCACAGAGCATTGGGAAAAGTATCAAGGAAGCTCAGGAGGGACATTGCTCTGTCCCTGTGGAGAAAAATTACACCCAGAGCTGCTTTTGGTGGCCAGAGCAGCAGGACAACCATGCAAAGACACTGCCCTGACATTTCCCAGGGTTGTCCCTTTGAACCTTCACATACCCACGGGTCTGCACGCTGGATGGGGCTGTGCCACCCTCCCCAAATTCCAGGAGAGGAATGGGAGGAGAGGCTCAGCAGGATCCTGGGATAAAGAGGGAAATGTGCTCTTTGCCTGGATCCAGGGAGCTTCACTGAGGATGTGCATCTGGAAGAGGCAGCAGCGCTGTTGACAGCAGTGTGTATAAACAGAGCAGCATTTCCCTGCTCCCTCCCCCTTCTTATTATAGCACAAAACACCCCGAGTAAAACACACACACACAACAATCCACTGTAAAAGGAAAACAAAGCCCGGAGCGTGAGCGCGCACACGCAAACACACAGACACTCTGCTGGAGAACACTGCATAGATCCAATACCTTCAATGCCATTTTTTAAAAATATTAATGCTGTGCTTCCAGCTCGGTTTATGTAAGGTTTGTTACCACAGGGCTGGAGGCACATGGAAGCCTGAAGGAGACGCTCCCAGCACCACACCCTGTGCCTGCCCCAGCCACCCTGGGGCTCAGTCCTTGGCCCCGCTCTGTCTTGCCCTTCCCAACTCCGCAGCCAGGCAGCAGCAGAGCCGGGCCAGGCACGCTCCCACCGGGCTTTTTTCCTGTGAGGAAGCAGAGCTGCAGCTCCCTTTTCTCCTCTCCCCCGTGTTTGCCATCTGGCAGTGCCGGGAGCATCCGTGCTGGGAGCCAGGCACGAACAGGAGCTGTGCCCCTCCCCGGGTGAACAACCAGCTCATCAGCCGAGCCTGTGAGGGGCAAAGGGAGCAGCACGAGGGCAAATCCTCAGTAAATAGCAGGGTGTGTTCCAGCAGAGCACTCACAGACACGGTGCTGGGCTGCTGGGAGCAGCTGGAGAGATCCCCGTTTGCATCTAGCCTGGCTGGCAGCCTCTGCTGCTGCCACAGCTTCACACCTCCAGCAGCACCGCCCCGTTCTCCTGCCCGAACACGGGAATCACCTCCCCTCGGAGAGTTTCCCCAGGTTATCATCACCTTGTGGTGCTGATAGAGGAGTGGCATGGGCCAGATGCTGAAATGCCAGCCTGAGCTCCTGAGACCCAACCCAGACCTTGGTTCAGGGCTGAACCCTGAAGGTTCAAAGGGACAACCCTGGGAAATGTCAGGGCAGTGTCTTTGCATGGTTGTTCTGCTGCTCTGATCAGCAGAAGCAGCTCTGGGTGTGTCATGCTGTAATTTTCATCCAGAGGGATGGAGCAATGCCTCTGTGGCACTTGATGGTCCCACTCACCTTGGCACGCAGGTGAGAGGCACCAGAGCCTGTGGGAGAGGCTTTGGAGGAAAAAAATTGCCAAAGTCTGGCCACTTTGCCAAACTAACACCGTTCCCCTTCCTCCCACAGTGGCTGTAGCTGCTCATACCCAGAACCAAACGAACAACTTTGTGTTCAGCCTCCATCCCACCAACCCCTCCACCCCACTGTGTGCTCCCTTCAGCCACCCCAGCCCATCCCACTCTCTGGAACAGATCCTGGCTCCTCCTTTGGTTGTCATTTGCAAAAACATCCTCCAATGAGCACCTGCTGTCCTGGCTGTTACTCACCAAGGACAGAGACCATCAGGCTTTCCTTCCCTCCTCGAAGGCAGGGACACACTTTCTCCCCCGGCAGCAGGGAGGGGCTGTGCACCCCTTCAAGGCTCTGGAAGTGGATGGAGGACGTTTCTACTCCCTGATCCATGGCTGCAGCCCCCAGGACACTTCACAGCCTGTGCAGGGCACGCTCAGGGGCAGGGCGGAGGCAGAGGAGGCCAGAGGAGCCCCGGTGCTCCATCAGCAGGTGGTGCTCTGCCCTTCAATTAAGCCACAGCCTGGCGTTTTTCCGCCGGGATTTCCTCCAGAAAAGACACCTCAGGCTAACACAAACCCCCTCTTCTCTGCCTGCTGAGAGGCACCAGCTCAGAGCCCGGCAGATGAGAGCTTTGCATGGAGCTCCCCATGGACAGCGGTGCTCCTTAACCCCCTGGAGGAAACTCTTCGTGGGCTAAAGACCCACCACGGGTGAGCTGAACTCAGGGGAACATCCAAGAGGAAATGGTTGAACCCACTGCTGGGAGCTGGCAGGAGTGCTTCAATAACCCCCAGACTCCTTGTCCAGCTCCAGCCTTTCCCCGATCGTTATCCTGGCCAGGATCCAAGGCAGAGATTGCTCAGAGAGCAGAGCCGTGCTCAATCATGCACCAAAATGTTCTCTGAGGGGCTTGGATTTATTGGGAAGCACCCTCTGAGCTCTCTCCACGTTGCTCTGTGATTAAGCTCCGTTTCCAAACCCTCCTCACACAGGTCAGGAACTCTGGTCCTTGCTGGATGTCACGGCTGGGGAAAGGAGGAGAGGAAGGCAACACACACAGACACTGCTGGAATTACTGCCGGGTCTCTGGGTGTGCAAAACTCCAAATGGGAACTCCAGGATCACAGAATCACAGAATTTTTAGGTTGGAAGAGACCTTCAAGATCATGACTGAAGTCAGAGCCCCTTTGTTTTAGGGGTGAGGAGGCTCAGCAGCCAGTCCAAGCCCTCATCTCTCTCTTCCTCCACACTCCAGCCGTGCTGTTGGCACATCCTCTGCCCCATTCCCTGCTCTGCTGTCCCCACATTTCCCACCACTCCTTCTCCAGGCAGTTTTGGCTCTTACTGGGAGAGAACCTCCTTCAAGAGCAGCTTGTGACACTCTGGGATTGCAACACAATGAACTGATAAAGCGAGACATAGAAGCGCATAAATAATCATAATATCTCCCGTCCCAAGATCACACAAGCAATTTGGATTCTTTTTTCGTGTCCCATTTATAAATATTCATTCCAGAGATGTTTTAAACCAACAGAGCCTGATACAGAATTGCTCCAAAAGCTGCAGCCTGGTGTTCCCAGGCTGTGTGGAGAGACTTTGCAGCCCCACCTCATCCTGGCAGGGCGAGCACAGCCCTGCAAATATCCACAGGGCACGGCACAAAAGAACCAGCTCCTGTGGCAGTCGTGTCCCTGCCATGTCCCCATTCCCTGCTATGAACCTCCAGCTCCAAACTATTATGTGACAACACGGGGATCACGTCACCTTGTCTGGGTTTTCCAAGCTGCCACTGAAAAAAACCACCCGGAAATATAAAAAAAAAGTGTTGTGTTCATGCCTGGAGAAGAAAAATTAGTATGCAAACAGTGATAAATCCTCTGATGGTCACATTTGTGTTTTTGTCATAAGGAGTACGTTCAGTTTAGCTCCAGCTCCACACTTTGCCTCTCTAATCCGAATCCCAGAAGGGCCTTATAAAACCATAATCTGCAATGCAAAATTGCCAAGCATATGGGAGTGTCTATAGATTTTCCAAATCACCTGTGCCCTAATTTAATATGAATAACAATTAGTTTACTCTTATCAGTTAATTGTGCCCCTGGTGGATTCAGCAACGCTGCATCCCCGTCACCGAGCGCCTTTGTCTGAGCAAACTTTAATTACTCTGCCTCTCGCCCAGCCCCGCTCCGGGCTCCGCCGGCAAAGGTGAAATTGCTGCTGAACAAAATTCCAGCGGAAAGGAGAAGGGAGCCTGTGGGGAGGAGCGAACAGAGCAGCCCGGGGTTAATAGCGAGGAGTGAAACTCCGCTCCCTTGGAGCATCCCGGAGCAGCAGCAGCAGCAGCGGATCCGCCAGCCCCAGACAGCAGTGACAGCTCTGCTCCCCTGTCTCCGCTCCAAGCTGTGCCTCCCATCACCAGAAGATTGGAGAAAGGCTTCCTTCACCTCGGGTGCTGTGATTAGCAGAAGATTGAGAACACAGGCTCCTGTTTCCAGCGGAGCTGCGGATCCAAACTCCCGGCACTAAAACCCGAGCCTGCTTCCTCTCCCCCGTCAGCCTTGGCATGGATGGAGGCTGTGCACACACCCAGCCCCGAGGGACCAATCCTGCCCTGCAAACACCCTGACTGCCCCCAGAAGTGTCACAACATTTACCTCTGGAAACGTGTTTTCTTTTCGAGGCGCAGAATTCCCCCTTGTGAATCATACAACAACAACAACAACAACGACAACAACAAAAAGAGCAGATTGAGGACGACTGTTGCCACTTCCATTTCAAGCACCGCAGGGTTTTGCACACATACAGGCCTTCAATCTCAGTTTCACCATCATCTTGGCAGCAGAACGTTGCCTTTGCACAGCAGAGGATGCAGGCTACGAACCCCTTTGGCAGAGCTGAAGGAACAGGCCTGCAGCGAGGCAGAGAAAGCCTGTGGTGTGAGGAATGCTCCAATCCCAGTCCATTCAGCCCAGGGATGCTCCCATTCAGCCCTAGAATGCTTCCATCCTTCTCCTTTCAGCCCAGGAATGCTCCATTCAGCCCAGGGACGCTCCCATCCCGCTCCATTCGGCTCAGGGATGTTCCCATTCAGCCCAGGAATGCTCCCATCCCACTCCATTGGGCCCAGGGATGTTCCTATCCCTCTCCATTCAACCCAGGAATGCTCCATTCAGCCCAGGAATGCTCCCATCCCTCTCCATTCGGCCCAGGGATGCTCCCATTCACCCCAGGGATGCTTCCATCACGTTCCATTCAGCCCAGGAATGCTTCCATCCTGCTCCATTCATCCCAGAGATGCTTCCATCCTGCTCTATTCAGCTCAGGGATGCTCCCATTCAGCCCAGGAATGCTCCCATCCCTCTCCTTTCAGCCCAGGAATGCTCCATTCAGCACGGGAATGCTTCTATCCCACTCCATTCAGCCCAGGGATGCTCCCATCCCGCTCCATTCAGCACAGGGATGTTCTCATCCCTCTCCATTTGGCCCAAAAATGCTCCATTTAGCTCAGGGATGCTTCCATCCCGCTCCTTTCAGCCCAGGGATGCTCCCATCCTGCTCCAGGAATGAGATGCTGAAGCCACAGAAGGTGACCTTCCCCCCCTGCTGCTGCTGCTCCCTCTCCCTGAAGGATTTTTCCCATCACCAGGGTTTGGTGACAATTCTCGCTGCCTCTCCACAGCATCAAGTCCTGCAGATTTTTGCCTCCCAGCCTTCAGAGCGGGTGTAAAAGGAGGATTCTCCATAATCTGTGCTGATCCCTGCTGCTGCCCAGCCCCGAGCACAGATGAGCAGGACACTCACCCTGCTCAAGCCAGGGAATTCATTACCTGCCACATCAAACATGCTCCTCACCTTTCTGCTGCCTGACCTCTGCTCCTCTCCAAAATGGGATATCTCCACCCTTCCCAAGGAATAAGCTGCTGTGAATACTTAATTGCTTTTATTACACTCCTGTAATTGTTATCATGACCTTTCCATGGACTGTTTTGATGTGCCTCTCCCCAGGTCATTATTTCCCAGCCATAGGCTCCAGTGGAACAGGAGCATTAATCTGCTACAGCCAGCAGATCCAAAGCTTACGGTATTTGATCTCTCCTGGTGAAAAAGGGAGCCCACAAGTCAGGCCAGATTGGGCTCTGGCACTCTGGCAATGCCATGAAATCCCTGATTTCCCCCAACACTTCCTCCCACCTCTCTTGTTGATCCCCCTCATCAGCTTAGCAAGCAGCAAAGCAAAAGCAGCCACAATTACAAATCTTAAACACAGCCAAGAGCAACTGGAGCAGAGTGAGTGGGGAGGCCAGGCTGAAGTGGCCAGGATAATTCTGCAGGCAGCATTAGCTGCTTCAACAGCACAGTGAGTCACTCCCCCAGCTAATTCCCAGCTAAAGAGAAAAATCAGGCTTTGATTCTCCATGGAGGCAGGAGCAAAAACACCTTTGCAGTTCTCATTTCTGCTCCAAGCCATCCCACACAGCAGTGCCAGGCACACGAGGCACCAGGCAGGACCAGCTGGCGAGAGGGAGCAGGGGCTGCCTTTTGACCATCTCATTCTTCTCAGAACAAAGCCATGGCCTGTGAAGGGTTGTTTTGGCTGAGGAATCTGGAAATGGGAACCCAACAAAAGCTCATCCTGCAGACCTGCCAGCTTTGGCAGCGTTCAGGCAGGGCTGACAGCCTCACCCTGTAAATAAATTGTTCCTGGTGAAAGCAGAGGAGCCACCTCATCCATCTCAGGTGCTGCAAATCCACTGCTGGCCTTTCGGAGAGACTGCACTATATTAAGGGAGCTGTTTAAATGGCCACCAGCTCACCAAAGAGCCTTTTCATAAACAGAAATGGAACATTTGTTAAGCTGCAGTGGCTGCCCCATCCCTGGAAGTGTTCCAGGCCAGGCTGGACAGGGCTTTGAGAAACCTGGAATAGTGGAATGTGTCCTTGCCCATGGCAGGGAGTGGAGCCAGATGATCCAAAAGGTGCCTTCCAACCCAAACCATTCCATAACTGGCTGAAACACATCTGGATCAACCACAGGGGGCTTTGTGCCCACAGCCACTCCTGGGAATCCTCCCTGAGACCAGGCTCTGCATCCACACACACACACACAGGGGCTGTGGAGTGCCCACCTTTCCCTCAGCTTTACCCCCTGGCTCAGGTGGGATGGGTTCCCTGGGGCACAGGCTGATGGAGGGAGCAGCCAGAGCCCGTCAGGAAGCATCAGGCTCAGGGGCTGTCTCCTGCACTCAGCCCCATCCTGCTGCAGCTTCCCAGCTCCTGCCAAAGGCTCTCCACCCTCCCCTTGCACCGCCTGCCCTCGGGCAGCACTCACGGGTTTCATTTCCTAAATGCTGTGATTATTATTTCATGGGAAGCCAGCTGGAGGTGAGCCTGGGTGAAGTGGGCCTGCTTTTCAAACTGCTCCCTTGAAGGGCAGGGAAGGGAAATACTGGGAAGTATCCAAAAGCCTGGGATAGAGGATGGTGTTTCCTCTCCTCTCCTCCTGGTCCCTCCCCATGGGAGTCAGAAAACATCCCCTGGTTTAGAACAGGGATAAAGGAAAGGCTGAGGTTTGGAGATACCAAGCTCAACCTTTAGAGCAAGGCACCCAACACATGAATAATGGAAAAGTCTGCACAGCTCCACGTTTGAGTTTGCACAGACATTTGCACTTGAAGCAGACTCAAATCCCACTGCCTTCACCCTTCCCTGATTGATGCCAGCATCCAAACTCTGTGCAGGACTGAGGGCAGGGAAACAGCCCATGCAAACAAAGTGAAATATTAACTTATATGTGTAGATGACTATTTCATGACATTTTTTTAAAGTGTCTATGAAACACTACTCTGAAATACTACTCTGAAAAACTATTTTGAAATACTACCTACATTTTTAGCTGTCCCCTGGCTAAAACCCCAGTCACACACTCTGTGTGAGCCCAGGCTGCATCTCAAGCAGCAGAATTGAGCACAAAAGTTTTATTTCTTTGATTCTAAGACTAAAACAGCTCAGGACACCTCTAAGAGTTGGATGCACAACTCATCAGCTTCTACCGAAAAAGGAAAGACCAAGTGAGTGATCCCTGCCCCCTAACTGCCACTCCCTGCCCTAAAAGCAGTGTCCCCAAAGCTGTGGATCCCCTTACTGTCACTCCCTGCCCTAAAAGCAGTGTCCCCAAAGCCGTGGATCTCTGTGCTGTCCCTACAGACCCTTACTGTCACTCCCTGCCCCAAAGCAGTGTCCCCAAAGACCCCAAACTCTGTCCTGTCCCTACAGCTGATACCTGTCCCTAATTGCCACTCCCTGCCTCAGAGCAGTGTCCCCAAAGCTGTGGATCTCTGTGCTGTCCCTACAGCTGATCCCTGCCCCTAACTGCCCCTCTCTGCCCCCAACCAGTGTCTCCAAAGACCCCAAACTCTGTCCTGTCCCTCCATCTGACTGCTGACCCTAATTGTCACTCCCTGCCCTAAAAGCAGTGTCCCCAAAGCTGTGGATCTCTGTGCTGTCCCTACAGCTGATCCCTGCCCCTAACTGCCCCTCTCTGCCCCCAACCAGTGTCTCCAAAGACCCCAAACTCTGTCCTGTCCCTACAGTTGATACCTGCCCCTAATTGCCACTCCCTGTCCCAAAACAGTGTCCCCAAAGACCCCAAACCCGTGGTTCTCTGTCCTGTCCCTACAGTTGATACCTGCCCCTAATTGCCACTCCCTGTCCCAAAACAGTGTCCCCAAAGACCCCAAACTCTGTCCTGTCCCTACAGCTGATACCTGCCCCTAACTGCCCCTCCCTGCCCCAGAGCAGTGTCCCCAAAGACCCCAAACCCCTGGATCTCTGTTCTCTCCCCACAGCTGATACCTGTCCCTAACTGCCAGTCCCTGCCTCAGAGCAGTGTCCCCAAAGCTGTGGATCTCTGTGCTGTCCCTACAGCTGATACCTGCCCCTAACTGCCCCTCTCTGCCCCAAAGCAGTGTCCCCAAAGCCCCCAGACCCCTGGATCTCCGTGCTGTCCCTACAGCTGATCCCTGCCCCCCCAGACCATTCCCTGTCCCCAAAGCAATGTCCCCAAAGCAATGTCCCTCAAAGCCCCCAGACCCCTGGATCTCCGTGCTGTCCCTACAGCTGATCCCTGTCTCTAACTGCCCCTCCCTGCTCTAAAGCAGAGTCCCCAAAGCCCGCAGACCCGTGGATCTCCGTGCTGTCCCTACAGCTGATCCCTGCCCCTAATTACCATTCCCTGTCCCCAAAGCAATGTCCCCAAAGCAGTGTCCCCAAAGCCCGCAGACCCCTGGATCTCCGTGCTGTCCCCGAGCTGTGTTTGCCGGCGCTGCCCGGGGCTGTCACTCACACTCTGACACGAGCACTTCTCTCGGCACACTCGGCTGAGCAGCCCCTTCCAGCACGGGTTGTTACTCGCACGCTCCGCCTGCTAATTGCTTTGTGAAACAGGGAACAGATGAGGAGCAGAACGCGGCTCCTGACAAATTCCCCGGCGCTGTAAATACGGCTCACCTGGCTGTAAACAAGGAAACGCTAAAAGAGAGAAGGGAAGCAGAGAAGGCAGAACGCAGAGTACAGAAATAAAATAAAATAAATCTCAAGCTTCTGTGCTTCAAGGCAGCCTGCAGAGGGGTGAGGACCCCAATCTATTCGGTGCCTCACTCCAAAGGCACCCGGGAGCCCCGGGGGAGCACAGGCTGATGGCAGCACGGCTACAAACCATTCCAGCAGAGCCGATTAGTGCCCAGCAGCCTCTTTGTCTTGCTGAAGATACCCCGAATCGAGGTCTCCCAGGCAGCCTCTCTGCCTTCAGAGCGAAATCCTGAAGAATGGCAGCAAGGCAAGGCTTAAAAGCAAAGCAAAGAACTTTATTTCCTTCAGGCTCTGAGTATCTCATCAGTCAGGAGAGGCTTCTGCACCTCCCAGGAGCTGGGATCTGCTGCCTCTCTGCAGGTGTTGTCTCTGCTATTTTAAGGAAAATATAATTTGCTCTTAATGAGAGTTAAAATTAATAAACTTGGGGCTTTAAGCTCTCTGGGTTGTGAATACACAGGCAGCACTTTTAACACTCTTCCAAATTTTTCCTCAACACAAGGCCTCGAAGCTTTTTTAAACCCAAAACGTCAAGGTTCCCACATTTCCAGGAGCAAGGGCTCTGCAGGGAAACATCAAATATCCATCAGATTCACAAGCACGGGGCAAAACTTGACAGCACTGGTGTCTGAACACCTGGAACTGGTGCCTAAACTCTTGTGCAGGGATGAGGTCCAACAGTGTGAGTCATCCCACCCCAGAGGAAAACACATTTCAGTTCTGGATGCAGGAAAAACACAAACCCAGCTCTCATTCTCTGAGGGCAGAAGGTGCTGGAAACCCTAAAATGATGGGCTGCAAACCATGGGAGACTCAAAGAGTGACAGATAAATGGTTTCTGGAGTTCCTTGTAGGGAGATAAGTCGGAGAGAAGTTCCACGTGTGGGAAATGAACTCTGTCACTGTTTGGGGCACATCAGCTCTGATAGAAGATATCAGATGAAGTCAAGCAGCTTAGGGAAAACAACCATGGGAATTTGAATTCACGGGATCCTTTTTCTGCAGACAGATGGTCATTTCAGCTTTCTATTCTCTAATCCCTTGTTCTGCCAAGCAAACATCCTAAATCCCAGATAATGTAGGTTTTAGCATCTCGTGCCTTTCCCCCAGCATTAGGGGTGCATATGCTGCAACATCTGCATGCCTGAGGAGCTCACAGGCACAGCATTCTCCTACCTGGCTCCAGAACAAACCATCCTGGCTCCAGCAGCCAGCACAGCCCCCTGATCAAGCAGCCTTTTCCAGCCATCCTGTGGATTAAAGGGAATTTTTCCTGGGAATGGCCTTTCCCTAGGAACTGCTCAAAGTCCAAACCCAGAAACTCTGCTGGGAAAAAAACCATCAGGCTGCCAGAGCAAGGCAAAGGAGCTGATTTCTGAGGGAAGAGGGAGAGGAGCAGGAGGCTGATGAGGGCTTGGTGCTCAGAAATCCATTCCCAGTCCCCCTGTTTGTCAGTTCAAGTGATTCACTGAAGCAGCTCCTGAAAACCCACCAAGGGCGTTCACAATTAAACAGATATTGAGCAGAATTTCATGAAATATGCATATTGTTTGTTTTCTGAAAAGCTATTTAGATCAGGCCGTGAAAAGACCAGAAATTGAGAATTAGAGCAACAATCACTCCCCAAGTAGCCTCTAATGAGCTCTGGGTGGATGTGGAACAAAGGGGGAGTCTGGGGGAGCCCTGCGAGGGAGGCACTGGACACACTCTGCTGCTGTTAGAAACGCTCCAGAGCTCTTGGAGCCAGCTCCAGCTCCAGCCTGGCTCCCTCACAGGGCAAAATCTCAAAGGATGAATTACTGCAGCACACAAATCACACCTGCACTGTCAGTGATGGTCACAGCAGAGCCCCCCATGGGAAATCTCAAGAAATGCACTTTTTTTTTAGGAGCTCCAGAGGCAGAGCAAGTCTTTGGGGAGCCCGGGAACTGTGGGAAAGCCCCTGGCTGGGGAACAGGGCCACTCCAGCCGTGCTGTGAGAGCCCAGCCTGGGGACAGGGGGAGGAGCTGGTGTCCCTTGTAGGGACAGAGCCACCCTGAGCCCAGCGCTGGATCCCCTTCATCAGCACCGGGAGTCCTTCATCCTCCTCCCACATCATCCTGGACAGGGGAGGGACATCCCTGACTAGGAGGAGTCACCCTGCTCCACCTGCAGCCTTCCACNGAACAGGGCCACTCCAGCCGTGCTGTGAGAGCCCAGCCTGGGGACAGGGGGAGGAGCTGGTGTCCCTTGTAGGGACAGAGCCACCCTGAGCCCAGCGCTGGATCCCCTTCATCAGCACCGGGAGTCCTTCATCCTCCTCCCACATCATCCTGGACAGGGGAGGGACATCCCTGACTAGGAGGAGTCACCCTGCTCCACCTGCAGCCTTCCACAGGGCAGGGTTTGGGATTTCAACCTGGGAACATCCTCCCTGCTCCACCTGCAGCCTCCCACAGGGCAGAGTTTGGGATTTAGACCTGGAAACGTCCTCCCTTCACAACCTGCAGCCTTCCACAACGCAGGGTTTGGGATTTCAGCCTGGGAACATCCTCCCTGCCCTGCAAACACCCTCCTGCCCCATGAACACCCTCCCAGAGGAGCCCATCCCAGCCCGGAATTGCTGTTTGTGTCTCGCACTCCGTGGCTAATGGCTCATTGTTTGCATTCATGCACGAGGAGTAAATTCTTCATTATTGGAGAGAGATCTGACATGTACAAACAATTGGAGTAAATTGATGGTATTTTCCAAATCATCACGCAGACTCTAATTCTATCTGCAAGGAGCGCTAATTTGCACTAGAATTGCCTCCTAAATTAGGAATTAGAGCTTTTGACAGAGAAGAGTAATGGCTGTCCTTGTGTCACAAGGCAGGAAGGCTGCAGGTCCCTTCCCAGCTCACGCCCAAAGCCTTTTTTGTCCCTCAGAATTTACTGATGGGTGGTGAAGGAGGTAGATCACTGAAGGAGCTTTTAAGGCAGGAAAGGAACAAACTGTTCTTTTCAAAATGGATAAAGCATTTAAACGCAATTGTTCTATAGCCAGAACATCCCTTTTTCTCACGCAGGAATTCCCTTTAAAACGGGACATAGGAGGCTTTGCACAGCTTTTTGTGGAATGGGGATGCTCAGCAGGGAGCAGCACTGAAAATCAGATCTCAGAGCACACAGAGGGTGGATTTGTTCATGCAGGAAGCAGAGGACAGGGTGCCCTGTGCTCTCCCAGACATGAGGTCATCTGTGCCACCCCTGAGGATGGCAGGGAGACAGAAATCACTGAGTTCACTTGAGTCATGCACCCGGAGACCCTCTCTGTGTGCAGGGAGGGAGGGGATCGGGGCGTTCTGCGCTTCCCAAAACGCCAGACACGAGGTGTGTGTTCCTCACATGTCACCCCCTCCATCCCAAACACAGACTCTGCTCCCAGTGCTCACATGCTCCTTCCTCGGGGAAGGGGAGAGCAAATGCCGAGGTGGGTGTGAGTTGGATTGCTGAAACAGCAGAAGGAGCAGCGTGGCAAAATAAATTCTAAAAAAAAAAATAAAAAATTTCTAAATTTATAAGGCTTAACACTCAGGTTGCAGTGTGGGTGGTGGAACCACAAACCCCTGAATTTCCCATGGAAATGGATGGAAGTTTAGGCTCAAAGCAGCTTTTCCTGTTCCATGGACATTTGGGATGTCTCCCACTCAGATCCTGGTTTCCTGGAGGGGTGAGCTCGCCCTCAGCCCCTTGCAATGGGATTGACACCCTTTTCTCTCCCACCTGTGTTTACAAAACCTATGGAAATACAGAATTAACACCCCTTTCTCTCCCACCTGTGTTTATGAAAATTATAGAAATATCGGATTCAACCAGTCCCTCTGGGCAATAAAAATAACATCCTCATCAAGTTCTCTTTGCGACTGACACAGGCTGGAGAAATTTGCTGGGAATTCACAAATGGTTCAAAAGCTATCAGAGAGCCAAAGACAGTGGGATCTCCAAAGGGCCCTGCCTCGTTTGAAAACCCAAGGAAAACCACCTCAGAGGAATAAATATAATTATCACCACAGCCCAGAGAAGGCTCACAACTGAAGCTGGACCCGACACAAAGGGATAGATAAATAATGGAGAGGGAAGGGGGAAGCCAACGCTGCATCTCTCAGATATGCAAAACCACCCAGGCAGACCCCAGGGAGCCAGAGAACTGCCTTTGTAGGGGAATGATTAAAGACAAAACAAACACCACGGAGTTTTTCTCCCTTTGCCTTTCAGCTCCAGCAATTACAGAAACTTNGGCGGGATTTGGGATTTCAGCCTGGGAACGTCCTTCCTGCTCCACCTGCAGTCCTCCACAGGGCAGGGTTTGGGATTTAGACCTGGGAACATCCTTCCTGCCCTACCTGCAGCTTTCCACAGGGCAGGAGCTGGAATTTCGACCTGGGAACGTTCTTCCTGCTCCACCTGCAGCCTTCCACAGGGCAGGATTTGGGATTTAGACCTGGTAACATCCTCCCTGCTCCACCTGCAGCCCTCCACAGGGCAGGGTTTGGGATTTGGACCTGGAAACGTCCTCTCTTCACAACCTGCAGCCTTCCACAGGGAAGGATTTGGGATTTCAACCTGGGAACATCCTCCCTGCCCTACAAACACCCTCCTGCCCCATGAACACCCTCCCAGAGGAGCCCATCCCAGCCCGGAATTGCTGTTTGTGTCTCGCACTCCGTGGCTAATGGCTCATTGTTTGCATTCATGCACGAGGAGTAAATTCTTCATTATTGGAGAGAGATCTGACATGTACAAACAATTGGAGTAAATTGATTGTATTTTCCAAATCATCACGCAGACTCTAATTCTATCTGCAAGGAGCGCTAATTTGCACTAGAATTGCCTCCTAAATTAGGAATTAGAGCTTTTGACAGAGAAGAGTAATGGCTGTCCTTGTGTCACAAGGCAGGAAGGCTGCAGGTCCCTTCCCAGCTCACGCCCAAAGCCTTTTTTGTCCCTCAGAATTTACTGATGGGTGGTGAAGGAGGTAGATCACTGAAGGAGCTTTTAAGGCAGGAAAGGAACAAACTGTTCTTTTCAAAATGGATAAAGCATTTAAACGCAATTGTTCTATACCCAGAACATCCCTTTTTCTCACGCAGGAATTCCCTTTAAAACGGGATAGAGGAGGCTTTGCACAGATTTTTTGTGGAATGGGGATGCTCAGCGGGGAGCAGCACTGAAAATCAGATCTCAGAGCACACAGAGGGTGGATTTGTTCATGCAGGAAGCAGAGGACAGGGTGCCCTGTGCTCTCCCAGACATGAGGTCATCTGTGCCACCCCTGAGGATGGCAGGGAGACAGAAATCACTGAGTTCACTTGAGTCATGCACCCGGAGACCCTCTCTGTGTGCAGGGAGGGAGGGGATCGGGGCGTTCTGCGCTTCCCAAAACGCCAGACACGAGGTGTGTGTTCCTCACATGTCACCCCCTCCATCCCAAACACAGACTCTGCTCCCAGTGCTCACATGCTCCTTCCTCGGGGAAGGGGAGAGCAAATGCCGAGGTGGGTGTGAGTTGGATTGCTGAAACAGCAGAAGGAGCAGCGTGGCAAAATAAATTCTAAAAAAAAAAAAAAAAAAAATTCTAAATTTATAAGGCTTAACACTCAGGTTGCAGTGTGGGTGGTGGAACCACAAACCCCTGAATTTCCCATGGAAATGGATGGAAGTTTAGGCTCAAAGCAGCTTTTCCTGTTCCATGGACATTTGGGATGTCTCCCACTCAGATCCTGGTTTCCTGGAGGGGTGAGCTCGCCCTCAGCCCCTTGCAATGGGATTGACACCCTTTTCTCTCCCACCTGTGTTTACAAAACCTATGGAAATACAGAATTAACACCCCTTTCTCTCCCACCTGTGTTTATGAAAATTATAGAAATATCGGATTCAACCAGTCCCTCTGGGCAATAAAAATAACATCCTCATCAAGTTCTCTTTGCGACTGACACAGGCTGGAGAAATTTGCTGGGAATTCACAAATGGTTCAAAAGCTATCAGAGAGCCAAAGACAGTGGGATCTCCAAAGGGCCCTGCCTCGTTTGAAAACCCAAGGAAAACCACCTCAGAGGAATAAATATAATTATCACCACAGCCCAGAGAAGGCTCACAACTGAAGCTGGACCCGACACAAAGGGATAGATAAATAATGGAGAGGGAAGGGGGAAGCCAACGCTGCATCTCTCAGATATGCAAAACCACCCAGGCAGACCCCAGGGAGCCAGAGAACTGCCTTTGTAGGGGAATGATTAAAGACAAAACAAACACCACGGAGTTTTTCTCCCTTTGCCTTTCAGCTCCAGCAATTACAGAAACTTAACCTGAACCATGCTCGGTGTGCAACCAGCTGATCTGCAGAGCCCTGTGAGTTCTTGATTTCCAACCCAGATGGTCAGGGAGAGAGATTCCTGCATGGTGTCAGGAAAATTAATCCAGAAACGCCTCAGGTTTATGTCCAAAGAGGAGACAGAGGAGTCTTTTTACTTTATTGGAATAAAGGGAGAGGCCATGGGGCATTTCCTATGGGATCTCTTGAATTTTTGGAGAATGCAGCCTCCTTTTTATCCCAATTTCCCAGCCTCATTTTCCTCTGTCTTTCCCCACTGGCTGAGGCACTTGAGAGGCACAGACATACCTCAGACCTAAAGATTCCCCTTTAACCTATAACCCCTCTTTTAATTTTTCATTCTTATGGAATTTATGGGTTTTCCCCATTGTTTCTTTCACCTTTCAATACCCAATTTCATTTCTCAGCAAACCCACGGTTTGTTTGTAAAGGCAGATCTCTTCTTTTCCATCCATCCATCAGTGGAACCCTTCCCATTGTTTCTTTTATCTCTCAGTGCTGGTTTTATCCCCCAGCAGACCCAGAGTTTGTTTGTACAGACAGATCTGTCATTGCTCTCGGTGGAATGTGTTGCTGGGTGACAGGACCCGTGGTTTGTCCCTCTGCTCAAGAACAGATTTCCTGGGATGGACGGCAGAGCCTGAGGATGGAAGCAGCACCTGAGGTGAGGCAGGACTGCCAAAGCATTGGCAGCACTCTGGCAGCTCTCTGCAGGACACACTGAGACACTCAGAGCCTGAAATGAGCCAAGACTGTCATTTAGGAAAGGAGGGATTTCACCTCTGCAAAGTGTTTGAATTTGCCTTTGGTCCTGTGCCACCCACGGTCTGCTTTCAAAACCAGCCTCACTCTTCTTCACAACAGCCATGGCCACGCTCATTGCAAACTGTGCAAAGCAGCACACTCAAAATGAGTGTTTTCCTGGCTTTTAACTCTTTTTATTTATCTCTGGAGGGCGCCTTCCCAAGGTTTTTCCCTCTGCCCACAAGCAGGAAGAAGTGAGAGATGAGGGGTGGGGTAGAGAAAGCAGCAGGGCTGAGAAACGAATCACAGGATGGAAACCAGGTAATTCCAGGAGCAAGAGTTTTAATGAGGAAACAAAGATGAGAAGGCAGGATTATGGACCAGAACCAGAACTTTCAGTGAGGAAACAAAAGTGAGAAGCCAGGATCACAGAGCATTTCAGCAAGCTGAGAGCAGTGTGGNTGGAATGTGCTGCTGGGTGACAGGACCCGTGGTTTGTCCCTCTGCTCAAGAACAGATTTCCTGGGATGGATGGCAGAGCCCTGGAAGCAGCACCTGAGGTGAGGCAGGACTGCCAAAGCATTGGCAGCACTCTGGCAGCTCTCTGCAGGACACACTGAGAAACTCAGAGCCTGAAATGAGCCAAGACTGTCATTTAGGAAAGGAGGGATTTCACCTCTGCAAAGTGTTTGAATTTGCCTTTGGTCCTGTGCCACCCACGGTCTGCTTTCAAAACCAGCCTCACTCTTCTTCACAACAGCCATGGCCACGCTCATTGCAAACTGTGCAAAGCAGCACACTCAAAATGAGTGTTTTCCTGGCTTTTAACTCTTTTTATTTATCTCTGGAGGGCGCCTTCCCAAGGTTTTTCCCTCTGCCCACAAGCAGGAAGAAGTGAGAGATGAGGGGTGGGGTAGAGAAAGCAGCAGGGCTGAGAAACGAATCACAGGATGGAAACCAGGTAATTCCAGGAGCAAGAGTTTTAATGAGGAAACAAAGGTGAGAAGGCAGGATTATAGACCAGAACCAGAGCTTTCAGTGAGGAAACAAAGGTGAGAAGGCAGGATCATGGAGCAGTTCAGCAAGCTGAGAGCAGTGTGGGTGCTCCCAGGTGACAGGAGAGTCTCACTTCAGCTGGAACAGCTCCAGCCCTGCCTCTGCAGTGCACAGATGCAGTGTAACACCCCCAAGCACATCCAGAGCAGTGCACCTGTATAAAATAAAGGATCTGTGGGTTATGGGGTGAAGGTTTTGGTGTCTTTGTTGCCTATGAGCAGCTGGGCTGGCTCAGGATCCTGCTCCCCTTTGTGCACACACAATCTCCCACATTGTCCTGGAAATTTGGTGTGAGCTGTGCTGGGACAGCTGCTGGAGAAACATCCCTGCTCTCCTTCAGCACTGGAAGAATTGGCCCTGGATGCTCCTGAGGGAAAAAGCA
>VWYE01024138.1:78758-96785 GCA_013398995.1 Alaudala cheleensis
TTCCCTTCCCTTCCCTTCCCTTCCCTCTTCACTGAATTATCCAGGGTTTGTGTTGCCAGTCCTCTCCTGGAGGTGCCCAAAGCAGGGTTGGCCTCTCCTCTGACACACCTTTGGCAGGAAGGTTCAGGCCGTGGCTAAAACTCTGTATTTGCTATCACAGCAACTTCTGCACAGCAAGAGGGGAAGGATTTATAATTATTATTTATAATTAGAAATGCACATTTTACTCAAAAGCAGTTATCCACTTTCTATTTGGGCCAAAGAAACACCTTTAGCTATTTCTAATACCACACCCTTCATTCAAAACTGCATTTTTGTGTGCAGGCAGAGCCTCAACAGACTCCATGGAAACCCCCAAAAATTCAAATCTAGCCCATTCTTTTCAGAAAAGAGGTGGTGTAAAAAATGCAGCTTTGTCTTACACTGGAAGACAGAAATACAGCCACAGTTTTCCCTCCCAAATGGTCTTTTTTAAATAAAACCACCTCATCCATTTCATAAAAGCAACTCATTTTAAAATAGCATTACTTTGGCATTAAAAATGTTTCCCCTTCATAAAACACCACTGCTACATTTTTAATATAAGAGCAATTCATATCAGCTAGAAATATGCTGGAGCTTATACTTAAAGGGATATTAAAAATGCTTCCAAGGCACAGGAGCTATTCAAAGGCATCTTTCCTCCTTCTTCTCCCCACATGGGGGATAAAACAGCTTTTCAGAAAGCTGACAAAGGGTTTTCCTTTCTCATCACAACTGTTGCCCGTTTTTCAACCAGGATCCTCCAAATCCTCTGTGCCCAACCCAGCAGGAGATGGAGGTGTGGATTCCAAGCTCAGAAAGTTTGATTTCCTCTCCAGTTCCTGGCAATGGGCACTTTCAGGTCTCACATCAACAATTGAAGGCTCCATTTGAATTCCAGATCACACAGAAAAAGCCAGACAAGTGGAAATTCATGTCCTGCTCCTTCAATCAGCCTCCTGCCCTCAGATCCCTGCCCAAATCTGAGCAGGGTGCAGTGCTGACAGGCACTGGCACACTCAAACACATTTGGCTGGAAATCGTGGCCTTTCCTTTCCTTTCCTTTCCTTTCCTTTCCTTTCCTTTCCTCAGCAGTAGGAGATTTCATTAACTAAAAGCAAGTCATTAAGGAACAAAAAAATAAAAAAATAGAGATAAGGAATGGGAAATCCAAAATAAACGTGTTCATTTTCCAATAGTGCTGCAGTCAGATGCACTGAGAAACCCTGGAATGAAATAAATGTGGAAATAAGAGATTCCCCTCTGCTGCTAGCTGGCTCCTGGTGCTGCCAGCAGTGGGGTCATCTTTGCTTTTGGGGATGGCCAAGCCAGGACAATCCTTGCTCTTCTCACACAGCTGCTGCTCCCAACCAGCCTGGGCTTTCCTCATTGATATTTATTTGTATATTAGATGCTTCAACTCCTCCATAGTCATGAAAAACCCCCCTCTTTGGGTCCATCTTGCTTGCACAAACCTTCTACCTGTGAAACCTCCACTGCCTGGAACCAAACCCTGTTGTTGTCCCCATCTCACTCAGCTCTGCAGGATTTTGGGCTTGGACTCCAACACCCTGCACCAGACCTGAAACTCCTTTTATTGACACCATTTTAGGCAGCCCTCAACATTCTGGCCTGGATTCTTTTCCTTGTGCAGTCTCTCCAAACACTTTTTGGAAGCCACTGAGTGTTGGAGAGAATGGCTGATGAGGAAAGGGAAGGTATCAGCAGGAGCAATTTGCTGTGTGGCTGTGGATGGAACAATGGAAACACACAGGAGCCAGGCAAATCTCACCAATTTACACCTGCAGTGGTAAAAAACTTATCAAGGGAAGAAAAAAGATGCTCTGTCAGCAAACTGGCACCTCTCTCCTCCACAAATCCCTGTGCCCAGAGGCTCCCAAACCTTGCTCACATCCCTCTTCCCCCCTGTGGGGTTGGCACAGGAGTCCCACGGCTGCAAATTGAGGAAGGAACAATTAAACTTCCCCTCATCCTGCCTGGAAAAGGGGCAGAGATCACTGCCACGGGGCTGAGTGGTGGAATGCTGCTTCCCAGCCCTCACCTCCTTTGTTTCCCGAAGCAGTGGGACAGAGCTGGATGTGCTGGTGTTTATTTTCGGGGTGGGTGGAACTGGGAGCAGAAAGCAGCGCAGTGATTCTGCTGCCTTGGGAAGGCTGACCTGAAACAGAGACTGGACAGAACTAGAGAATAAAGCAAATATTTACTGAAAGGCCCCCCAGGATACCCCTGGGACACCCAAACCAGCCCAGATGGCTCCTCCAAAGATCCCTTTCCCCCGATCCCCCGGCCACACCCTTCTGTCCATTTGGGTCTATTTGCATATTGGGTTTAATTGTCCAATTACAGCTCCAGGCTGTGAAGTCTCATCCTTCTTGTTTTTCTCTTCAGTCCATCGTTGTTGATGCTTTTGGGACGGAAAGTTGTCCTTGGTTTTCAGCAGGAAAGGATTTGTTTTGTCTACCTACTCCCTACTAGCACTTAATGTGAAGCTTAAAACTACAACAGAAACAGCCTGGAATGTGGAAAACATAAAAGCTAAAACTAAAGGCATCATTTCCCCCCTTTAGAGGCTTGACAAGGCCTTTTCCTTGTCAAGTCTCTATTCTACCCTGCCCGAGGCAGCAGAATGAAACCCCCGTGTGTGTCCCTGGCTGGTTCGATGATTGCCCACCTGGCTGTGCCCCCTCCTGCCCGGTGGGCAGCGCTTCCACATCCCAGCGCCAGCGCTTTGTTGTTTTCTCTCAGCAGTGGAAAAGCAAATGTTTACAGAAAGGGCTGCAGCGTTCTGCCAGGTGGGGATCGAGCATTAACGAGGTGGGGATGTGGAATTTGTCAGGCTTTTGAGGAGCCGGGGGAGAAGCGTTCATTAGCTGGCGAGATGCATTCCCAGGCAGCAGCGAGGCTCCCCTTTCCATCAGCAAATCACACCTCGTGCGGGATTAGCTGATGCCTTTAATGATAATGTAAGAAGATTACACTTCCCCTTTCTCTTCACGATCCAAAGCCCTTAAATACAGCAAACCAGTGAAATATCACCGTGGAATTACCACTCTCCTCACAGGGAAAGCTGGAGAGGCCATCGGAGCAGAGCAACACCTGGAACGTGTTCCTACAACAGCCCAGAGAGGGAAAACAGGAGCAGTGAACGCCTCAGATCCATCTCCAGCAGGGCCTGGGGCAGGGACAGTGCTCAGGAGATCGGGGATGCTCCTTGTGATGGGGATAATCCAACCCCTGAGCTCCATCAAGGCTCTTCTTTTGGGATGTTTCCAGTCTGAGCCCAGCTGAGGAACGTGCCCATGGATCCTGGGAATTGGGAAGCAGGGGAATCCCATCCTGCCTTGTCCCTGATAGCCTCTTCCTGTGGAGGGGTTTGCAGCTTTAAGCGCTGGTATCCAGGGGATATTGATATTGGGAGATGCAAATTAAGGAACATTTCTCTAACACTGAAAGCTCTAATTAACAAATAGTCCATCCAGGCTCAGTTAAATATTTAAATGATCTGACAGAGCTGAGCAGGGCTTGAAGTGGAGCTGAAGCTTTTTATTATTATTATTTTTATTTATGTATTTTATTATTTTTGGGGGGTTTTTTGTTTTAAAGCAGGAGGGCTCCACTCTGCGAGTTTAGGGACAGGGGAGCTGGAACTAAACCAAAGGGAATAAAGATGAAATCAAGGGTGTAACAGAAAATTGGCAGTGGATGGGAGGGGGGAGTTTTCTATGAATTAAATTATTCAATTGAGGTCCTGCTGAACTTCCCCCAGGCTCTAATCCTCTGCTGAGGAGCAGGAAAACCCTGATCTTCCTTTGAGCACCCACAATTAGAGCCCTGATTGCTCTTTTGTGCACACCTGGAGGGCTTTGCTCTCCCTGGACACTGGGATTTCAGGGATGTGGCTGCATTTCCACTGAGGGATGGGAGAAGCTGATCTCAGTCCTCAGGTTTTCTCAAAGCTGAGCAAACTCACAGAGGATTGTGGTGAAAAAAAAAAAAGCAAAACAAATAAAAATAGTTTCTACTGGAGCACCTGGAATAAACTCAAGCTCAACAAAGGGATTCTCATTTCTGGGAACCAAACTAGTTTCTATTTAATTTCATATCATTCATCTTCCCTCTTGCTGTACCTCCACCCATGTGTTTCTGCTTCTCCCTGAGCCACCAGAATGAATAAAAATCCCAGGTTGAGCCTTTATTAGCTTGTGTAATGCAAGTCAAGCTGCTCTGAACATCCTCTTGTTGGGTATTAATGCAGCCTGCCATTTGTTACACGAGTATTTTGCTGTGGCAGACAGAAAGTGACATTTATGGGTCTATCATGAGAATGAATTTCACCATCCATTAAAATGATGTACAGGTAAACACTCCATTCATTTTAAATCCAGGAGCTTTGGTCCTTTCTCTGCTCTGCTGGATGGGCCCATCAATACAACCACTATTAGCCAAACTATTTGCTGGGAAGTGAGAACGACTGAAAAATGTTACAGGCCTGTAATTAAAGGGGTTGTAGCTTGAAGGGAGAGGAGAAGAATTAAAGTTGTTGGTGGATTCTGCTCCTTTAGATCTGAGATCACTGGAGCTGGAAAGGCACAGCCACGTTCCATCAGCAGGAGACATCAGCAGCCACTGCAACCAGCCCAGGGCCAGATCTACTTCATTTTTATCTAAAATTCAAATTTAAAAATGTCATTGTCTGGAAAATCTGTAAACCCAGGTTTTCTAACCACTCTGTGGGGTGCAGCCTCTATAGAAAGGCAACAGCAAGTTCTTGGCACTGAGGCTGTTGGTGAAGTTGTCCCTTTGTGGGAGAGGTTGGTGTCACTCAGCCACCACGTCCCACCCTTCTGGCCAGAGCTGAAGGAGAAGTTTTTATTACTATAATAATTTATTTCCATTGATGCCCTAAGTTTGAGCTTTCATATTTTCCAGGTCCTGCACTGCATTAATAGATAACTCTGAATTTCATATAAAGTCTTAAGTTCTCCTCACAGCTCAGACAGAACAATCCCTCTCCAGCCCCAGAACCAAGGGCAGCTTCAGCCCCAAAAAGTGCAAACAACAGGGAACTGAGGGGAGCAAACTGGGAGGGTGGGAATTCATTAACTGGAGCTGTAATTGGGCAATTAACCCCAATATGGAAATGGACCAAAACTTATAAAAGTGAAAATTCATGACCCCTGGTCCATCTTGGGCGGAGCCATGGCCAGGCTCTTGCACTGCCAAAGGTGAGTCCTTTAAAACCCTTTTTAATAAATCCCTGCTTTATTCCTTTAACACTGCCCAGCCTCTGCTCCAGGGAACCTCTCCAGGCATCACCATAAGAATATTTTCAAATCCCCTGCTTGGGAGGATGTCCCTGATGTTTTCTAGAGAAATGCCACGAGAAATGAGCGAGGCAGGAAGCAAAGGAGCTCCAAACGTGAGCCACGTCCCTTGGAAAATGAGGCCCCGTTGTTTACCCACTGTAATTGTGGAAATTAAGGTAATAACAATTACAGTTAAGTGACTCATATGTACAACGGTGCAATTCATTTGGGCTGGGAGGCAGAGTTATTGTGGATGGAATAAAAGGGAATGATGATGGATCTGGCTGTGTGTGTGAGTCAGGCAAGGGCCCAGCCCTTCTGCAGAGCCACGTGAAGCTCCTGGGATCATCAGGGAGCAGCTCCCACTTCCCTGGGTGCACCATTAAACCTGGCTCTGACAACCTCTGGTGCTTTCTGCAAAATAAAAAAAAATTCCAATGGCTGCGTTTCCAGAGTCTAAATATTTCTGACTGGAGCCTGTGATTTATCACCTGCAGTCTCCTGTTCATCCCTGAGAATTTAGAAGCTATGGCAGGAAAACTTTTAAGAAAGAAATCTCTCTTTTCCTGATAACATTCTTCAAAATAAGTGAAAAAAAAGAAAAGAAAAAGGGTGTAGAAAAATCAATGCAAAAATTTATTTCTGAGTAAGATGTGTTATAAAATGCTCCTAGAGGCATCATCAGGTCTAGGATTCCCATAAATAAGTTTTCCATAATCAGTCAGTATTTAATTAACACCTAGAAACTGCCTGACAGAATCTAAATGGAATCTTTAAGGCACTTAATTTAGCAAGTGTTGCTGAAATGGATTGCAAATGCTTCTCCTGGCCAGTTGTTTCTCTCCCACAGATGCAAAAGCTTTATCTCAAGGGCAGCTTGCCTGCCTGGGTTTGGGCAGCCTGAGAAGCCACAATTCACTTTCAAAGTGGATCTGTTTCCATCATCCTCCTGTTTCTCTCATTACAGCCCCTTCCCTGAGGAAAGGCAAGCCAAGAGAACCTGTTAGCTGAGGCTGAGACAAGGAAGCAGGAAGCAAGAGGGTATTTCCCAAAAAGTGCTGCAGGAATAATTGCTGAAACTGCACGGCTCTTGTTCCATCAAACAAATGATTTACAGAGTAATCCTCTCCTTGCTAATTTCTGTTCACATTCATTTGGACACGTGTGTCTCCAGCTGCCTCTGTACCAGCTAAGCTTTGATCTCTTTATTAGCAGGGGTCCTTGGGAATGTGTTTTTATTAAAAACCATGCCCTGGAAGATGTTCTGTTTGCTGAGTGAGGGTTAAAGGCTGACACTTCTGGGGCAGAGCAGGAGAGATCTGCTGGAATTTCCAGTGGAGGGGGGAGAAAGGCTCCATTTGTCTGGAGATTGTCACCAAATCCCACTGGAAGCCCACCCTGCCTGAGGTACTTTCAGAGGGGGTGAAACCAAACATGGAGGGAAAAGTGCAACCAGAGGGGCAAAGATTCCTCTCCCAACATGATTCCACAGCCTCCAGACATGGGGATTTCAGAGATTCTCCACTCACCTGTGGCATCTTTGTAATTCTCAGGCCACAAAGGATTTTTCCTTTTTTTTTTTTNCCACTGGAAGCCCACCCTGCCTGAGGTACTTTCAGAGGGGGTGAAACCAAACATGGAGGGAAAAGTGCAACCAGAGGGGCAAAGATTCCTCTTCCAACATGACTCCACAGCCTCCAGACATGGGGATTTCAGAGATTCTCCACTCACCTGTGGCATCTTTGTATTTCAGAGGTAATGATGGATTTTTCCTCTTTTTCCCCCATTAATTTGGACAAGCATCACTCTGTGATTTCTCATTCTCACGTAGGTGCAGACAACCTGGGAAAATCACATTTCGTGCTGGATTCTCACTGTCTGTGCCACGTTTTGAGCTGAGCGAGACACTCAGCCCATTCTCCATTATTTAGTGATCCCCACTGCTGTGGAAAGTCCTCCTCTCAGCTGGGGAGGGCAGGGAGAGGAGCAGATGTAGCAGAAATGCGGAGCACTGAAGCCCCACAGCTCCTCTCTCTCCATGGAGGGCCCTGCAGCAGGGTTAGCCCAGGGAACAGGTGAGGTACCAAGATCGCCACAATCTGACCCCAACAAAACCCATTTAACTCTTTGGTGGAGCTGCAGAGCAGCGTCCCACCCCCGTATCAGAGTTCAGGGTGTTCTCCTGTCACAAGCTGCCTGTCCCTGTCCCTCCCCAGCTGTCACCTCCCAGAGAAGCAGGCCCGGGCTGCAGCTGGTGCTGAGCAGTTTCCAGGCAGCTGTGCCCATTGTTCCCTCCGCAGACAAGGGATGTTTGCAAATGTGTTTGAATTCCCCCAGCCACAGTGGATTGCAGCCATGCCAGGTTTTCAGCTGATTGTGATGGACACGAGATCATTCACACGTTATAAACATCGGTTTACAATGAAGAATGATTGTTTTGGAGCCTGACAAGGAAGGGCTTGAGAAACAGCCATTTGTTTTTTTGTGAAGCTCAGGCATTCAAAGCCATTCACAAAATGGCTACAAATAAGAAGAAGGCAGCAGCAGCTGAAAGAAAATGATCTGGGGAGGAAACTCACACTGGCCATGTGTGTTTTTCCACTTTTTTTTGGTTTTGTTTGTTTTTTGGGGTTTTTTTTGGCAGCAGGATATGAGACACTGCTTGGAGCATCTCCTTGTCACTGGAAGCAAAGTCAAGACTAATCTCAGCCCGTGGGCTCTGTTTGTAGATCTTGCTCCCAGACTCAGCAAAGCAAAGCAGAGCAGAGCCAAATGTCCACCCCCAGCTGTTCCAAACGCTGCTCCCAGCTCAGAGCAGCTCTGGCTGCTGGGAGCAAAGTCAGACCTAATCCCAGCGTGTGGGCTGCTGTCTGCAGAGCTCACAGACACAAACCAGCCCGAATGTCCAACCCAAACGGCTCCCAAAAACCTCTCCTGGCCAGGACAGAAGGGGAAAGTGCTGCCACAGCAGTGCTCAGAGCCAGGGTGCAGAGGGGATGTGGCAGTTCTGAGCATTTTGTGTTATTTTGGAGAGGACTCCAACTCCTCCCATTCCACTCCCTCAGCAGTCTCACCTCACCTGAGCAGGGAGGGGTGTCAGCAGGAGCCACACCCTCCCTGGGGCTGGCTGCTCACTAAAATAAGACTTTTACAGGTGGTGGAAAAAACCCAGAAAAGTGGCTCAGAGTCTTGTGCTGCAGTGCCAGCTGTACCCAGCAGTGTGTGTTCTATCCCCAGCTGTTCAATCCAGCTGTGCAGGGCTCTTTATCTCTCCCACCACCCACCCTCCCTCCAGGCCATCTCTGCTGTTCAGGGGCCATTGAGGCTCCTGCAGGGCTGAGAAAATTCCATCATCCCACTGGGAGAGGCTGCACCCAGGGGGAGGAGCCCAGCATTCCCACCTGGATAAAACCTGAGCCTTGGAACAGCAGCACAGCCCCTGTTTGCTCTGGATTCCCTGAGGAGCCCAGACCCATCTCAGCACCACGGGACCTTCAGAGGGAACTGCACCCTTGGACAGGATCATCTCTGCTCCACCAGAGCCACACCTGGCACTGCAGGAGGACTTGATGGGACTGGGACCAACACCCTGACCTGGCTCTATTCTGACTCTGTCAGTGATTTTTGGTGTTACTTCATTTTAATTTTAATTTTCCTACTAAAGAACTGTTATTCTTATTCCCATCTCTTTTCCTGAGAGCCCCTTAGTTTCAAAATTATAATAATTCAGAGGGAGGGGGTTCACATCTTCAAGGGAGCCTCCTCCCTTGGCAGACACCTGTCTGTCCAAACCAGGACGCTCAGAAATCACCTCTAGTGAGATTCTGCAAGATGAGAGCCAGCACAATGACCCTGAGATGGGAACGTGCTGTGCCCCAGGCTGTGAGAGGGGCTCAGTGTCCCTACATCCCCCAGGGATGGAGGCACCAGCAGCAGCCAGGGCTGGGCCCAAACACTCCATTTAAAGCACAGACAAAAAGCTGCAGGCCCAGAAGCGCCAAGCTCACACTGGCATGACAGAAACTGCCACCTCACCACTAATGAATTCAGTCCTGCAGAGCTTTCCAAGAGCCTGACATAAAAGGTTCCAAACAAATGCAAGGCATTGTTAAGAAAACGCTCAGCCTTTCTTACAAATTAATTAATTTGCGGTGTTTCCTTGATGACAGGCATTATCTAATGGAAGAGAGAACAGCAGATCACACAGACATATCCCATTCCACAGCCAATCCAAGGAGGGAGAGTGACAGGGACGTGTCTGGAGGGTTTAGCAGGGGAACACCAAACAAACAGGCAACCACATATGTCTCATTTCATTTAATATCCGCTATCTGTGCGTGAATAAACATTTCATATCACACCTTTTGATGGCTGCCACAACAATATCTCAAAGAGAGAGCTCCTTCTTCACAGGGAAGGGAAGTGGCTCTTGTGTGAGAAGAGGGAGATGAAAGACAGCTTTGCAATGTAGCTGCAGCACGGCCCCAGACCTTTTGAACTGTTAGGATTTATATGTCATTAAATAATTAACTCAGTGATGCATGAGAGAAAGTGCTGTAGAAGACCTCAGTTAATTGCTTTCATTGCAGCAGGCAGCGGGGCCTCGTGATGAGATGTAAGTGGGGTGAACTTTGTTTCAGAGATTGCCTTTTAAATGCAGTCATAAAAAAAGTGGAAAATGGCTCGTTCGGATGCGCCTTTTGTTTGCTGGAATGTTTTGGTTTTTTTTTCTTTTGTGTTGCAGTGTCTTTGCCCTAAATTAGCTGACATAATCAGATGCCAGGCTCAGCCCTGCCCCTGTGCCATTGGCTTTGTGCTGTTCTCTCTCTCTCCTCGTGAATTCCAGGGACAGTGAGAGGCAAAGCAAAGCCTGTCTGAACTATGGATTTTTAATTAATTTATCTGCTGCCTTTTATCTTTCAGTATTCACAGGCTGGTGTGAGCAATTTGGTTTAAACTGCCTGCTGCATTCTGCCACCTCTCTTGGGATTATCCTGTAGTCTAATAGGATGTAATTCCTGATTGTGTCAAACTCCCAGTGCTTTATTTAATCCCGCTAGTTTGGTTTTTTTTTCAGATTTTTCTGCATCACCCTTAAACCCTTTCCTCTCCTGCTGCTCGCAGCCTCTGACGTTTCCTGCAGATTCTGGGAGGAGGAAATTCAAGTCAAGCCTTGGATTTAATCCTCAGGGCATCCACTGCACTAAATTAAACAGCTGGGTGAGAAATTGGAGTAGAAACAGAGGACAGACCACAACCTACGGCCTGACCTGGACCCTGACAAGCCTCAGGGCAGCTCCAGGGTCAGGATTTCAGCAGAATTTAGAGTAAGGCTCTGTTTGTTCTTCCAACCTGTTGTGTTTGAAATGAATGGGGTGAGAACTGCTAATGGGGAAAAAAGGCAGCGGTGAAATACCCGCTGATTTAGGATTCTGCTCAAAGATCTGCAGTCAGAAGGGAGCATTCCTAATCCCAGTTTTACCAGGGGTGGAAATGGAGTCACTGACAGGCTGGATTTGTGTGCCATTGCCCACGCTGTCACCTCAGCTCATGGTGACACAACCTGCACTTAACCTTGGAGGAAGATGAGGATTATATGATCCAGATGGGGCCATTCCAGCCAGGTTGCTGCTTCATTATTTAAAAGGTTAAAAAAAAAAAAAGAATTGGAGAGAGGACTAATCTGGTGCCATCTGCTCTGGATGAGGTGAGAAAAATTCTGCCAGGCTTTTATGTTCACCCCTGTCCTCTGGGTCCACGTGGGGATCCAATCCCATTTAATGACACGCTGTCACCTTGGCTGCTGCTGCCTCAGAGAGGGCACACAGAGGCTGCAGAGAGGCTGAGGGAGCTCTGGCTGCTCACAGCCATGGCCAGCAGAGCCCAGGGGTGGCCAGGGCTGAAGAGATGCTCCTGCCCTGATCCCAGCAGCTCCTGCCAAGGGGACCAGGCTGTGCAGGCTGGAGCTGTCACCAGTGGGAGGATGGATCTCCAAACTGATGCCTTTAGGATTTTAACTTTTATATTTTCCATCTATTGTGACCCTGGCCATTCTTTAGTNGAGTTTAGGTAGCATCAAACCAAAAAGCTCCCCAGTTTGTGAGGGGAAGCACAGCCCAGGCTGGGCTCTTTCTGCTGCGGGTGGTGCTGCAGGAAGGGATTGGGGAAAAGCTGATCCTGCAGGGTTTTTGCACAGAAGAAGGGAGACACCAGTGTCAGCCTGGAGGTGGCTGAGTCCGGGTCACAGCCACAAAGCTCACGAGCTGAGCTGGACAATCCCAGAGCTGGATGTCACCTGAGCTGGGAGGTGTGATGGCAGTGGGAAAGGATGGATGGATGCTCCACTGGCTCTTCAGAGCTTTCAGCTGCTCCCAGCTCCTCAGAAGGAGGGAAATCCCGACTGTGCAGGATGTGGGAATGGCCAGGCAGAGCTATTCCCTCACTCAGGCTCTGCTCTCAGGGAGCACTGACAGCTTAGAGTGAGGAACTCCCGCAGCCAGTGCTCACTTCCACAGTCCCTGCTACTCACAAAGGCAAAAAAAAAAAGCACCTTGATCATGACAGTGAGAGAAAAGGGTGCAGCTAATGAGCTCTTAATTGGTTGGGATTGGCACTCAGACCCTGCTCCAGGCTTTGGAAACCAAAAGGAACGGGCTTCCCATGCAGCCAGTGACATCAGCTCTGGTCTTCACATGGGCTGCCTGGAATGAGCTCCATTAATGTTTTCCTTGGTATAATCCATCATCCCTTCAACAATGCATTTCTGACAGTTAATTAGACTCCACAGAGTGGAATAAGTAGCACCGTGTTTGGAATTATAATCCAGTCCTGAGGAACAGATCGTGTGAGGCACAGCAGCAGCCCAGGCTCTTGGACATCTTAAGGAGTTTTCCTTCCAAAAGCTTGGTAAACTCTGCTTAGCAAAATCTGCAGTGTGTTTGCCAATGGATTCGTTAGAGAGGAGCCAGGAATCTCTGTTCATTAGCAAAACCCCAAATAAATAAACCCATACATAAATAAATCCAGCCTTTCTGAGTGAAGGTGAGCCCTGAGTGTCATTACCTGCTCCAGGTGACTCTCAGGCCACGAGAGGTGGACTCTTTGTTAAATTTCCTGCTGATTCCAGCAAGGTTGGACATGGGAAGCCAGACTGTATTACAGGATGGAAAATGCTGCAGTAGGGACCTGCCTCATCCAGGTTACTTGGGATATTTGGGGCTTTTTTGGGATGGTGCTGTTATTTACTGGGTGTTCAGAACAAACCCAGGAACCTGGGAGTGGCCTCTCAATGATCAAAATGATCACACTGAGTGATAATCCTGAGGCTGGATTAATAGTACTGGAGATCTGGCCAGGTTAGGGAATCCTGAGCCAGGAGAGCTGCTGGGGATGCACAGAAGGGATGGGATGCTGAAGGGGAGGACAGAGCTGGCTCTGTGATGAATGGATCAGGCAGCAGAGATGTTTTTCCAGAAGGTGCCCACTTGCTTCAGACATGCTCCAGTGCTGTCACCTCGAGGCCCTGGGCACAGGCAGCCTGCTGTGACAGCTGGCAGTGCCACCAAGTGTGACAGGGAGAGCAGCACGTTTCAACAGAGCCTGGACTGCTGCTCCCCACACCTGGCATCCTCTCCCTCTCTCTTCTCTGTCTTAATTGGTTTTTAATTTACTGCTTATCTAGGCAGCGTTTGAAAGATGTCCCAGACCTCTCTGGCTGCAGATATTCCTCACAACATGGCTGTGAATCTTGGGCTGGGAAGCTCCCACAGCCATCTGGAAGTTTCCTTGGGAAAAGGAGAGCCAGTGCCTCCAGCTTCTCCCCCAGCCTGTTGCTGCCCACAAATCCTGGGAGAGAGGGATAAAAATCCTGGTTTTTCCCCCCAAACCACAGCTCCAGAGCAGCTGCCAAGGACACGGCTCCTGCTCCCAGTGCAGGGTTTAAGTTGCTGTGAGGGTTTGGGCAGCTGACCCAGGGCTCCCTCAGAGCTGGGGATCAGCTGTGCCAGGAAGAACATGGTTTTAAACTCCTTCTCCAGAGGAATCTGTTCCTGAGGCAGTGCTGCAGCCACAGATCACAGAGAGAAAATCTTCTGGGCACAAAACCTGCTCCTGATGTCCCAAATGGTCCCTCAGGTGTCAGGTGAGTGAACTGTCCTGGTGAGCCACAGTGTCCCCTCCTGTGCTTGTTTAGAGGAGAAAATCACAGCAGCCACCCCCAGCTGCTTTTCTTTTTCTGCAAAATGCTCCCTGAATCCAGCCAGAGAACAGGATGAAGGCTCTCAGGGGTGGGTGGGAGCCTTGGCAAAGGGCAAAATCCCCACTGCTTGATAAAGGAAAACCAACAAAGCGAAAAAAAAAGGGCACATTTGAACATTATAATTTGGTACAACTGATCTGCTGGCCAATTTCCACATCTCCTTTATCTTAATTCTTATCACCAGGAAGCCAAAGAATCTGAGTTCTGCATTTAGACTTGTTTTTTTAACATATTAAAAAATGTATTAAAAATATTTCTGTAATAACAACACAGAAGCTGACTCCAACTGCCTGCATAAATTGAGCTGTTCTGGAAAACTTAAATGAAGCTACACCCTGAACTTTGAATTATTTTTTTTAAATCTTATTATGCTCAACTTGCAGATATTTTTATAGCAATGCAAGCTGGAGAGAAGGAAAAAAGTGAGAACTGGAGCAGAAGATTGGATACACAGCTCCCAACGCTCCTGATAGCTACTCATTGATTATTTTGGGTGTAAATTGCATTGATTATGGTGATGAGGCGGTGACAAGCCCAGGGCCAGCGGGGGGGAAATGTCTGAGTGGTGTCTGCCAAGCACTGCTGGAATTCACAGCCTCAGGAACTGCTGCACTGAACATCCCAGCACATCTGGAGTGCTAACGAGGCTCCTTCATCAGAGCAGGCTGCATTTTCACACCTGCAGGAGCAGAGGCAGCCCTGCTCTGCCCCAGCGGTGCCACTGAGGAAGGCAGAGCCAGGGCTGAGCTTCTCCAGCAGCTCTGACAAACCGAGCTGGGCTCTCACAGCTCCCTGGCCGAGGCTGTGACACACACAGCTCCTCTCATCAATACTGAAACACCTCCAAAAGCTTTGTTTTCCTGCTGGAGGAGGGGAGGAAACAATTGTGCAGTGTAACCTTTGCCAGCTGTGGATTGATGAAGGGCTGATATTGGAAAAGAGATGAACTCCCCTTGCCAATCTCCCTCGTGGCTCCCGGGAAAACGGGCTGGCAATTTTTCACAGGGATGTGAAGGATTATCAGCAGCTCAGACACAACCCTGGGACACAGCAAATGAAAGGCAAAGCAGAACTGGAATTCCTCAGCAGATATTGGATTTCTTGTGTGTTTTTCTCCTGCCACCCAGGATAGCTGATATTTCTCCTTGCATTCGTGTCAACGAGTGGGAATTCAGCTTTCACCCTGCAGTGTGTTAGCAAGAGAGGGGTTTAGCATCTGCACTGATGTTGTCAGCACAAAAGAAGAAAGAGATGTAGCTTTGTGTTGCCAATGCTGGTAAATAATCTGTGTGTCCTGGTTTGGACAGACAGGTGTCTGCCAGGGAAAGGCAGAGCCTCCCTTGGAATGGAGAATGTGAACCCCTTCCCTCTGAATTCTTATAAATTTGAAATTAAGGGGCTCTCAGGCAAAGAGATAGAATAGGAATAACAGTTCTGTACTAGAAATGTTAAAAATAAAAATGTATGAATACAAAAAGCAAACAAAACAAAGAGAAACCACTGCCAGAGTCAGAACAACCTGACACTGTTGCTCAGGGTGTTGGTCCCAGTCCCATCAAGTCCTCCTGCAGTGCCAGGTGTGGCTCTGGTGGAACAGAGATGATCCTGTCCAAGGGTGCAGTTCCCTCTGAAGGTCCCGTGGTGCTGAGATGGGTCTGGGCTCCTCAGGGAATCCAGAGCAAACAGGGGCTGTGCTGCTGTTCCAAGGCTCAGGTTTTATCCAGGTGGGAATGCTGGGCTCCTCCCCCTGGGTGCA
Organism: Alaudala cheleensis; assembly: GCA_013398995.1. Taxonomy (NCBI): domain Eukaryota; kingdom Metazoa; phylum Chordata; class Aves; order Passeriformes; family Alaudidae; genus Alaudala; species Alaudala cheleensis. The sequence continues at coordinate 94,120 of VWYE01024138.1, forward strand.
GCCTCTCCCAGTGGGATGATGGAATTTTCTCAGCCCTGCAGGAGCCTCAATGGCCCCTGAACAGCAGAGATGGCCTGGAGGGAGGGTGGGTGGTGGGAGAGATAAAGAGCCCTGCACAGCTGGATTGAACAGCTGGGGATAGAACACACACTGCTGGGTACAGCTGCCACTGCAGCCCAAGACTCTGAGCCTGCTCCTCTTGCCCAGGGTTACAAACATTGGTGCAGAATGGGAATGTCCTGTCAGGCACAGAGAGACCACAGTGCCTCCTGCACAAATCCTCTCCATGCTATGAATACAGATCTTCCCCCATAATTGCAAAGCAGTCTCGATCTGCCTGTGGTGATAAAGAAAAAAAAAAGGTAAAAAAAGCTGTTTAATTTAATTAGAGTCCATTTGGAAACAGAGCAGCATGAAATAATTTGATTTACAGAAATAACCCTCGCTGGCTACAGCCAGCATTTCTTTGTGTCTTATCTTGGGATAGCAGCAACTGCACCAATTCAGACCTTAAACTGCAGGAGCAGAGTGACCAGAGAGAGCTCTGAGATCATTCACTGTGACGTCAGGGCATTGCCACTGATTCAGCTCCCTGTCCTCTGCCAGGCAAAGATGCTAAAAATCCACCTGGAGCAACATCCACCCCTGAGGGGGTTGTGGTTAATTCCTGTCCAGCCTCTCCTCTGCAGCTCTCATCCTTCCCGAAGGAAGCAGCTCCCTCCAAAAGCTCCTTTTCTGTGGCATGAGGGGGAATGTTTCATGAAGAATGACCTAAAATGGTGAGGTTTAACATGAAAAACTTTTCATTCATTCTACAGCAGGTGAGTACAAGAGGTGAAAATAAAATGTAGGAGAGGATGAAGATTCTATGGACAAGGTGGTTAAAAAAATTGGTTGTTACACTTTTTGTCACAATCTTAAGGGGAAAATGGTCCCCTCCCTTCCCCAATTTCCTTAAAATTTGTTTTCTTACTGCTTTGTTTGTTTGGGTCTAACTAAAATTGAAAAAACCTGAAGAGAGAACAAAGTTGCTGCAAAGCAAAACATTATCTGATACACAAAAAAGAGCTTTTCTTTGTGTTTACTCACATTTTCAGCTCCCAGGACCTTTTGGAAAAGCAGCAAAACAAATGATATCACCACAAATTCTTCTGTTGCTTTGACATTTGATTTCTTCCAGAAGTAAACTACAAGAGAGAACAGAACCTTTCTTTGAAGGTAAGAGGGAGCCAGCTGATTATTTAGGTGATCTCTTGTATCTCACAAATGTAACATTTACTATGATATCCATCCATTTATCTGTGCTGAGCCTGGTACTTTCATTTAAATTGAAGCATCTCCATGCCCCAGGATTAAACACAAGAAAGAGATCTTTAAATTTTATTTTAGTAACTAAAGGTAGGAAAATCCCACCATTTTTACCTTTCCAAAGGAGCAGGAGCTGCTTCTGAGTGAGAGAACTGAAGAAAAAAGAAGCAGGAATGTGTATTGGAGAAACTATTTATGTAATAAATACAATAAATATAACAAATACAATAAATATACTGTAATATATAATATAGGAAATATATAATGTAATATAATGTAATAAAATAATATTCTAAAAAGGTTTATATTCAATGTAATAATATATAACAGATAATAATCTATATTTGCAATATAATAATAGATCTAACTAAAGCCACAGGAGCCTTCTCAACCACAAGGCAGACACACACAGAGAAGTTATAAAAATCCATAAAAATGGCTTTTGTGTGCATTTCTGTGCACTGGTGTTTCCATGCATGAGGTGGAGAACCCAAACCTATAAAAGTGCCTCTGTGTGTGTGACGGAAAAGCAAAGGAAAAGGGGATTAAAGCCATAAAAATTCCTTATGTAAATAAAAAAAGGATGGAGCAGAAAGCTCCAGGATGTGAGAACCCACAGGAGAGAGGTGGGAATTAGCAGCTCCTGGGACAGGTGAGTGGTTCCTTCTCCTGGCTTCCATTTTTTTCTTATTTTGGGGACCCAGATTTTTATTTAGTGGGTTTTTGTGCCTCCTGAAGTGCTCGGAGCAAGGCCAGGGATGTGTGAGCCAGAGGGGCTGGCCCGGGGCTGCTCCCAGCAGCTGCTCTCAGGCAGAACAAAAAGCTGCAAATGCTGTTTGGGCAGCACGGAGCCATCCCCTGCCACTGCTGCCAGAGCTGCAGGCAGCTCCCCAGCCATTATCAGTCATTATTGTTATTTATTCTGATCAATAGAATCAGAAATCCCTGGGTCAGGGCTGCTCTGCCAGGTACAGCTCACCTGAATATCCCAGTGCCCTGCTGGGTGTGGCTGCTCCCTGCTTTAAAAAGGGGAAAAAAACCCCATCAGGGTCATGCAGTGGTTTCCCATTGGGGAAAACAAAACAAAACAACAATTTAGTTGTTTTTTAGTAATTTGCTTGCTTTTAGTAATGCAAATTTGTTAGTCAACCTAAAACAAATGTCCAGGTGGCTTTAGCCGATGTATCAGTTTGTGTATTAGTTTTTAAACAAAAAAACCCAAACCCACAAACAAACAACCACCACCACCAACAACAAAAACCCTAAAAAAGCAACCAACCAAAAAAAAAAAAAAAAACCAAAAAACCCACCAAAAAACCCCACAAAAAAACCTACACACTAAAAAAACCCCCAAAAAA
>VWYE01024138.1:96836-119348 GCA_013398995.1 Alaudala cheleensis
AAAAAAAAACCAAACCCAAAAGCCACACTGAAAAAAAATCCCCCCAAAAAAGAAAAATAAAACAAAACCCAACCACCAGGAAATTTTATCAATATCTTCAGGCCACACTGAGGGTGGTGGGATTGGGGACAATATTTGGTTTTCAATGGTTCAAACTCTGTCCCAAGGAGAATTGTTTGGAAGAAGGTTCAGATGAAGGATGCAGCCCAAATGCTGCTGCTGCTGTTTTGTTATTTGTGTTCTGGAAGAGCCCAGAGGCCTTGATCAGCATCAGCACAGCCAAAGCAGGAGCTGGGGAGCACAAAAGTTCTCCAGCAGTGACGGGCACAGGTGTGGCTGCAGGTGGGGTGAGAGGGGAAGGTGAAACAGGGCTGAAAATGAGAGGGAAAAGTGAAACAGGGCTGAGAGAAGAAAATGAAGCAGGGCTGAAAGGGGAAAGTGAAGCAGGGCTGAGAGTGGGAGGGGAAAGTGAAGAAGGGCTGAAAGTGAGGGAGGAAGGTGAAGCAGGGCTGAAAGTGAAAGGGGAAAGTGAAGAAGGGCTGAAAGTGAGGGGGGAAGGTGAAGCAGGGCTGAAAGGAGAAAGGAGAAGGTGAAGCAGAGCTGAAAGTGAAAGGGGAAAGTGAAGCAGGGCTGAGAGGGGAAAGGAGAAAGTGAAGCAGGGCTGGGAGTGAGGCAGTGTCACCTCAGGCAGTGTCACCGAGAAAGTCAAGCAGGGCTGAAAGTGATAGGGGAAAGTGAAGCAGAGCTGACAGTGGCCACCATGCCCAGCTGCCCGTGCTTCTCCCATCTGTCTGTCCCCTGCCCTTCCCCTGCTCCCCCGCAGCTCCACAGCCCCTCCGGAGCAGGGACAACCTCAGCCTGATTCGCGACCTCTCCCTCCCCGCCTCCTCTCGGGCTGCATCTCCACAAACCTGCGTTTCTCTGTGACAATAGCCCGGGTTTCTCTCTGCATTTATGTGCCTGTCACTCTTTCCCCAGGCTCTGAGGACGGGCAGGGAGCAGGAGACAGGAGCAGCTGCTGTGGCACGCACCGAATGCCAACGAGCCCGGCGGGGAAAGGTCCCTCTGCAAACACTCCTGCTGATCAAAGGGCTGATGCTTGCTGATATTTTCGACATTAATAATCTCCCAGCTGCCTCCCTCGATTCTCTGGCTGCCTATTTACCTCTCATTCACTGCACACCGTGTGGCAGAAGCTTAAAACAACCGGCTGGGCTGGAGGGAAGGGAGGTGGCTGGGTGCAGGAATTCACCTGAAGGAAGAATAAACCCCATATTGGCATTGCACAGAAAAATCATCAACTATGTATTAAAAAAAAATCATTGTATTGTCACATAATACTCGTGGCACAGAATGAGAGCATCCAGAGGTGTGTGCATGCATTCAGAAATGATATAAATCCACACCCCAGGTACTGCACGTGTCCCTGGGCCACTCCTCCTTTGCTGCCCACCACGCAGAGATGGATGGAGTCACACAATAGAAACGTGGTTCATCAATAAAACAGCAAAATTACTGCCAAAAATGAAGGCCCAGGCAAGGCCCTGGCTGTTTCTGTGAGGGTTTGTCTGTTTGCTAAAGAGCAGCGAGGAGGAAGCCAAGAGAGGAGCTAAGCAGAGGCAGCAGCAGCTCTGAATGACAGCAAAGGGAGAATATTTGGGCCAAGTGCTGGCTGAGACAGAGCTGAGGATGCGAGGAGAGGAGATGTTTTGCATGGCTTGGCTCCTGCTGTGCTCTGTGGAGCGGGACCTGGAACGTTCTTTGTCAATCAGTGGTGTCAGAGCATCCCCAGCCCGGTGGCCAGTGCTGCTGTGGGTAGATGTCCTTCTGCTCAAGGAGAAAGCTCTCATCAGAGCTGCTTGTAAACCTTGCAGACACTGGGAAAATGTCATCTGTCACTGAAAGCCAGCCAGCAGGGCCGTGCTGAGCAGCAGAGCTCAGAGCAGCGCTGGAACATTCCACATCTGCCTGGGACTGGTTTCAAATGAGGGGGGAGAAGCGGGCGGAGCACAGCAAACACTCAGGTGAGCCTTGTCCCTGCTCTGTGCTGGCTGTCCAAGCCCTGCCTTTAATCCCCAGGATTCCAGCACCTGCCTGTGGAAAGCCACAGTGCTGAGTTCTGAGTCCCTGAATGTCCCCTGAATGTCCCCTGGGTGTCCCCTGGGTGTCCTCTTGGTGCAGCTGCCTCACTGGATGCTGCTGGGACAATCTCTCTCTCAAGCTGGACCTGCAGCCAGGCTCTCCAAAGCTCAGGGGAATCAAAGATTTCAGAAACAAGGTGCATTTTTAATCCCTTAGAGCCTGAAAATGCCACAAAAATAAGACTGACACCAGGAGTTGCCGGCAAGGGTGGAAATTTATCACTCCAAATATTTTGCTTTCCTTCTCCGTGGTACTTAAGGGCTTCCTAAACTCAAAGGTCAGCGAGAAACTGCTGAGAGGAATCACAATCAGAGAAAATATTTCCAAAGGGGGAAGAGTCTTTCAGCAGGAAACACATGCCCAGACTGCCAAGGAAGCGAAGCCAGGGCTCTGCATCATCCCAGGGCTGTGCTGTGAGCTGGGAACGTGCACTCCATTTCCAGATTCCATTTCTGCTGCTGTTTCCTGCCCTAACCCACTGAGAATTCCCGGCTCTCTGAATGCCTGCCTTATCACCAAACCCCCAATAAATGCAAATAGGATGATGTTATCTCGTGCTGGAATGTTGTTGCATTGCTGGAGCTGCACTTCTGCTGCAGGTTGGGATTTCACTTCCTCCCCTCCCTCCCTGCACAAATAAATTCATTTAAACGTAGCAGGTGCCAAGCTGGGGCAGCAGGAGCAGGATTTTAATTCCTGATCCACGAGGATGTGGCCATTGCAGAAAGAACACCAAAAATATTCCTTTTGGAAGGAGGGGAGGAGAGGAGAGGAGAGGAGAGGAGAGGAGAGGAGAGGAGAGGAGAGGAGTTGCTGGCAGCATTCACTGGAAGGTGTTTAAAGCACAGAAAAGCAGGGGAGCTTGCTTGGGAGTTTTTCTAGTGTTTGGTTTTTTGTTGCTGTTGTTGTTTTGCTTTATTGTACATGGTTTTAGGCCTCTGACTGACAGAGCAGGGTCTGAGATGTGCTAAACCTGCAGGACTGTGCAGGAAAGGCAGAGCCAGCATCTCCCTGGCCCTCGGAGCTCCCTCTGCAGATGAAAGAGGAGCCAGGCTCTTCTTGCCTTGCATTTCTCACACACGGAAATGTTTACAGAAATACAAAATTCCCCAGTGGCCAAGTGCACAGAGACACGTGGGCTGGGAGGACAAAAGGCAGCTGGAGCCCTGTGCACACTCCTCCTTCACTGGGACACGTGTTCACCCAACACAGCAGGCTCCAGAAAGACCCCTCCTCACCCAGCACCTCAGGTGAGGGTGTGAGAACTTGTGAGTGCACAAAACAAAATAGTGAGGGAAGGGAGTGAGGGAAGAGCAGTTTGTTTGTGATGGACACAGGTAAGGAATTGCTTCTTTTCTGTGCATCATTTACTGTGGGATTCACCACTAAATAAAATAGAGGTCTAGAGGATTTTGAAAGGAACTGATGCAAATGCTGAGTGTGGCCTAAGCTGCTGTAAAAAGTAAAGAATTTGAGGGAAGGTCCCTCTTTCCAGGCATTTAGGTGGGACTGAGACCCTGCCAGTGGATTTGGACACTGCTCCTGTGCCCACGCCTCCCCCAGCACCAGCTGGGAGGTGCTAATGAGGAACCCAATTAGCATTCAGGGACCACTTGTGCCAATTAGGCCCTGGGCTGGGTCCAGGAGCTCCTGCTGCTCCTCTGGCTGCCAAGGGCTCCTGACCCTGCCGTGGGGTACAGCCAGTGTCACCTCAGGCAGTGTCACCTCAGGCAGTGTCACCTCAGGCAGTGTCACCTCCATGCCAGGGGAGCAGGGATGTCCCCCCAGCCAGGCAGGCTGGAGCAGGAGGGCTGGGGACACACAGGATGGGGCTGGATCCCTCCAGGATCACAGAGAGAAAGAATCAGGGAATGTCCTGAGCTGGGAGGGACCCACCAGGATCACTGGTCCAGCTCCTGGCTCGGCACAGACACCCCAAATCCCACCCTGAATATCCCTGGGAGAGGTGTCCAAACGTTCCTGCAGCTTTGGGACCCACAAGGATCATCAATCCAACTCCTGACCCTCTACAGGACAGTCCAAATCCCACTCTGTGCATCCCTGGAGTCCAATCCCTCCTGGAGCTTTGGGACCATCAATTCAACTCCTGACCCTCTACAGGACAGTCCAAATCCCACCCTGGGCATCCCTGGGAGAGGTGTCCAAACGTTCCTGGAGCTTTGGGACCCACAGGGACCATCAATTCAACTCCTGTCCCAGCACAGACACCCCAAATCCCACCCTGAATATCCCTGGGAGAGGTGTCCAAACGTTCCTGCAGCTTTGGGACCCACAAGGATCATCAATCCAACTCCTGACCCTCTATAGGACGCTCCAAATCCCACCCTGTGCATCCCTGGAGGGTGTCCAACCCCTCCTGGAGCTTTGGGACCCACAGGGAGCATCAATCCAACTCCTGGCTCTGTACAGACACCCCAAATCCCACCCTGAGCATCCCTGGAGTGGTGTCCAACCCCTCCTGGAGCAGCCTCGGGGCTGTGCCCATTCCCTGGGCAGCCTGGGCAGTGCCCAGCACCCTCTGATACCAAAAGTTAAAAGCCTTTGCAAGAGCATTAAAATGGGCAGATTAAAAAGCAGCTCTTTACTGGGAGCTCCCAGCTGTGTCCACGGTTCTGGGCCATGGGTACCAGATTTCAGCAATTTTAATAAGTTTAACAAATCAGCATCTCTAACAAACCTTGGATAATTAGAGGAGCAGTTGATTGGGTGATTTCTCCCCCTGGGCACTGCCCCACTGGAGTTGGTTCAGGGCTTCTTTGCCCCATCTCGATGTGTCTTCTCAGATTCTGACTGGAAAATAAAAAGTTCTTCTTGAAAATAAGACCAAACAGTATTTTAGGAATGTGTTAGAAGGATGGCTTATTACTCTGAAATCCAAAATAAAGAGTAGAAAAAACACCAGGAGCTGTATAACCACGTATTAATAGTCTATAAACCCCAAATATAGGAAAAAATGTATAAAAGCTGAAATCTTCAGGTATCAGGGGGAAGAACCTTTCCCTGATATCCAACGTGACCCTCCCCTGACACAGCTCCAGCCATTCCCTCATTTATCCAGCAGAATGGCCATGGCACAAAGTTGTGGAGCAAAGGAGCAGAATGAACAACAGCCACAGTTCCCTGATATTTCATTCTGATTGCAGAAAACCAGCAGGGAAAAATATGTGCACTGTGATAATCAGATTATTTTTCTTTTCAGCTCTTTTTTACAGCCAGCAAGCAAATAATTAGACCTTTGCACAGAACCAGTAAGAGAAAATGATATATCCCTGTCCTGCTTGGGTGAATAAAATATGCCCTGAAATAGCTGCAGTCTCACAGCTCTGGCTCATGGATATCAGGAATACTGGCCAGGGTTAAATCTCTCTTTCTTTTCAATTATTTTTTCATAAATTAAAGCCAAATGACAATAAATCATGCTATAAAAATTAAAATGTCATTTGCTTTTATCAGAACTAAAATTAAGCTGTACACACGCTGAAGATACAGCAAAGGGGAAGAGGGAAAGGGGAAAAAAGGATGATAATGGATTTTCATATCCTTTGGTGCAGTTGAGATGAGTCACGAGGTCTGGAACTGGAACTGGGTCACAGGACCCCTTCAGACTTAAAGTTCTGGTCTAGACAATTAAAAATTAGCCCAAACTGAGACTCCTTAGAGACTCCCCAGACCCTGAGGAAAGGCAAACTCACAAACTCACTTCCCCTGCTCCCAGTGCTGTGAGGAACTTCAGAGAGCTCTCACAATCTGCTTGCACTGACTGATAAAATACTGATAAACATGGAATTAAATAGACTGAACCCTTCCTTCCTTCCTTCCTTCCTTCCTTCCTTCCTTCCTTCCTTCCTTCCTTCCTTCCTTCCNTTTTTTTCCTCTTTTTGAGCTCCCCACATGTTTCCTGACGTGCCAAGGTCTCTTTTTGCAGTGTAAATATTGAATATTTATCCCTCTCCAAGATCCCACAGTTCCAGGCAGTGCCCAGCTTTAGGCTGCTCAGAGCTCCAATTATTTCATCCAACAACTTTCCCTCCTCCCACATTCCAAAGCCCACAAGAGAAGGAGCTATTCCCCCCTAAATTGGGCATAAATGGTGTTTATGTTTTCCCAGGGCATTAAGGAGGAAATGCAGGAACATCCCGTGGCCTGAAGGAGGTGGTGGAGTCAGTGAGAGGAAACAGGGACAACAAATTGCCCAGAGATTTGGGGCTGCTCATCCTCCCACCAGAGCTGAGCTGCCCCAATCCTCTGCCTGGCTCTGCAATAGCAGCAGAAAAAATGATGGAAACATAATGGGAAAGCAATGAAATATGACCAAAGCCTTGTAATGATGAAATATAATGACTCGTAATGAAGCAGAGGTGGGAGAAGAAATAAGCTCAATTCTTGTGAAACACAAATAAGAGACGGGAAGTGTGTGAAGAGGAAGGGGGGAGTGAGGGAGAGGGGAAAGGGAGCAGCGGCTGGAAATGACTTTTAACTTCTCCACTTAATGTTTTAAAACCAAAAAGCAATTACTGCCAGGCTGGCACTGCCTTTCTGCACATTAATTTCCTATTATGAATAAAATTAATGAGTTTAGCAATCTCCTGGTCCTCACAGAGTTGTGCTCTCCATTATTGGTGTTAATAATCCGCTGGGAACTCCAAAACTCAATGCCACAGCCTGGATCTGTGAAGTTTAAAAACAAAAAACAGAGATAAGGTGAGGATGGAGATTCCAAGCAATGGAAAGTGATAAGGGGGTCGAGCTGAGTGAAGAGTGAAGGTCATTCTTTATTCACTGACCCCTGTGGTTGCACCCAGTGGGACCTGACCAGGAGCATCCTTTGCTTTTGTCCCTGTATAAATCAGGAACCAATCAGGAACTATCCCAAATCTTGCCTGGCAGGCAGAGCAGGAATGCCTTGTTTGTTATCTCTGTCTTCCACTTGGAAACCAAAATCTGAGGGAGGGGACACAGCACCCGGGTGGCACTGGAGGGAGCCCCACAGGGCCTGGCACAGGTGGTGCCACTGCTCCTGTGAGGGATTTCTGCCTGCAGTCACTCATTCAGAGCAGCCTGGGAGATGAGAGCAGCACCCCAAACCCCAACACGGGGATGGGGGGAGCTGCAGAGGGAGGGAGGCTGGGGACTGAGGGTGCTGTGCCACTGCTGAGCCATGGAATCCCTTCCCCAGGAGCCAGAGGGCTGGGAGCTGGAGGATTCTGTGTGAAAAACCCCTGGGTTCACCAGGGAAACCTGGCTGAGGTGGCAGAGAGACAGGAAACAGGAGCTGCAGGGGTGGCTGTGAGAGGGATGCTGCTGCCAGGCTGGGAGGGATCTCCATGAGCAGGTTGGCAGAGCAGCTTTTCCAGAGGGTGCAGAGCAGCTGGAGAGGGTCAGATGTGTCCCTCAGAGCAGTGCCCTGGCCCTGGCAGATGAGCAGCTCCTGGTGCCCTTCACCCCTGATGGGCCAGCTCAGCTCAGGCAGCAGAAATGATGAGTTTGCTGTGCCCAGGGCACTGGTGGAGCCATCCCTCCCCGTCCCACGGGCACAGGTCTCAGGGCTGGGGCACTCAAACCTGCCCACAGCTCACCAGGGAGAGGGCTTTGCACATTTGGGGAACAGCTCACAGCTGTGAGGTCCTTTATTAAACATGATTTCACTTGCAGCCTCCTCTCCAAATCTTGGGCAGGATGAAGATCTGAACAGCCCAAACCTCTCTGGCTGCGTGACTGGACAAGGGCTGGGCCTCCTAAATATCCTCAGAACAAGACTTTTAACCCAATTTTCATGTTATCAGCATGGCACTGTCCTTAAATCCCTTGTCCTCAGCACGGAGATGTTTACCTCTGTGAAGTGAACAAGCACAGCACAGATCCTTCATGGATCACAGCACAGAAACATTTCCTTTGCAACCCCTCCTGGGCAGAGCACTCCTGATGTAAAAACCCCGAGTTCACCAGGTTTAAGTCACCTCCTTTGTCCTCTCTGCAAATCAGCATTTAAAACCTACAATAAAGAGGCTGAGAAGGGAACTTTATTAAAAACATATTTTACATTTGCTCGAGATCTTTATATTGCACTTCCTGCACAGATTTGAACACACTGATGCTCTCAAACATTTTTTTTTTGTCTTTCAGACAAATTGTCTTCTTCCCTCAGCTCTATTATTCCCTAATGGCATGGAAATTTCACAGACTCCCAGATGTCACCCTCTCCAAGCTGGAGAAAAGCAGGTCCCAACCCTGGACAAACCCAGGCTGGCACTGACTGGGAGCAGAGGGGTGATGGCACAAGCTGAGTTTGCTGAGTGTCAGTCCCAGTGTGAACAGAGAGGTCTCTACAGCCAGAAATTCCCACTCCAGCCCGTTGTTTTTGCTGGAAGTGGGAGCATTTTCTCAGCTGCAGAGCCCAGAGTGGGAGGTTTGAGGAATCCTGGTGGTCCAAGGAGTGGAGTGAGCTTTGTTCCCCTCCTGCAGAGGGTTTCAGCTGCCACACCAGCCCTTTTCATCCGCTCTGGACTCTGGATGAAAGCGTTTAAAGCTCACAAAGCCTGAACTTCCATGGGCATCTCTGCTGGAAAATGTCTTTTCCTGTCTTTTCCTCCCCCCCTGGGAAGCAGAGTGCTGGAGGAACAGGAGGCAAGATCAGAACTGGGTCTCATCCATGGAAAAAGCACAATTCCAATCCCAGGAATGCTCTGCTTTACCCAGGAAAACATTCCAGGCAGGAGGACTCCAGGAGGAGCAGCAGCCAGGGTGGGTCCTGCCAGGGGCTGCAGCTCCCTCTGGAATTGCTGCTCCTCCTTCACAGCCCCCCTGCAAAAAACCAACAGACAGCAAAAAACTGATTGCACTAAATGCACCAAAATATCCCTTTCAAGCTTTGGCTGCACAGGAGGAAATAGAAGTGACAATAAAATGGAAATATAAAAAAGTGAGGAGTAAGGAAGCCTCCCACCAGCAGCACACTCTTGTTCTTTTCCATTTCCAGAGGTCAAATGCTGCTTTTATTCCTGAGAATGACATAAAGTGCCAGCCACCAGGACACCAGGAGCTTTTAGTGCAGCCTGGGTTTCAGACAGGATGCCAGAATTTGATTTTTCTGCTAGAGAGACACTCAGCATTTAATCCTGTGCAGCAAAAGTTTGTCCCAAATGTCCCTGTGCCCTGTGATTCTGGACTGAATTTAACAGAAATAAGAAATTCAAAGCAATTTGCAAGTTTGTCTTCCTTAGGGTCAGCCCCAAAAACCTCTAACGATGATAAATTAATACAGAAGGTTCTGCTGTGCTCATCAGGGGATGATGAAACGTTGCAAACCAAAGCAAAATTAACTCTATCCCCTAGAAATCATTTCCATCCTGGGGAACTCCCATTCCACCCAACTCCAATTAAAGGAGAAGAATCCTGTACTTCTGAGGAGAGGTTTGGAAAACTGGGATTTCAACTCAAAGGAAAATGTGGCAGGAGTTGTAGAGCCCAGGTGCTGCTCCTGTGAATGGACCTGGTGCCTTGTCCTGCCTTTTTTTTAGGAAAAAAAAGGAGATTAGGAGATTCCCTCTCCCTCTGTAGCTTCCTTACACTTGAGGGGGCTGAGATTTGGTCTAACTCCAATTTACTGCAATTTTAAACCCTATTACCCCCTCAGCATGGTGCTGGATCAACCCAAGGCAGGGCTTTTCATTTTCTAGACAAAAGGTATTGTTTGAGCTCCTTTCACGGCCTAATTATTACTTAGCAAATATCATGTTGTGATGAGCATTTCTGGATAATTCTCAGATAATACCTAATTATATGGTTAATGCTCATAATGATGGCAAAGCCTCAAATATTCAGAGTCCAGATTTTTTAGACTATCTCAGAAGTCCTTATATTTCAAAGCATTTGTAAGTTGAGGATTTATGGGGGTTTTTTGGGTTTTTTTTTTTTTACTATTTCTAGCAGGTAAAGCAGCTTTTGCTACAAAATCTCCCACTGCTCACTGGAATTTGGATTCACAGGTAGGCCTGGACAGCTTTGAACTTCTGAGTGACCTGACACAGCTCTGAACCTGATTAACTCACCAGATAACCTGAGCCTGGGGATCATTTCTGTGCCTGAACAGGCAGGGAATGCACTCCCAGGGGAAAGTGGGCTCTGCTAAATGGAGAGCAAGGCTGGACTCCAATGAAATTCCCGATTTTCCAAAGCACATGATCAAAGCCAGGGACACTAATTAAACCTGGAAGCTGGGACAGAGCAACACAGACTTCTAACCAATGTGGTTACATCATGTGTTCTCCCTTTATTGCTCAAGATGTCTGGTTAAATACACTTAGAACAGTTTACAGTTACAGGTGAATCCTAATTGGTACAGAGAGTTAAAAGAATGCAAAACAATCCCAATTAAAGGTAGCTACCATGATCTCAGCCTAACTATCCTATCTAAAAAATGCACACACCTTAATCTAATTTCCAACTGCGCCACAGGTTTCTTAACTTCTAACACAGGCCCAAAACTTGAAGCCTAGTTTGGGATAGCTCAAACCTCATTCCAAAGAATCTCATGTCCACATTCTCTACACGTGATGGCACAGGCAGGGCCTGGAGAAGAATTCCGGGGAGAATTCAGTTGTGTTTCTCTCAGCCCTTGTGGATTTATTGCCGCAGAACGCCCTGGGTGTGGCTGCCCCAGTGTCCAGGGACGGGCTGGGTGGAGCTCTGAGCATCCTGAACCAGGGGAAGCTGGAATTGATTCCTAAAGGTCCCTCCCACCCCAAACCAGGCTGGGATTATGTGAAGAAGTGCCCAAACACAAACTGTGAGCCCCCACCTCCATCACTCCTGGAGCTGGTTCATTAAAACCCCCCTGACACCCCGAGTGAAGTTTGGTTTTATCAGGTAACAAAGAGGCTCCTGCCCCTCTGGGCTGCAGTGCGAGTCCTTCCCTCTCCCAGCAGGGACCGGAGACACAATGATTCATTCACTGCTGCCTGCCCGGCTAAATGGCTGCATAAATACCGGGGAAATGGTGCCTCGACAGGACAATCAGAGACAGGGAAACACCGAGATACCTGCAGGAAGGGGGGCATGAGATTGTCAGGGCTGTTCTGAGCACTGACAGGGACCAGCAGCCAGTGCTTAAGGCAGAACAAAAGATGTTCAGAGCTCCCTTCAAAGCCTGGCTGCAGCTAAATCCCTGTGTTTTATCATTATTAGTGAGCCTGATCTGTTGAACGCAAAGAAATGGGCAAGGCCAAAGTTTTGGCAGCTGGTTTTTGTCACCTCCTGGCGTGGCCTCGGTGTGCCAAGTGTCAGGGGATGAAGGGAAAGTGGGAGAATGTGGTTGAAACCCACAGTTTGTGTTTGGGAAGGCCTTGGTTCCACTGGCAGCACCACCTTGGACTCCAGCAAGTCCTGCCTATCCCTCAGCCTTGATTTACCCCTGGAAAATGAGTTGAACAGACTTCTTCATGAAGTAGTCTCAATTAATTAGCATTTGTTAACCTGCTCTGAGATTCCCAGATGAAAGCCTGGCCTGGAATGGCAAATTGCAGATGATAATGAATAGCTGTTCGTGGTCTCTTTACGGAATTTCAAATTATTTTCTGTGGGGAAGGAAGTGGGGATGGAGGCTCCAAAGGCAGAGATCACTGAAAAACAACCCCAGGACAGCCACACCTTTCTGTCTGCCCCTCCTTCCTGCCCAGGATGAAAGGGAAGAGCTGTGAGCTGAGGAAGGGGAGGTGATGAAGGCCCCAGGTCCTTGCAGGGGCAGGGGGAGTGAGGCAGGAGGGGATGAGCAGTGCTGTCCCACTCCCCCCTCCAACGCATGCAAAAGCAGCCCTAATTAAACAGATGTTCCTAATAATGCTCTGACAACTGTCCCTGCTTTAATTTGCCTCACAGTGAAGATGAATAGAACAACACAACCCTGCTTTACAGGGGGAGAAAAGGGAGCTGAGCCAATAAAAGGCCGCAGCTTACACGGTATATTATTGCTTTTCTTTCTGCTTGTCTGGCGAATATTTACCTCCTCTGGGAGCAGTTTTCATATTTATTTGATCTCTCCTCCCAGCTAAAGCTGACTCTGTGGTACATTGCAGCAGGATTAACGCCAGGGCCGAGGGTGCACAGGCATGTCAGGGGTCTCCATGGAGATTCTCCAGCCTCAGGGAAGATCCCGGTGGTGCTGGAGGCAGCAGAGCTGTTAAACACCAGCAGGGGATGAGTTCCAGGCTCATGCAGCAGGAAACTCCTCAAGTTTCCAGCACCAGGGAGGTTGGGGATGGTTTTCAGGCTGGTCCTTGGAGCAAAGCAGGAGTGTGTCCATGGTGGCACAGGGGAGAGCATTGCTGAGCTCCTGGGGAGGCATCGGGGCTTCTGTGCTCACATTTCTGATTTGAACCAGCTCAAAATGAGAACAGCTGGACTTGTGCACCTCTGTGCACTGTCACATCACCTCTTCTGACCCCAGGGGATGTGGAGCACCCAAATCTCCATCCAGCATCACACCCACACCTCGAGACACAGCGTGGCACAGTCCTGGGGCAGGATATGAAACAGAAACTCCCCAAGTTGTTCCTCACTTTGATAACATCTTGTAAATATTAAATCATCCTTGGCTGAGCAGCATTTGTGTTTTCCCAGTCTGAATTACACAGCAAGAAAGAAACCAAACTCTTCCAAATGGGAGAGCTGTCTCCAGGTTCCACAGGTTATTTTGGATCTTTTTTTTGGTCAAGACATTCATAAAAAGGACCTTTTCACAAACAGGAACAAACGGTTCCACTTTTTAATATAAATTCATGCCTGAATATTCTTCTTCTATAATTCTGTGTGAGGCATGAGAAGGGAGAGGGAGAGCCCCCCATGGGTGAATTATCATCCATATCCAGGTTTTTGTCAGGGAGCCTGGTTTTGCTCCCCAGAGCCTGAACTGAAATAGCCTGGAGAGATGATTTGGCACCTCTGCACCTCCTGCCCATCACTGCTGCCTGTGCTCTTCCATGGCAGCTCCACCCCTGCCCCTGGAGCTCCTCCTGGCAGGTTTTACTCTGGGCCTGGGGTGGGCTTAGCTTGAGCTTAGCTTAGCCAGGGCCCTGGGTACAGCTCTGCACCTCCCAATCAGCCAGGAGCAGGAGGTGGAAGTGTCTGTGTCACAGAGCTTTGCTCCCACACTCTGTTACCTACTGTTCAACTATTGAATGTCTGAGAGCTCTATTTGTTGTGCAATTTGTGGAGCTGTTTATGGTACAGAAGCCCTCAGACAATCAGCTGAAGGAAGGAGCAGGAGCTGGCAGCTGTATACATTGCCCTTTGGTGGGATTAATGAGCCTTGTTTGCTTTCTGCCTCCTTGCAGCTCTCTGAAATGTCACACATCACCCAGAGTGCCTGGCCAAAATCACACCATCAACCTCACCCCACACCCACACCCTGCACCGGGGTGTCTGCACCCCCAGCCTGACCTTTCACCCCCAAACCCTTCCCACTGATGGACCTTGGAATGGAATCTCAGAACGTTTTCCACACTGGGCACTGCAATTCCCAGGAATGGACTGGGTTGGAGGACCAGGATCAGACCCAGAGCATTCCTGGAGCTGATGGATCAGAGCACACAAACACCCAGCAGGGCTGAAATTGTGTGCAGGACAAAGCTCTGCAGACCCCTGCAGCTGCCAGGGCTGAAATTGTGTGCAGGACAAAGCTCTGCAGACCCCTGCAGCTGCCAGGCCCCCTTGGGCCCTGCTCTCAGACAGGGACAGGCTGTTTGTGTCTGCTGGAATTACCTGGGATGAACTGATGGATGCCCCAGGCTCACACTGCTGGCAATGTCCTCACACAGCTCCAGACTCCCAGTTTATCCCAGAGCTCTTCCCATCACTCCCCACTGAAGGGCTCTGCCTGGGGTCAGATGTGATGAACCCCATGAAGACCCATCACCTCTGAAGGGACCAGTCCTCTCCAGAGAAATGGCTTAGAATAATTTGTGAGATGGATCCTTGGGTGTATTTTGTAAAGCAAAAAGGTTTTAATAACTGAGAGAATAACAAATGATAAAAGAACAGAATAAAAACCTTGCTCAGATGCATGGGAGCCCATTGCACCTTGCTGAGACACCCCAAAAAGCCCAGAGCACCTTTGTGCTTATCCTTAAGTATCAATGTTTTAGGAGGGCTTTTGGCTTTGCTGCATTCCAGAAGAGACCAACAGCTGCCTTTGTGCTGGCAATGAGCCCATTATGGTAAGAAGGGCACAGAAGATTCAGAAGAATCTTCACAGAAGAAAAATTTTTTTCTTTCTTCAAAGTCCTTGGGTGAAACTGGAACCCTTTTTCCTTACTTGGAAACCTTTGCTTGGGTGTGGGGTGCATTCCTACACCCCCCCAGCAGCATCTTCCTGCTGCTCCCTTTCCAGTGCCCAAACTTGTCCCAGCTCTGATGTCCTGAGTGCAGTGGAGGAAGAGGAGCTTCAACCAACCCTCCTGCCCCCCCCAAGCCCAGGCACAGCCCTGGTGAGAGCCAGAGTCAGTCCAGGGCTGCAGAGCAGCTGAATTATTTAATTGCTCCCTAAAACAGGTGGCTGAGGTGGTCTCTGAACAGCAGCAGCCCTGGCCAGAGCTCGTTGTTCTTGCCCTTGCCAGAGGTGCCAAAGAGGGACTCAAAGGTTCATCACAGAATGCCCACATCCCTTCCCATTCACAGATGAGTTTTTCCTGATCCCAGCCTCCCCCTCTCCCTGCAGCCGGGCTGAGTCAGAGCCTGCAGGAATCCGAGCCCTTGTGGGGGCTGAATCACAGCCTCCCACACTCCCCAGTACCCAGAGCTCCCAGCCAGCACTGGGAGCAGAGCTCTGGGTGCTTCACCGGAGCCTGAACCAGCTCCTCAGCCCGTTTTTTTAGCAACACTTCAATTCCTGTCTCCCTCGGGATAATTGTGCCGTCTCTCCACGTGGGCTGGCTCATTCCAACCTCTCCTGTTGGTGTCCTGTCAGAGGGGTGGTGGCCCTGCAGTGCAGATCAGCTCAGCTCCCTGGGGATCCCTGGGGATGCTCCAGGAGCCCTGAAAGGGAACAGGACAGACGGACAGGGACTTCCTGAGTGTCACAGACAAGGGAGGATGGTTCCAACCTGACAGAGAGCAGGTTTAGATGGGATATTAGACAAAAAATCCTCCGTGTGAGGGTGGTGAGCCCTGGCACAGGGCACAGAGGAGCTGTGGCTGTCCCTGGATCCCTGGCAGTGTCCAAGGTCAGGTTGGAGCAGCCTGGGACAGTGGAATTTGTCCCTGTCCATGGCAGATGAGCTTTAAGGTCCTTTCCAACCCAGACCAGTCTGGGATCCTGTGGCAGGTTTAAGTCACCTCCTTTGTGCATTACACATAATGCAATAAATGTACATAAATGAGGTGTCACACTGTCAGCCTGGGTGAGCATTCCAGCAGGGACAAGGCAAGGACAAACCTGTCCCTCCCCAGGGAGCCTCACAGCCACAGGCAAACCCCTACAAATACCCAGCCATGTGTTCTAACTCTGCTGAGAAACACTTCTGATGAGCAGTCATGTCTCTAAGTTAATCAAGGGCCTCAAAGAGTTTTACATGGATAAATCAATCCAATTCCTGTAATCCCAGGAAGATCCCCCAGTCACCCAGTGCCACTCTGGGCTGTTCCTCTTCCACTGGCCACATGCAAGTCCCTTCCAGCATCTCCAGGTGTGGGATCACAGGGGTCAATGTGAAATTCAGTCAGCATTTTGAAGTGCCATGGAGTTGCTGGCGGGTCTGCCAGAGCTGTGCAGAGCCCTGCTTGCAGCTCAGCATTATTCAATTAGCCCATTTTGCTGATTGCCATCTGGGTCACTGTTGTCAGGGTTACAGCTGGCTCGGCTCTCACCCAGAGATCATATTTGAAAACACACCTGGGGACAGGGGGGATATTAAAAAGTAACAGACCTTCAGTGTAACACGATTTCCAAACATTCCCACAGCTGCCTGGCTGATCCTGGAGTGAGGTTCAGCTCATTAATTTAGAGCACCTCGAGTAAAGTTAAAATAAAAACGTGTTTTTCCGTGATCTCTGCGCTGGCAGTGGGTGTGGGAAGCAGAGAGGGGTGGCCTGGATGGTTTCACCTGTCTGGAGTGAATTATACACAAAAATTCACACAAATCTGATGATGCTGAGGGATTGTGTCTGCCTGTGCAGGGCTGATTGTGGGAATGCCACGTCTGGGGGTCTGGGGGTGAAAGGGGGATTGTGCTCTTGGTGAAGAAAAGGAAAAGGAAAAAAGAGGAAAAAAGAGGAAAAAAGAGGAAAAAAGAGGAAAAAAGAGGAAAAAAGAAAAAGAGAGAAAAAGAGGAAGGAAGGAAGGAAGGAAGGAAGGAAGGAAGGAAGGAAGGAAGGAAGGAAGGAAGGAAGGAAGGAAGGAAGGAAGGAAGGAAGGAAGGAAGGAAGGAAGGAAGGATGGAAGGAAGGAAGGAAGGAAGGAAGGAAGGAAGGAAGGAAGGCCTAAATATTTATACTTTGAATATTTCTGCTTGTGAACTTGGCACTGTGTGTCTGGCTCCAGCAGGACAGCACTGCCCACAACAACCTGGGTGCTGGAAAGATTTCACCTGCAGAATTCACTTTGTAAGATTGTAAAAATTAATGTGAGTGCAACAAGAGGGGACAAGAAAGAGTGAACTGGCTCCTGTGAGTTTGGGATTGTGTGAGTGCAAGCCGAGGTGTGACTGTGCATTTGGGGCAGCAGCTAAAGGAGGTCAGGCTGGGACAGGGCAGTTTCAGAACTCCTCAGGAGGGCAGAGATGAGGTGACAGAGCCCTGACACCACCTCAGCTGCAGCCCCAAGGACCCTGTGCCACACCAAGGGCTGAGCTGGGCTCACATCACCCCCAGCCTCAGGTGAGGGCAGTGTGAGCACTGACTGTGCTGCTCTCCAGAGACAGAGGCAGCTTCCAGACAAGCTGTTTGTGTGCTAAACAGCCTAAATCCTCATTTCCAGGGAGTTCAGCACGGGCCTGAAGTCCCCGAGGTCTGAGCAAAGCCATCAGGCAGAGCTGGAGTGCAGCAAAGGCAGTGACACCTGTGGGAGGTGAGTGGGCAGCCAGGGGTGAACAGGGCTGAGCTGGGAGAAAGGAATTGCTCTAAACAAATGCTCAAAGGGATGGTGCAAACTGGCCCCTGTTTCACTGGCAAGGAGGGACCCAGGCAGATCCTCACTGCCCTGGGAGAGAACATCCTCCACTGGCTGCAGAGGCCTGAGCCAAAGTCCATAATTGCAGCTACAGCAGGAATAATAAATGCCAATTAGGTGGCATTTTCCCAAGCATCCAGGGCTGCCTGGCTGCGTTGGGAACAGATTTTCACTACAACTGACCCGGACAAACACAGAACATGTGTGAACGACCCCATCAATTCATTCCTCTTGTGTCCTTGTCAGAATTTCACACCCCAGACAAAACCGGTCCTGTGCATTTAATCTACAGGGTCGGGATGGAATTGCAGCTGATGTGGCAGCCCCGGTGTCACTGGTGCCACTGGGGACCACAAAGGCACAAAGGGGAATGAGCCAGCAGCGTTCCAGGAGCCAGCAATGCTTCCAGGAGGAATTTCCAGGACAATTTCAGGAGCACCACCCTGCAGATGGGCGCTCCAGCTGCTGGGAACCTGTCTGCAAAGGGATAATCCAGTTTCCCAACAGCTCTGAGCCACGGAGGCAGCAGAAATCGCTGGGGAATGGTCAGAGATTAGCCCAGCCCCCCTGTGATCTGTCCCTCCTGGGCAGGAACTGGAATCACTGAACCCACCGCTGGGAATTCCACCTGGGGTGGAGGAATGTGCCAGCTCTGGAAGGATGGGGCTCCAGGGGCTGAGACAGGAAGGGAAAGGAGCTGCAATTCCTGCACGAGGAGCACAGACAGCAGCAGTGCCAGCCTGAACATGGGAATTCCCCAGCTCACTGCTGCTCACAGCCACTTCTGTGCCCGGGGAGTGGCAGGGACTGACCCTCTGTGACCACCCCTTGTGCCAGGGACTGATCCCACCCTCTGTGGCATCTCCTGTGCCAGGGACTGACCCTCTGCGACCATTCCCTGTTCCACCGATCTTCTGTGAGCATCCCCCTGTGCCAGAGACTGATCCTGATGCCTTGGGAAGNGACCATCCCCTGTGCAGGGACTGACCCTCTGTGACCATCCCTCTGTGCCAAGGACCTTAATCCACTGCTGCTCCCCTTCCCAGCAGTACAGAAGCATTTGGTGTGAGAAGTCCTGCCCTGAACGCTGAGATCAAACCCAACCTGCTCAGCTCGGAAACAGCAGCTCCATCAAAAATCTCTTTCAGGCACCAGTTTTGCCTCTCTCCATCCCCTGTCATGAGCTCACCAGTAAACAGCTAAGCAGCAACTTGATTAAAAATGTGAAAAGAGATTTTTCTCCCCTGAAGATTTCGTGCAGAGCTGTTTTAAGCTCCTTCCCACCACAGGTTTTCACAACGTGTTGGTTGCAATCGCTCGCACAGAATGCCGTCTATCCAAACACAAGCTGTGCTGCCCTGGCCAATTTCTGTTCCTCCCACCAGCACATCCATTTATCTCAGCATTCCAGCATCTTCTCGATGATTTTAGTACCTGGCAGAGATTTATGCAGAGGTGACTCATGGTCAAATATCAACAAGCAATTTAGAAGCGGCGTTTCCAAAGGGATCCTTGGAGGAGGCAGAGCTCGGTTTATGAGGGTTTGATTTCTACCCTCTCCATGCAGAGCTTTCAAAAGGGAAGAAAAAACAATTAGCAGGTGCAGAACTGAAAGTGGAATGGCTCAAAGGCTGTTGGAAACACAGAGAAAAAGAATCAGTGTCTCTGTGTGCACAAACATCCTCTGAGGAGGGCACCTAATGCTTTTATTTGGGTTTTTTTTTCACTACTGCTGTCAAAGCCTCTTCACTCCTTTGCTGTTCTGACCATGTATGACTAATGTGCAGAGGTTTGGGAGCCTCCAGGACAGATCCCTGCAGCAAACACTGTCTATCTGACCGCAGAATTTAATGAAAACTCGCTGGAACAAAGTATTTTTGAAACGAGAGTTCCAGGGGCTGCTGCTGCCCCGCTGATGATAAAAGAAATCATGTCCATATTGGGTTTTCTGTTCTCCTTTGAAATGTAATCCCGGGGCTGTGTGTAAAGGAGCAATTGTATTTGAAAAAAAGAGAAATGGGGCTGTGTCAGAGCAAGTTTTGAGCAGCTCTGGGCAAGGGCAGAGGGGATTTGAGTTGGAGGCTGTGGCTGGGAAGGGATTGACAGGGAGAGGCAGAAGGGAAAAGGTGAAGTGGAGAAAGAGGCACTCATGGAATAGCAAAGCAGATGGAGGGATGCTAGTGGAGAGCAAGAGAAAATAAATGTTACAGAGTTGTCTTCACTCATCTATGAGCAAAATCTATATATTTACCTGCCCACACTTTGTCATTTGTGTCCCCATCTGTCCCTGTGATCAAACCACTTCCCTGTTCTTTCTCCTCTAAACTCCTGCCTCTTCCTTTCTCCACCCTCCTCTCTTTCTAACCCTGCTCCCATCCATGCAATGTTCCTCCCTCCCCTCATCCATACAATCCATCACCAACCACATTTAGAGCTCCTGGACACAATGAAATTCCAGTTCCTTGGTACATAAATAATCCCTCCTCATGTAATCTCAGGATTACTCATTTCAAAGGGAGGGCAGCAAAAGTATCGAATTTTTATAAATGCTGGCATTTTAAAAAATTAATGAATGGGGTGCAACAGGACTTTATTAAAATACAAAGAGATTAGCAAGGTCTCATTCCCTTCAATTATTAACAATGTACTTGTTCTCCAGAAAAGTACCCATGAAAATTTAAAACAGATGAAAATGGTTGTTCACTTAAAACTGCTCTGTTAATCTGTGAGAAATGTTTTATTCAAAGGCATTAAATGAATACTGCAAGGTTTGATATGAGATAATCCATCATTCACGTGGCACAAACACAGGGATCGATAAAGTGTTGTGTCAGGAGGAGAGGGGAACACGGCATCCTTGGAGGATTTCTGCACAGGAGCCTTGTTTCAATTCATGGGATGGCCAAAATCAATATTAACTCATGGATTTTACAAACGGCATGCCTTTTTGTTTTCCCATTTATAACCCTGCAGTCTCAGCTCACATTCTGAGGCTGAAAAGAGAAAACTCTCCAAAGCTTTGGCGTGGATCCCCACCAAAAGCAAAGAGACAGTTTTGGGTTTTGGTGTTGGGTTTAGGGATGACCAAATCACCACAAAAACGGCCCCCAGGGAAATCTGGGGGTGAGTTACAGGTTGTGTTGGATTTCTCCCCAAAATCAAGCTCAATTTAACACCTTTATCCTGTGTTGTGAAGGTACAAGGAGGATGGGCAGGATGGTGCCTCTGCTTGAACCGAATTGGTTGAACTCCACCTTGAACAACTTTGTATTTATTGCTTCCATTGTTTGCACCAGAGCAGGGTCAGAAGAGAATCATCAGCATCGAGGCTGATCAGAGCACGGGCTGCTCCTTTTGTTCCCAGGAAAACACCCCAAAAAACACAAAAGAAGGCCAAAACATGGAAAACAGAGGAAATGCAGATGAAAGGAAAGCGTTGTTCCAGCTCAGCTGTGAGCACAAGGGGCTCTTGCGCCCAGCCCGGTGATTTTCCACACGGTGCTGATGGGTTTGTTTGAACAAAGGAATTCCTGTAAAATTCCATTTCCTTCCCATGTAAATGAAGAACGCTCAGGAAAGATGTGCCAGGAACCAGAGCCAGCCCAGGGGCCCGGAGGGTGGAATCAGGGTGGAATAAGGATGGAATCAGAGGGTGGAATAAGGATCGTATCAGAGGGTGGAATCAGGGTGGAATAAGGATGGAATCAGAGGTGGAATAAGAGCATGGAATCAGGGTGGAATCAGAGGGTGGAATCAGAGTGGAATTAGCATGGAATCAAGGTGGAATCAAAGTGGACTCAGAGGGTGGAATCAGGGTGGAATCAGAATGTAAAGTCAGAGTGTGGAATCAGGGTGGAATAAAGGTGGAATCAAGGTGGAATCAGAGGGTGGAATAAGGGTGGAGTCAGAGTGTAATCAGGATGGAATCAGGGTGAAATCTGAAGGTGGAATCTCCATGGAATCAGAGTGGAATCAGTGTAGAATCAGCGTGAAATCAGTGTAGAATCAAGGTGGAATCAGGCTGGAATCAGAGGGATCCATCCCCTGCACCCTCCCCTCCCTCCTCCCGGTGTTTCTGCAATTCCTGAGCTTTCCAAGGTGAGCTTAGGGAGGAGGAAAGCTGCAGATCTGAGCACACAGCTGGGTTTTATCTCCCCGGGATGAGGCCACTGAGCTGCTGATAGCCCGTTATCTGTATCGCTAATGAGCGGGGCTGGAAGGGAGAGGCTCCGGAGTGGCCACAGTGAATCGTGAGAAGGGCTGGGACTCTTTATCTTTGCCACCAAAACGAGCACAGAGAGGCCAAAAAACTCCCAGAGCCACCGGAGCCAGGGGTAGATGAGGCTGCCCTCACTTTGAGCCCAGGAAAATAAGAATGAAACAGAGAGGAGACGGTCACACTTTGTTTAAATAACAAGACAGGCACTGAAATAGAATTAATATGCAAGGAAAAAACATCTTTCTTCAGATCTCTCTGGAACTAATGGTGGAGACAGCAACTGTTGTGTCAAACTGATTTGAAAGCTGAAGGAGCTGTGAAAGAAGATGATAATCCAGCCTGTGATTCTGTGATAAAAATTGTTGTTTTACTGGGTTAATCTGATTATTGTGGAGGTTTGCTGGGCGAAACTGAGTTTTGCCAATCTGACCTCCCACATCCACAGCTCTTCACACCTCAGCTCATGGGATGACTCCTGCCTGGTGCACAGCAGCCCAGATGTGCTATAAGTGCAGAAGTTGGGGAATTACTTCCAGGAAAACAGCAAATTCATCTCCATTTTCTCTGATCCAGTGCTGAAACAGCTCAGAATTGTTCTGTGTTTGCCCTCCCACAAACCTGGGCAGAGCAGCCACAGGGAGAAGAGCTCCAAGTGCACGGAGCTTTCAAGTGTCTGCAGCAGCTCCTTGGGCTGATTAAAGAAGTGCTCACGTTAATCATATCTTGTGTTTAATGAACTAACACCAATTGCATCAAGCAGTGAGTCTTCCATGTGAGATGCTTCCCCAGGAGACAAAGCTGAGCAAGAAAAACAAAGGCAAAAGGACCCTCTGAGGCTGCAGGACAGGTCTGGGAAGGGTAAAACTCACACAGAGTCTCAGATCTACCTGTGAGATTCTTAATAGTGAGTGAATTAGTGAATTCTATTATTATATCTATATTATATACTATATATTATACATTATATATATTA
>VWYE01024139.1:0-98645 GCA_013398995.1 Alaudala cheleensis
GAAAAAGAAAAAGAAAAAGAATGGCAGCCAGACAGTATTGCTCTAGTTGACTTTATAGGTTAGCTGGAATGACTATCCTTTTTTTCTATTGGCTAAGACTGAACATATGGTTGTGGTTTGTAGTCCTGAGAAGGCCACATATAAAAAATGGAGTTTCTTGCACATATTGCTACTATTAAATGTTGTTTCAAAAAACAAAAAAATAATTTTGAATTCTGTATTATGATTTTTAAATGTAAACATAAAGCTGATCTAAGTGAAAACAAGTTTCATAAAACAATGATAATAAAAATACTTTTCACAGCACATTTTTAGATACTTGTTATCTATTTTCTTTCCATCTATATCATGCTAGTGATAAATAAGGCTTTCTGTTCTTCTTAAGTGAACAGTTTTACACACCAGCAGTTAAGACATCCTGTAATAATATTCTTCATGGTTATTATGATGTTTGTCCAAGTAAGAATAATTAAAGTCATTATTCAAGGACAAATGCAAATGCAACCAATAGAATGATTTAGGAAGTCATGAACGTCTATCTTTCTATGTTGTGATCAAAGACCCCTAGAAATCACACTAAAAAATAGAAAATTCATGCATCTAAAATTTGGAAAGCCCTTTATGGGTTTTTTCAGATGTATTTACACAAGTTAAAACAGAATCAGTACTGATATAATTGTTTAAATAACCAATAACACAACAGTATCTTCCTGGTTGTTCTGCATGATCCTACTTGTCTTCTAGCCTGGCTTCTCTTCAAACAGTAATAGATGCAAATAAATTGATAAAGGCTATTCTCACAAACAAGAACTTGGAACATGTGTGGTAGAAATTCCAGACTGAAACTCAATGATGGCACATTTATTGCTCAGTAAGAAAAGCAGGGAAGGCTTCTCCCTGCCTCCCACCTCCAGATGTATATTGCTTTGGATGTTGGTTTAGGTCAGTATTCTTTCTCTTGAACTAGGTATGACTAATGATCTTAGAAGCTATTATTAGGCCTAACCTGTATAGACTAAAAGTTTTAATGAGTTGAGTAAAATATCACAGCTACAAAATGTGAATGAATCTGACACTATTTTTTTCCCCATATTATGTAGAAATTAAACACTCACAACAAATATTTCATGGAAGCTGAAATATACTCCCTTCAAACTTTTCTGGAAGGATTTTGCTTTCCCTTTTGCCAGACACTGAAGAGAGCCATAAACAGAAGAGAGATGTTGGCTTCCTTTTCCAACCACTTGTCCTCAGCAGTCCAAAATCAGCATGATGAACCTTTCAGCTGTTGCTGCAATATGCTACAGAGGGTGGGATAGTTCCAATATCCTTGTTTATTTCAGAGCACCATACTGGCTTGAACTTTAACTGCTACAGTATGTGTCTGTTTTAACTTAAGCCTCCTGTTGAAATACCAAATTAACCTTAAAAAGATACCATCTTGTTAACACAGCTAATCAATGCTGATTTGTTTCCTTTGTTTGCTTCCAAATGCTTTTATTTTTGTATTTATTTATTCTATTTGTTAATTTTAAATTCTCAGTAATATGGTGGTACACAAATTGTCAAAGGTCATAGGCTGGACAAGGGAAAGCCAAGCTCATCACCAGCCCCAAAGTACCTCTGTTGATAATTACAATCTGGGAAGGACACAAGGCCTAATTCCCATATTAATTAACTAGTAAACAAGAATCAGAATTCTGTATAGAAGTTCACAATGTAATGACAGGTGATTGACTGTTTCTAGGGTGTATCATTGTTCTCCATAATACTTACCTTTTTCAGCACCAATATAAAAAAAAAAAAAAAGTCAGAAAGTATTTACCAGCTGTTCCTTTTAAACATAAATAAAAATGAAAGCAGAATACGTGATGAGTTTAAATTAATCTCAGTTTGCAGAGGGTATGCTTCATGACAGGTAAAACTTCATCCTTTTTATCCACTTCAGGTATGATACAATATGAAATGATGCATTTCTGTTGTACCTTGAACACCTCTGTCCCTTCAATTAATTTGCAAGGAAAGCACAGCTTTAAGAAAATTTTTACTGTGCATAAAGGAATAAGGGAGGAGACTTGTCCTGGAGAGACTGATCCAAGGATTTGAAGTGCTTTGAACCTTGGAAAGCCAAGGGTGTTTGGGTCCGCAAGGATCTGCGGAGTCCTAATAGGTTCGTTTTAGGGGGGGATCTCAGAACGCAGAAGACACAGCACAGGGACAAAACCAGTTTCAATCAACAATGCACTTTATTTAGTGCCACCAACAGTTATGCGATAGAGGGAAAGAAAAAGGAAAAGAGAGAGAGAGAGAGAGAAAAGAGGGGAAACGGGATTATAGCTACCATGGAGAGCCGGTGTCCTCGAGACGATGGTCCATAGACACATCTCCATCGGTGGGGTGCTCACGAAATAGGGTCCCAAAATTCACAGTCTTTATAGGTCTTTTCGAAGCGAGAGGTGTCTGGCCAGGGTAGGGGGTAGCTTAGCTTGGCTGCGCTGGCTGCCATTGTTCAAAATCAGGTGTGCTTGGCTATTGTGTGGTGAGGGCAGTGTGATCATTTTGGCCCATACACAAGAACGGGACAAACCAGAGTAAATATGAGCTCAGTCCATTGTTCCCAATCTCTGGTCCAGTAGGCACACCTGCAAGTTCTGGCAGGCCTCCCCCCTCCCTTGGACAGGCCAGAGTCTTGGAGTCTAGGGTCTCAAAGCTGAGACTTTTTGGAGACCGTTGTGAGGCAAAATGAGGGATCTTCGGGCTGACTCTGACAAAGGGCCAAGTTGATGTTTTTTATGGCGGGCAGACTGAAGTAAGTCAGTGAATGCAATCATACAGGTATGTATTCATGCAGATATATTTTTATATATATCTTCCCATAAATCTAAGACAGGATATACAACATCCCATGAGGGGATTTGAAATGGTAGAGAGTCATGCAGACTTGTAAGAAAAGTTCTTATAAGAAAATATACACAATATAAAGTCATAAAATACAGTAGAGTGTTTTTGAAAAGTCTAGTGAATCAAAGGTTTATTATGATGCAAAGAAACCAAGGCCAAACTGAGCTATTATATGACAGGGCCATTTGTAAAAATGATGAAGTGACTCACTTGAGTTTTTCTCTCATAATTTCTGTGGTAACCTGTCTTAACTGATATGTTAAGAAATTAATGGAACTTTAGCTTGCACGATCAGTTCTAGAGGACCCATCCAATACATTTGACACTGCTCACCTTATGAAAGTGAATTGAAATCTACATGAATTAGGCCTATCATTGCATATATTTTTTCCTGAGTATCCTGGTTCCTGTTGTGTCTCAATTTTTATTAACTTATTTTGCATATGCAAAACAAAACTTCAGCAAGTCAGCTTATGCAATTGAATTCTTTAGTCTTCTTCATATTTCAAAATTATTGACCATGTCCAGAATTTTCTACTAATGCCAAAAAAAAAAAAAACAAACAAAATTGAGGCACAAAAGTCTTCATCTTAGTTTTGCATCAGTCAGAGCTTTTACAATCTTAATAGTTCAAAATATTTTAAACACATACACAAAAATTCAAAGATTAAGCCAAACAGACAAAAGGAATTTTTCCCACTGCAAGCTACCACAATATGAAGTTTTATTGTAACCACTGATAAGAGCACCAGAAGATTCTTGCATAAATAGTCTTAATTTTAGAGATATGATAAAAAATATGTTTTTTCTTTGTTCCTTGTTCTATTTATCTAGCAAATAACCAAACAAAATTAAATTTTGTTATGGGTATGAGAGGAGTTTCCTTCTGCCCAAGTCTGTAAGTAATGTTTTATGCAGATAGCTAGTCAGCTACCTTGCACACAGATGTCTACACTGTGGGTGTCTATGAATCACTAATGAGTCCTACCTAAAATGGGCATCTTGGACAGGATTCAACTTATTTAACTCAAAACTTCAGAAATTTAGAAATCTGTGACTATTGTCACTACCTTTCTTCTCTTTTTAGTTAATGGAGTTAAAAAAATGAAATATCTAGAGTAAGAAAGATTTCATCATAAGATAAATATTAAACGAAGATCAAACCAAGGACTCTCTAGAGGCCTGTAGAGAATACAGCTTTGTTTCTGTTTTAAACATGGTGATGTTTCCTTTCCAGTCAGAAAGGATAATATTTAATTTTGTAGAGTTCACCAATACTCTTCTAAAAATCCTAATGAAACCTGTTGCTTTGACTTTGGTCAAAACTAAATTGTGTTTCTATTGACACAAAGTAGGAAATCCAACTGTGGTTTTAAACCAGCTGTCAATTGATTTTGAAATTAAAATTTTCAAATAAAATTTTATTTAATTGATCTTTCAAAATATTTCTATCTTGTAGTTAAGTCTGGGGGGCTGTTTCCTTATTTTTAGCTAGAGCTGGTAAACACATCACAGAACAATGTTGTGGTGGCAGGGTAGTGACTTGGAACAGATGCGCTTCTGTCTCTTAGATGATGAAATTGTCTATATGTTGGGGTCTCTTCCAATTCACTTACAAATGAACTGAAATAACAAAAAGTTCCATTGCCTTCTGCCTCTTTTATTCACCATAGCAATGTCTGGGAATACAGGAACCAATCTTAATGCTTGACCTACAAAACTTATGTTGCTAGATTTAGGATTTAGTGTTGAGATTACAGTATAATTTCAGAGGGGTTATTTGTTCCATTCCAAGTACTGTGTGGGTAGAATTCAAGCCTTCACAACTCTGACAGGGCTTTGTCATTTAGAGGATCCAGTAGTATTTTCAGGTCTTATTAAAGCAGAAAAGAAACAGTTATTAGTTCTATATGCGAGCTTTAAGGAATGTATGAGCTGCTACAAAAGATGACATCTGAAACTCATCTGCCTCAGTATTTTATCACTGATACTGACCTGCCCTCAATGGTTCAAAAGAAAATGCAAATTCCCCTACTGCACAGAGTCTTTAACACTGTGCTTTAACACTTAATAATGAGAAGATGATATCCTGAATTTTAAAGTTTCATACACCATCCAAATTATAAATCCTTTAAAAAATAAATCAACCATATGGATTTTTTTTATACCTGTCACAGTTTTATTGCAATAATTATTTGTAAATTACAGAAAAGCTTGTCTTTGCCTCAGTTTTGGTCCAGTAATTCCTC
Organism: Alaudala cheleensis; assembly: GCA_013398995.1. NCBI lineage: Eukaryota > Metazoa > Chordata > Aves > Passeriformes > Alaudidae > Alaudala > Alaudala cheleensis. Next base: position 5,151 of record VWYE01024139.1, read on the forward strand.
GGCTTCTCTATTTTCTGAGAATTCTATTTACTCATTTATTTGTTTTTAACCACTGGAAGGTACGTTTTGTCACAAAGACCATAATTCTGGAAATCAGAACTATACAATTTGTTTTTGCAGGCTGTTTTTCAAATCACAATGATATACATTTCTAGAGAGGAATACAAAGTATGCAATTGTTTCTTTTACTTCAAAGGTTAATGGTTCATCATTTCCTGGAATTCTACCTTGTTTTCCAATCTCTACAGTAACCCAGACCACAGCTCTACAAAAGGAGTTGATAGCTCTCTCTATGAAGGGAAAAAGCATTAGTGGAACTCAGCTTCTCACTTATAAGCTAAACAATTCCTCTCTTCATATTATCCTGATTAATTAAAATTCTGTTACAGAGGACATCATTACTTTGCCAATGCTAGTCCCTTAGCAGTGTCATCTCAAGTTCAGTCTGTAAAACATATGGCGTAGTTGTCAAACACATTTCTGCTTTTAGACTAATATTTCTTAATTCTTTATTTAGTGAATATAACTTTATACAAGTTAAGCAGTTTATTTAATAGCTTCATAAGGTGGTGGATTATCTGTACCATGGTTCTCATAAGATGAGACAGGTTTGATGACTGACTGGTTTCTCATTATTTTTAAAATACCATATCACAACTTTGGTAATTAAATCTGTTTTACTCTAAGTCATGGCACTTTTATTCATTAGTAGCTAATTTAGAAGCTACCAAAATGTGGAGTTGTAATTACTATTACCCTTACTGTGGAACTTGACTTTCTTTTTTAGTGAGGGCCTTCTGTCAACTTTTAGCAGAGTTATTGGAAGATAAGAATGACCACATTGATTTATCTGTCTATCCCTTGAGTAGAAGATGAATCTGAAAATATTAAAATGTTCCTTAAAATATAGTGTCAAAATAGCTGTTTTAAGTGTGACATCACCTTTTTTCGACTAACAACTGTTCCTCTCTCTTTGCAGTGAAGATAATTTTGCTTTTATTATGACTATGGGTGCATGACTGTTTCAAAATATTGGGAAGGGCAATGAGCCAAAATCGTTATCTTCACTTGAAGTGTTTAATACCAAATGTAAATATTGGAGGGGCTTGAGTGCCCAAGCCATCCCTCAAGGCTTTATGCATGTGATTATAAATGTCCCTGCTGCATTGTCAGCTAGTCACCATCTTCACTTCAGTCCAGTGTTGTCAAGGAAATAACAACCTATAGTCTTCCACTGCTTATCAGCATAAGCACTTAAATAACACATAGGTTGATTTCCCGTCAAATATTCCTGTATAATTGAAATTTTTAATAGGAAATAAGAAAAATCAGAAATAAAAATAGAATTCAGGCTGTTTTAGATGCTAATTCTTCTTGTATATTTCATGCAGCATTAAAACCTTTAGTATCCAGTGAGATACTGTTCATAAAATGAGAAAGTAGGCTGATGGCTACCTTCTAAATACACATCCAGTGGTCAGTTTTAGTCTCTTGTCTGAAGAATGAAAGAAGGTAATGTCTTTTTTCACTTCTTTATGGAACAGCAGCACCTGAGGGAGACAGAATTTATTGCAACAATCCACTACCAGGAATACATTAAGCACAGAGGAATAAAGAATGTATGAGTATGTTCTCCATTCAGAGAGAAATGTGGAATAAAAAAAATACAGCATTTTCCAAAATACCATTCCTTAAGATTTACATTTCTTTTCAAATTAAATTCCTGGTGGTCATTACAGGTTCTTGCTTTGCTAAACTGAGAAATTTATTTCTTAAATTATTTCTAAAGATCTATGAAGCAGATAATGAACTTTCAAAGAGCTATGGTATTTGTTCCATACAAACCTAACTTATTACTGTGTCCTATTCTGTCTAGAATCTTGTACAGCTTGTAAAGAAATAAGTATTCTTCAGTGTAGGACAAACATTTGTAATTGAGCTTTTAATCTTCAAGGACTAGGAACTTAAAATTTTCAGAAATGAAGCAAAAAGACAAAGCTATGTCAGACTAGTGTAGTCCATTAATCAACTTCACACTGCATAGTGTGCATTAGAATGCAGCTTCTTATTGATAAATATCATCAAACATCATATTTCACTTAAAATTGGACTGCTTCTGTGTTAATATTTTATTTCAGATTTTTTTTGTAGTTAAACATGTATTTGAGTAAATTTTGAGCTTAATTTTACTTTTTTTTTTATACCACTTCAAGGTATATATATTTTGATAAAATGTGAGGTCTTTCCAAATCATCAATTTCATCTATTAGCTTGAGCCTGCAACAGAATCAATCATACCAAGCCAAAACCCAAGTGCCATAGTGCTGTTTTCTCATAGCTTTGGCAGACAAGGTATGTAACCTATAAACACCCGTGCTTTTCTGGACGGGTTGTTCGAACACAGGATGCTCGATGTGTAAATGGGATTAAACAGATGTGTTTATTTATGTTGAAGATTCAGTTGGTCAATGGAGAGAACTTCTAGTACATAGTTCATCTGAGATTAACAAATTTTATGGGGAGTGGCTGAGGGAGCTGGGGTTGTTCAGCCTGGAGAAAAGGAGGCTCAGCAGAGACCTTATCACTCTCTACAACTGCCTAAAGGAGGTTGTGGTGGTGCTTGGTCTCTTCTCCCAGGTAATAGGCAGTAGAACAAGGGGAAATTGCCTCAAGTTGCACCAGGGGAGGTTTAGGTTTCATGATCAAGAGTTACCAAGCACTGGGTAGGCTGCCCAGGGAAGTGGCTGAGTCACTGTCACGGGAGGTATTTAAAGGACACATAGCTGTGGCACTTACGGACATAGTTGAGTGGTGGATTTGGCAGTGCTGGGTAAGTAGTTGTGCTAGATGATCTTAAAAGTCTTTTCCAACCAAAAGGATTCTAGATTCTATGACTGCATGACCTTAAGGCATGTCAGAAGAACTGCCTGTTAATGTTGCTATTTCTCTTCACTGTGTAAACAAGATGACAAAGGTGTCTCGCATGGCTTAGGGCAATTTCCAAATACTTAAGGTAAGCAGATGAGCATGATAGTCAATAGCACCTCTGTCTAGTTCATTTATCAACACATAAACACACTTTAATATTTTTATTTTCCTAATGTTTCATTTAACCAGTCAAGTAATAGAAACAATATCATGAAAGAGTAATGAGCTCAGGAAAAATGGCTCAGTATCATCACCAGACTTGATACAAGAAATGAAGTAATCATACTAAACCAAAAGAATAAGAATTATTTATAGAAATAATTAAAGACAATAAATGCCAAAGAATCCTGATTTATTTTTGCAAGCAATTTAGAAACAAGTCAAATAATGACAGCAAGGTTTTTATAAATAAAAATTTCCATTTCTTTGATCCCTATCTTGTAGATTCATTGCAAGTATAGTCAATGTTTTGGACTGCATTTGTCTGAATGTATTGCAGAAGGATGAACTAATGGAAACTTAACATTTATTTATTTACTTACTTATCTGAGGAACTTGTCTATACAATGTTAGATTCATTGCTGTGGTAAGCAAGTGCAGGTATTGTCATCATATCAGTGGAATTTTGCTAGCTTAGACCTAGAATTATTTTGTCCCATGAAATAAGTGATCTGCGTAACAGCATTTTCAGCTCGATATTATTCTTTTCATATTGCTCTGGAGGAAATGCTGCAGAGGATTAAGGATTCTTTCTAGTACCACAAAGGGTATCTGGGCTCAAAGTTTGTGTTAAAATACTGTTTCTTTGCTCACAGGCTTGAACTCAAATCACACCTCTGTCTAAAGGAAAAGGTTCCACATTGCCTTGAAAACTTCTCTTTTTTAAATGACATTTTGGAATGGCTGACAGGAAGTTTTCAGGTTATGCTTGACATTTTGATAAGTAAAATCACATGAGTAATCTTACCTTTGCCTAACTCATGCTCTGTTGCTTCTCTTTGCTTCTGAACTGCTCTGGAAAGGAGACAATACTCAATATTTTTCTGTGATCTTTTTCATATTATGTGAAATAACACACAAGCATTCACTTGCTATTCTTAAAACTGATGAACTACTATCATGATTATTTTCTTTATCTAAACTTATTAATTGCAGGTCTAGATTTTACTTTCAAACTTGTAATGAAGAGAAAGAAAATGGATAGCTTGAACATAGACTGATTATCTCTTCACTCTTTTAAATAAAGATCAAGGTGAAATGGATTTATGTTCATCTCACCTAAAGAGTATAAAAACTCATTAAAAATTCCCTTTTTCTAGACAATATAAGGAAAGGCAGCTGGGTATTTTAGTGATTTTCTGTAGCATAAAACCTTTAAGAGGATTTTAGTGGGTTGCAGGGAAGAAAGCAGCTGAATCAATGATTTGCTATAGTTTTATTGTTTTTATAGTACTGCAAAGTGTCTCAGAAAAAACTCTCTCTGACACAGAGAGAGGTAATAACTGAATTTGGAGGAAAAAATAGCTGGAATGATGGCATGAAATTCATAAATTTTGAAATGGAGGCCTGTGACTTCAACCTTTAATTACAAGGAAACAAAGACAATTTACATGCCTATAATCATCAAAATAACTGTGAAGTCACTGTCTTTTTCCTACCAAAAACAAGGTTGGAGAATCCTAATAAATATTTTCAGTGTTTTTAATAGATAAGTAATTTGGAGTTGAAGTGCATAGTGTGAGTTGAATTAGGATGGATTGGGAAAAATAGGCAAGAACTGGGAGAGTGAAACTGGATGAGAATATGTGTTCATTATTGAGTCAGTACACTGTACAGAATAAAAAAATATGTTTAAGTTCCTGGAAATTAGGAGCAAGACAAGTAAGGTGGCTGTGATAGCCACTGTGACCGTTCAAGTGGCTCGGTATTAGTGCATAATTTATGGGTGCAATTGAGCATATGAGCAGACTGAACTTTCTGTCATTAGAATAAATATGGGCTGCTCTTTTCATTCAATCAAGTTACTTCTTTATTATTTGCCTGTGATAAAAGGTTTGGCAGTGTCAGGGAAAATCCTTTAATATATTTGTAATGAAAGAGTACACAGTGACTGACACTGAGGGGAAAAGAAACAAAAAAACACAAATACCCCTGCTCTAAATCTGAGTCACCAGCTGATGTATTCAGAGAGGGGGGTCAGTGCTGTAATCTGTGTGAACCTCATGAAGTTCAGCAAGGTCAAGCACAAGGTCCTGCACATGAGTCAAGGCAATTCCAAGCATAAGTACAGGCTGGCCAGATAATGGATTGACCGCAGCCTAGAGAAGGAAAACTTGTTTTGGTTGACAAGAAGCTCCAGCTGACACAACAATATGAACTTGCAGACCAAAAAGTCAACATAAGGATGTGGATCTCTTGAAGAGAGTTTGAAGGAGGCCACAAAGATTATCAGATTATTGAAGCACCTGTTCTATTAAGACAAGCTAAGAGAGTTGGTGTTTTTCAGCCTGGAGAAGAGAAGGCTCTGGGAAGACCATCAAGTATCTGAAGAGAGCTGGAGAGGAATTTTCACAAAGGAGTGTAGTGACAGGACAAGGAGGAATGGCTTCAAATGGAAAGAAGGTAGATTTGGATCAGATGTCAGGAAAATAATTTTACTCTTAGAGTGGTGAGACACTGGTACAGGTTTCCCAGAGAAGATGTGGATTCCCCATCCCTGGATGGATGGGGCTTTCAGCAATCTGGTCTAGTGAAAGAACCATGGCAAGGGGGTAGAAACTGGATGTTTTTTAAGGTCTCTTCCAACCTAAAGTGTTCTATGACGATTCTGTGTGCTATTTTAGTGGTATTTGTTCTATGTATGATGTACATTTACTCATTTGAGTTTATAAATGGATGGACAAAAAGAAAGAATAGCCCTTATCCCATGCACAATAGGTTGTTTAGAGTATGTTTATCATAGAAAGATTCACTTTCTCATAAAAGAATCTGGAATACTTCCCAGAATTTAACTGCTCTCAAACATGTAACTTTGGCTGACTTACAGTGCTGAACTACTGAGGAGTTCAGTAGTTCAGAGAGGAGAGAGTCATATACCATTTTTCTGTGCTATGCACATTTGGGATTCTTCATCTTCCCAAGACATTTTTTGATTGCTGCTTGCTGTTCAGTTCTGGGGAGGTTAAAAAAAAGAAAAAAAAGCAAAACTCATGTGTTCTGGAGTTTTATGACTGCAGCAGATACTGTGTCCACTTTATGTCTGCATGTATAATTCTGATATTTTTCTTGTGATGAGACTATGCGGTCAATTGCTCAAGTACTACATGACTAATAGAGTCACAGAATAATTCCTTAGTTAATTAATATTGGAGAAATTAGTTAAAGAGAAAATGAAGTTTTGGATTTGTTGACATCTTCCATCTGTACTCTCCAATTTTATCCTTGCTCTTTTAGCAAATGAAAACTAGTTTAAAAAAAACCATGATAAATATATTAGATTTTCACCCTTCAGATTAATAAAGAGCACTGTTGTTAGACTTAGTTAATTCCTGAGTATATATTTCAAATTTTTTTGAGATTTTGCATTTTTGTTATATTTCATAGCATAAAAAAAAAAAAAGTCCTTGAAATTTCCTCCATAAATGTTACTATTTACTTTTTTAAATACTAGGGAGCAATAGATTTTCAGTGAGTGAGCAAAAATTCTGCATAGTTTAATATTTAATGTCTTAAATTTCCTGTTACCTGGGGCCCTCATCAAGCTCATATAACAGAGAATTTCAGAAATGAAATCTTTCCACGCAGAAACTTCTGAAATTTTCTCCAAAGGCATTTCCTGTTGAAAAGGAAGGATGGCATTTAACTCAGGATTACTGATATCTAAATTAAGCTCTTAAAGTGTAGATGCCTTTTTTTACTTATGGTTTCTGTTCAGATGTTTTAAGTTTTTGGTGAAGTTGAGTCAACATAGGTTTTGTAGTCTAAGAGAGCTACTCACCTACCCCTGGTATAAGTCACCTGTGTTTTGTGTTGAACAGCTTCCTAGAATCCATTTACTTTATCAAGTTCTATTTAGTCCCTTTTATGTACTATGGTTTTCTAAGACACTTTTAGGTATTTTTCTTGACCATCAGCTGGTGCTCTAAATGTTTTGACTATCTTGTATATTCACTGGCATGTTTTCAAAGACATGCAGATATCCTGAATAACTAGCCTGTGATGAAAGGTAATATGAAAATGGAAAGGTACTAGTTGATTTATCAGACTTGGAAAATCTCCCTTTAGAGAGTAGTTTATGATTAGATCCACTTTTTCCCCTTTAGATACAGAAGAAAATGCTCCAAAATATCTCATGACACTGGAAGTTCTTCTGAAGAAACAAACAAGACTTAGCAGAAGAATCACATTTCTAAGCATTCCATTTCCAGGTATATGTGTATACGAGAATAATTGCTAACAGTTTACTGTTAAAACATAAAAGGTAACATTGTCAATGTTTGTTAATATCAACTAATTATGTTGCATTCAAGACAAAATCATTCTGGTCTCGTAGCAGTAGACCCACGTGTATTAACCAAAGTTTTAAATGCTATGTTTGGGGAGGTGTCTTTGCCTAGACGTTATTTAGAGACAGGAGGATGGAAATTGGGTTAGTTTTGCACCACTAAGTCAAACAGGAGAACTGTGTTGGCTTCAGGCAAGTGCTGAGAACAGGAGGTTTGCCCTGAGGATATGCACTAATTTAAGCTTGCCTTCTCTGGTCATTGGTTCGGTCCCTTTCAAAAGAGTACACCCCAGAGTATGAAAAGCTTCTCAAGAAATAAACTTTTTCAGATTAAGGTCATCCTTCACTCCTGGAGTTGTGAAACTGGAAATACTAATAACATAAGAGGGTTATCAAACTGATAGAACCAGAGAATCTCTATGCAAAAGAACATCCAGGACAAATTGTATCTTAAAAGTTAGACTCCATAGTAATACACTTGGTAGTCTTAGAATCATATCTATATGGAAAAGAGGTGAATGTGAGAAATACCTAAACCTGCTGTTTTGAGCATTTATCACACAATTCTTAAGGACAAATAGCCTCTTATAGACTAGATCACGGTTATGCACAACAGATATGCACCTGTAAATGATGGATGGCAAGTTCAGGTCCTGAATTTCCAAGGACTGATAAAATAGAAGATCATTGTGAAAACAGATATGACAAATTACTCAGTTCAAATTCAGATTAGCTTAGTTTACAGTCTACTTTTTCTTTAAAGCATATAACCTATTTGTTTTCTTCTTGGGTGGACTTCATACAATTTAAGCAATCCAAGCATTAGACATCCCATCCGAACTAATATCCAAGAATACTGCTGCACTGCCTTCACATGGGCCTGGTGCCATTTGTGTTATCCTTGGAAGCTTTGGTGTCTTACAATGGTATTGTGTCTCAGCTCCCTGATGGTGTACTGAGTATCCTGTAGTATCTTGAATGATCTTAGGTAACTGTGAACAAACAGCTAAATTTGGGTCTGAATTTCTTACACACTACTGAACATAAAGTTAATAGATCAAAAGAGAGAGTCTAATGTAGGAGCCCCGACTCCTCTCATAGTACAGGACAAATTATTTTCTGAAGGTACTTTTTTTTTTTCCCTCTATAAATGTTAAAAACATCTAGACTGACAATTTAAACTAGATGAGAAACTTTTAGGAAAACAAAATTAGGTGAGAGAATTAACACAACAATTGTGAAATATTACCAACTGTACACAGAAGATCTTCATTTCTGAAATTAAACTCATGAAAACTTGAAGTTCAGGCCTTACTCTTGTTGGCCAATAATAACAGTCCTCCACTGGAATGTTATAGTGATCTGTTCACACTGAGATCTCTTCTCAGTGTATTTGCTCACACTTTATTTTACCACACCTCACAAACTGGCTTTTGAATAAAAATATCAGAGAGATTTTCCTTCACTGAAGGGGTGAAAAAATTACATGAAAGCCTCAAGGTTTTTTAAAAAGACAGCACATGCCTAAATACAAAGTGTGTTTGGAAAAAAAAAAAAGTGACATGAATATTCAATAGTTTATAAAGATATTCGTATTTATTATTATTGACATTAAAAGTATTTCTCTAATTATTTTTGTTCTGAAGTAACATTCTAATTATTCTTTTAATACTATATGATTTACACACTCAAAATAATTATGGAAGTAAAACTGTATTTCCTGCAATTATTTCCCACCCTTTAGTACCTCTCCTCTGTTTAACATTAGCCTCAGAACACTTCCAAAACATCTTAGTTTCACTTTGTCTTTCTATAATTTATTTATTTATAATTTTTGTAATAGTTTTGATGAGGTGATCTAGGGTTTTTTTAAGTTTACACTTTGAGCTGTATTAAGATTGCATTGTATGCTACTGCAGACAAATTGTAAACTAAGAATAAAACATATAATGCATAGTAAAACAAATTCAACAGAAAGACTGTCTGAGGTTTTTGATGACAAAGTTTACTTACACCCTTCATGTCTGATGGTCACCTTGTTTATGTTCATCAAACCAGCCACCATAAAAAAGGTCCATTACTTTTAACAACATTTATGATTTGAACAATATTATTGGGGCAAAGAATCCGTTTTTCTTTTGGTCAAAGAGCTTATTAATAAAAAAGGTAATATTGCAAAGGATTATCACAGCCCTGTTACACTTGATCTGTTGCCCTGTTGTACTTGCAAAACTGTTTGTTCCCAACAGTTGAAATTTTCAGTCTACTTCTTGACCTTTTCTTACTTAATAGTAGAAGTTTCCAGGGGCTGTAATAGATGAAGATTTTAATTATTCTTTATCTTGACAAAGAGATGTGAGATTTGACCTTTGTTAGCAAAGTAACAATTTAAAAGTTAAGTGAACAAATGATATGGCAAAGATTTTGTCCTCATGCCAGCAACACTGAAACAGGCCATCGGCTACCTTTTATACCTCAGTACAGCTACATTTAAAGTAGAATTCTTCTTTTTTATTTATGAGGATACATTGTAATGTGTAACCATCTGTTATTTCAAATCCAGCTTTGCCTGATAATTTTCTGGTGTCTATGTCTCTGGATGGTATACTGAATTATAGGAGATCTGAAGTATGGAGATTTAACAACTCTCTAATTAAAGCTGCAGCATTTGTGCAACAGATGAAGACTATTTCAGAATAAATTAATATCAATAAAAAACAAGAAACTAGCCTGGGTGTTTTGTGGGAAGCTGCCAAAGCAGTCATGAGGGGTAGAATAATTTGCTTAACTGCAGTGGCAATACAAAAAGTATATCTTGAGTACCAGTGTAAATTAGAAAAGGAAGTTAATGAGATGAAAAAAGCAACATAAATAGCAGGTACCCTAGGACCCTCCAACTTTTGATTAAATAGAGGGAAAGTAAATGCTTTGTAGTGAATAACACAGACAATGTGTTACCGCTTAATGAACGAATGTACTCAGAAAAGAGGAATAAATCCAACAAATTATCTACATATGATTAGAATGGAAAAGTGAATTTTTTTTTCAGTTTGAGAATGAAAAAGCTCTGCAACAGATCATAATCCAAGAACTGTAATAAGATTTCTTGCATGTTCTTTATAAAACAGATTTATCCTAGCTAAATATGGGTCATGAGGATATCGTCTCCTTATCTGAAATTCAATTGTCATGGATTAAAGAAAGAAGTAAGATGAAGTTGTTTCTTCTGGGATCAGAAGTTAAAAACAATCCAGTGAAGATTCTTCTTTCAAAAAATCCTCAACAGACCAGATTGAATCCACATTATTAAAAGAAATAATCTTTGTCTGCAGGACTGAAAAAGCTTTTATTTATTTGACTTCCTTCTCTCTTAAGAAGTGGAAGCATTATGATATGTGGTGGAAAAAAATCTGTATGATAGATCATACAGATCTGGATGTTTAACATTGGCCTTGGTATAAGAAAATTTTCATTTAATGAGATAATAGCTATTTTCCTTATTGTGTAGTCTTTCATCTTAAAAAGATAAGTAACATACCAACATAGATATTGGGGCTTGTTACTGTTAAACTTGATATTACAGCAACACAATTAAAGAGGGATGTGAACATTAGTTGAGTGTAATGTAGCAGTTTCTAGCATCCTTTACTCAGTACTGTAATTGAGCTATGTTTTAGTTGGTGACAGAATGAGGATTCACAGAAAAAGAGTATGACAGAAAACAAAGGAAAAAAGACAAGAAAATGGTATACATCATGCATGAATCTATTATTACTACAAGGAAAACCAAATTAAAAGGTTAGATCAAAGTACATTTTAAGGAAGAAAGATCTATAGTATGATTTTCATAGATTAAAGTTTTTCACAGAAGTCAAAGGCTTTGAGGCACTTCCATAATTTTAAGATCTGCTGTTCCTAAGGGACTGGCTCCAAGGTTGAATCTAAAGTTACACTTTTAGAACTTGTCATTGTAGATTTAAGTTGTTTGCTTTTCAATTGTTTGAAAACCTGCACTTTGTTTATGGTTTTTGTATACAGTATTTTCTTTATCACAAAGCCTCACTGAAACAATTTCTTTCAGTTTCCTGAGTCCACCAGAGAGTATGGCAGAGACTCTAGAATTAGGGTAAAGCAGATGTAAGGCTGCATAAGGGTTACCTGCCTCCACAGATGTGTAGAAGCTGCATACATGCAGTGAGTGGTTCATAAGAGACTGCTGAATTAAACCTGGCAGCTGGCTTCACTTTAGTCATCTGTAATCCAGCTCTTGCAGATTCAATTAGAGGTTTTGGTTCAATTGACCAAGACCTTCATGTGAATGTCTCATGTTCTCAGAGCAGAACCTTATTACCTTCCCAAGCAGTTCTATACAGGCATGCAAACATCATGTCTGGCAGCAAAACTAAATTATTTGACAGGACTTAAGTTATTCCATAGGGGAAATCAGAAGTGTAGTTGAGAGAGTTCTAGGTCCATGCACAATGTGTATAGGCTTATCTGAGCTCAGTGTTGGCAAACAGGATATCTGACATCGAAGGTCAGATGTAAATAGCAGGGCAACATCACTTCCTTAATTGGTTTTGGGTCACACTGAGCCAAGTTCCCATCTGGAGAGAGGGAAGCAAACAAAGGGCTTGTTTAATCATGCAGCTAAATGTTACTTACACAGGCAAACCCAGTACTGAAATACCGATAGCAGTAACCTTATTAGCCACAGAAATTGCTGAGAATAGAATAAACCATATTGATTATTAACATTCAGAAGAGTCAGTGCCCTTTGTTCAATAGAAGAGACCTTAGGGAAAGGAGTATTAAATGGTAATTATTGGTCTGACACATCCAGAAAATAGTATCTTGTCTTCCCCAACTGAAACACTTCATAGCAATAGTGACTGAAACATAAATCACTAGGGCCAGTTCTCACCCTCAGCTTCCCTCCTGACCTATTTCTTTTAGAAACTGCACCACTGAGAGACCTTAGGTGGATGTATGACTCAGACTACATCATACTTGCTACAAGGGGAATATTGTTCTAGGCATCTAACCTTGAACTGAATGTAAGAAAAAATACAATCTTCAGGCTATTCCAGCCTTCAGATACAGTCAGGATTAATATCCCCAAAAGGATAGGAAAATAATAAAATTTGTTCTCTTTTAAAAAGTTAATAAAAACATTTTAGAATTTGTTGCATTTGGTTGTTCAGATTGAGCTAATTTTTCTTCTTAAAGAAGGGATTCATATTTTGCTGTGTATGATGATGGCACTGTAATTTTCCTTTCGTTAACTGTATATCAAAATGTTACTTTTGACTTTTCATTTAACTGGACCACAATTTCTGAAAAATGTTGGGCAGAAAAGCTGAAGATTATGGGTATTAAAAAAAAAACAACTCTATCCTATCAATACGCTACAACTGTATGTACTGGTTTGAAAGCANATTTGAAAAAAAGTGGGAAAAGAGATACTAACTGCATAAATGCAAGTCAAAGCACATAATCACAAAACATGTTGCTAGAGATTGTTATATACATATTTATATATACATATTTAGTGCATGGAACACTTGAATTTCCCAGGTCATATACATTTTTGTACAAGGTATACTTGAGCTTCCCAGTGCATATATTCAAGAGATCTGATAAATATAATAAGATCTCTGTCCTGGAAATGAAGACAATTGATGACCATTACAGGAGTAAAAAAAAAAACTCACCTGCTAACAAGCTGGGAGATGCCAGAAACATTCCGGTGGCATTCATATGTTCAAATTATTTCATACCACCATGCTTTCACAGAGGCACCTTCTGAAAGACCAGGTACTTTTAACTGTCAAGATATGTTGACAGTCATAACTTTATCACCTTAACCTGTAGGTAACTCAGTGAACACTACTGAAATGAATTATTGAATTCCATGAACTGCAGCTTATTTGAATTTTCCATTTCTAATGGTTTCAATGAGACCTAAACCAAACTTTTAAAACATCAGACTATGTTTAAAGTTTTTCTACTGGTCAGAGACAAATGGTTGGCTATTTGTGTAAAACACCCGTGCTAACTTTGATTGAAGCCATGTCATATACTTGACTTTCTCAGTTTCTCATTGCATTATACTTCAATAGCAGTACTTTCTTTAACTTTTATTAAAAAAAAAAAGCTGAAGGAAATTAATCTTCCCCATATTTATAATTTGTTTTTTGCATTCGTGTATAAGTTTGCTCCTCCTTATAGTCTCCTGGTTATTTTTGAGAACAGTATGCTTACACTTGTTCTAAATTCACAGGTGTACAGTTGCATGCTCAATATGGTATAACTTTCAAGTTCAGTGTATATAGCCATTCATAAATTTAGAAATCACTAGCTTTCTGCACTTATTTCTAGCATTGAAAGGTCTGATTCATCACTCTATTATTCAAACTTTAAGTGTAGTGCACTTTCAGTGGAGGAAAAGTGGAACAGTGTGGTTTAAATCAGGTTCCATTCTATTTTCAATATGATGCAAATGGTAAAAAAATAGGTTTTGTCCAGCTCAACTCTAATGGACTTCCTTTCTCTGTGCAGATCTGTACAGTCTCAATTTCTGTCAGCTATAGGTTGTTCTTGTTCTTCTAGAATCAGATTCTCTGTCAACAAACCCCAGTTCCAATGAGTAATTAAAAAATAAAAACAAAAAAAAAGAAATGTGAAAAAGAAAGGAAACAGCAACAGTGATGTGCCATGGAAATAATTCTGCTGCTAAGGACATAATTTGAATGTTCAAGACAAGCTGTGATTCTTTCTGCCTACCATAACTCTTTTTTTTCTTGTCAGTCCACTCTTGTACAGTAGAAATTTCTTTCTGCAGCCAATGCACTATGACACTTTTTCCCTGATGCTTACAAAGAGCTTTTAATCCATACTGTAAGATGTGTGTGGTGCTATGAAAAATCATGTACTTTTACACTGAAATTCCCACTATATTAGAGATTAAGTTGACATTGGGATATAACATTCAAAAATGTAATCGGAGTAAAAATTGTGAATGTGCATCCTTTTATCATCTATTTCCTCTAAGATATCAATTCAAGCCATTTTAATTCTTCCTTTAATAGGTTAAGCATGCAAATAATATTCTTACTGTCACATTAACGTGTGTTGCTCCCATAAGAAATCTGGCTTCAGTAAAAAGTAGCTGTGCAGGTGAGGTTGAATGTATTCTCTGAAAAAAAAAAAACTATACATCAGGTATTGCTGTAATATAAAAATTGTGCTATTTGTAGAAAATAATGATTTCTGAAGGCATAAAACTAAAAAAAAAAAAAGCAGCAGCACTGTAAATTCAGAAAAAACATAATTATACAATAGAACTACTGTAGATGTATACCACCATGACTGTGGTTACAATTTATCCTTATTTCATAGCTAACTTACCTAACTGTATTCCACTACACCTTCATCTAGCTTTTTCTGAAAAATCTGTAGTATCAGAATCCCAGCTCTTGTTTAAGAGAAACTGGTATTATAAATTAGATTTTAAAGTGTAGGTAAATACCTAAAATATTAGAGAGTTCCCAACAGTATTTTCAAGAGCACTTAATCTCTATTGAAACTAATCAGCATTGAAAATTATTCTGGAAACAGGACTATAGTCATGTGCCATGAGATTATAGAGTGACATTTATTTTCCCTTTCTCTAAACCTGTGATCTTTTAATTATTCTGTGAAAAGATGAACAGTTGAAAAAAGGAAACACTTAAAAAGATCTCTATCCAGTTTATTTGTTTGCTCCCTACAACATAGGGTAAAATAATCAAGTTTAAAAACTTTGTAGAAAAAAAGCAATAAAATCACCAGACAGGAAGGATAACTGATTAGAAGGAATCTAACTGCTGTAACTGGAAAACAGAGATGTCTTTTTGTTGAGGAAAAAGACGAAATCTCCCATTCCCAAGCTGTTTATGAATTTTACCCTGAAGAATAATTGGATAAAACAGACAGTTGCTGTGGAGGAGGCAAGACATGTTTTTAAACAAAAATAGCAATTTTTTTTTTCTAAAAGTGGATGACTTTTTTTTTTTTTTCATAGAAACACCTATATGCAAACCTGAGATGTAGGCATGCATCTTAAGGAGGGGAGCAATTCACTGGATGTTTTCCATGCTTTGATTACTACACATTTCACATTTGCATCCTAGCTCTCTTATGCCAGGTATCTTCAGGTGAACATTCATGTGATCAACTTAATGCTGTAAGCTTCACAACCAAAATAAAGTTCACACTTTTTTTTTGATTATGTGCCATTTAATGTCATTGAAACTAATCATCCTTAAGATAGAGATAAAACCATGATTCAAAATTAAACTCCATCACCATCAGGAATCTTATTTGATATTAACCTACATAAATTTTGTCAGATTACTTAAATTCCTTACATTTTAAGAACAATAGTAGCAACAAAATATACAACCTGTGATTGATACAGGATTTTCAAAGAGTTGATTCAATGCATGTCACCACAAATCTGCTGGAAACACACTAAGCTGAAAATGTTTTATACCTGTGCAATATGCTGTGCCTGTACAATATGGTTCTACATCACAGGCACAGTGAATCTGTTGCTTCAAGGACAAGTAAAACTGACCATGTGCTACTTGCTGAAGAGTTACTCAGTATGTCATTGTGCCATTTTGCAGGATTTCTGAACATCCAAGAAAAAGCATGATACATCATCAATCAGTGCAGCAGGGCAGTGAGTTAAAGCAGTACCTACAAAAAATGTGGTTTTGGCAGCTGAGTCAGTGTATTGCTCTAAAATGTTTTACAGTATTTTGATGCACAGTTTCTGAGGAATGGCAGTCTTTCAAATGAGATCCACTTCATAGTTTTGTGCCCAACTTTATTTATAACAAGCCTTCTTGTGATCAGAACAGCACTAGTGACATAAGCAAAAGACACTTATTTGAAAAAAACCTCATCAGTTTATAGCGGTACAGAACCCTCTACCGATTAATATACAGAGACTTCTGGATTAAAAATGTGTTTATAATAATCATTAGCATAATACCTACATAATACCTGCATAAATATTAACATAACCTACATAGGTATCCTTGCTTTGATGGAGAATTCACTTGAACTTCTTCTATCCATTGAATAAATTATTCAATTCCTGTTTAGATGCTGAAAGTAATCAAAAATTTCAAGTCGTATATGGAGATCACAGAAAGAAAACCACAACAAAATAATACATAGCAACATTAAGAGACAAAACAAAGCAAGAAAAAAAAAAGAGACAACTGTAAGAAGAAAAAGAACAACAGAATTTAGACAAAGAATTAAAAAGGCAAGCCTTAGTAAGATTAAAAGAAGAAAATGAGAAAAAAACATGTGATAGCAGAAGAGAAGGATAATGTAAAACAATAAAACTGGATGACACCTATATCATGTTTTCTTTTTTGCCTTGAGGACAAGACCAGTGGTCATGCACAAAAACCGTGGGGAGAGAGTGTTCATAAGAAGATCACTGAGAGTTCTGACAAATTAATGTCATGCTACAATTGCTAGTACTTAGAAGACATGGGCTGACTTTGAAATTTCTGCACAGCTAAGTACAGATAAAAGTCAAATCTGATTATATTTAAGGAAAGTGAGATAAAGGTTTAACATGACCAAAACTTTTCAGTTGTATCCGGGGCTGTGCCAAAAGAAATGGGGCCAGAAGGTCAAGAGAAGTGATTCTACACCTCTCTCGCACTCTTGTGAGACCTCTCCACCTGGAGTGGTTCATCCAGCTCTTCTACATTAGAAGGATGTAGACCTGACACAGTGAGCCCAGAGCAGGTGGCAAAAATGTTCAGAGGGCTGGAGCACCTCTCCTGTGAAGACTGGCTGAAAGAGCTGGAAGACCTTATAGCAGCCTTCCAATACCTAAAGTGGGCTTCAAG
Organism: Alaudala cheleensis; assembly: GCA_013398995.1. NCBI lineage: Eukaryota > Metazoa > Chordata > Aves > Passeriformes > Alaudidae > Alaudala > Alaudala cheleensis. Next base: position 22,506 of record VWYE01024139.1, read on the forward strand.
AGAGCTGAGGAGAGACTTTTCACAAGAGCATGTAGTAATAGTACAGTGTATAAGAGCTTTAAACTGAAAGAGGGTAGGTTTATGTCAGGAAAACATTCCTTCCTGTGGGGATCATGAAGCAGTGAAACATGTTGCCCAGAGAAGTTGGTCATGCTTGTGGTGGTTTAGCTCTGGCTGGATGCCAAGTGCCCAGTAAAGTTGCTCCATCATTTCCATCCTTGATTAGGCAGAGAAGAGAAACTAGAACAAAAAGCTCATGAGTTGAGACAAGGACAGGAGGAGGTCATTTATCAGTTACCTGACTTGGAGACATTAATTTAATTTATTACCAATTAAAATTAGAGTATGATGAGAAGTAAAAGCAAAACAAATTTCAGAAGCTCCTTCACACCAACTCTCCCTTCTTCCTGGGCTTAACGTTGCTCCTAACTCCTCAACTCTCAAGGGAGACGGGTTTAGGGTCAGTTCATCATGTGTTGTTCTCTGCTGCTGCTTCTTCCCCCTCAAGCTGGGTTGTTCTTCCCTTGTTCCAATGTGGAGTTTCTCCCACAGGAAATAACCATTCATGAACGACTCCAGTGCGGGTCTTTTTCATAGGGTGCAGTCTTTCAAGAACAGGTGCTCCAATGTGGCTCCCTCACAGGGTTCCATGTCCTACCATCAAAACCCCTCCAGCTGCTCTCCCCATCATTCTGCAGGTCCTGTAGGGAACTTCTCTAGCATGGAGTTCCCATGGGGCCACAGCTTTCTTTCAAGCATCCACCTGCTACAGCATGTTACACTTTTGGGTCTCCTACATGGTCTGAAGGTGGATCTCTGGTCCCGCATGGACCTCCACATTCTGCATGAGCACCTTCTTCCTCACCACTGTCTGCACCACAGACAATATCAGCTCCAGCACCAGGAGCACATTCTTGCTCTCCTGCTTCATTCACCTTGGTGCTTACAAAGTTTTTCTTTCACATATGATCAATCCTTTCTTCTCTGCTGCAATTACTTCTGCCCAATAACTTTTTTCATTCTTAAATATCTCAGAGGCATTACTAAATCTCTGATTGACTTGGCCTTCACCAGTGACAGGTCTGTCTTGGAGCAGGCTGGCATTGGCTCTGCCTGTCATGGGAGAAACTTCTAGCAGATTCTCACTGAAGTCACCCATGTGGCATCCCCTGCTACCAAAATCTCGCCATGCAAACCCAAGATAATGACCCATTCCTGGGAGTATTCAAGGCAGGCTGGATGGGGCTCGGACCAACATAGTCAAGTGGATGGTCTTCCCTGCCCACAGTAGAGGTATTTGAACTAAATGTGTGGTTATTGAGACAGTCAAGACACACACAAAGTGCTTCATTAAAAACTTTCAGAGAGCTCAAGAATCAAGACTTTATTATCTATATGAGTTTCACACATCAGAAGGCTTCACACACCAGTGTGTGCTATTTAAGCATCTATCTTACTTCCCAAAGGTATCTCCAAGCAGCTCTCAGGATCTGCCCATTTATGCCAACAGTCAGTCAGTTCTTCTTCTCTCTTCCTTCTCACATCACCAGCTCACTCCATCCTGGCCCAGCCACCTGCCCTTGGTACAAAGTCTTACCTTATCTGTCCCTTGCACAGCCTCCTATCTCTGAGTCTTCACAGCACAGCAGCAGGCTCTATCTGGCTCCATCTGTGACTCCAACTAAGCCCCCCTCTCAGCCAGCTCACTCTTTATCACACCCATAGCTGAGAGGGCAAAGCTGTTCCTACTCTAGGATAATTAACACAGCTGCAACACATCAGCCACAAGATTATCTTTAGTAGCGACTCTATTTGTTTCTCCAAACTATCTTTACCTATCTTACCCCATAAATGGGGTCTACTTCACCCCAAACCAAGCTATGATTCTTTTATCCTCAGTGAATTCTATATAAAAAAAAAACCAAAAACAACAAAAAAAAAGCAACAAAAAAAACAGGGAGATCCAGAGCTAGCTAGAGGAAGAAGGTTGATGGGGGGCAGGAGGAATTTTCACATGGGTATTCAGAATTTAGTTAAAAATTTGAAAATATTCAGATAATGGCATTTGTTAAATATTTTTAAAAAAAATTGTTGTCCTTTCAACATTATTAGTTCCACTTCTGTCTTTGATTCTGCTGCTAATGTCTTCTTAAAGCCTTCATTTTAAGTCAGATTTATAAGTGAGGATTCTGCACTGCAGTATGTAATGTCTTGGAATGTGATATGTGTATATATTTAGCTGCAGATTAGGACCGAGTGGCTATTAAATTCTGAAAAGTCACTGAACAGACATTCTTTCTCCAAGAGAGCTATAAACAGTGTGGATTGTGAAAGGAAAAAAAAAAAAATCCAGAGCTAGAACCACAACTGCACTTTCAGTACTTTACATCAAATTTTAAAAGTTGCTTTGATATGAAATTGCCATAACTTTCTCATCTAAATGCTATAACTTCATGATGCAGGTCTTCAATGTACCTAAACTTAAATATACTGGCTCCTTGTGCACAGCTATTCATGTAAATAACGATGCAGCAATTTATATTGATACTTAGAGTGAAAATCATCTCACCTGACTTGAGTTGTCTATAATGTGGAAGTCTGCAGCTGAGACATACTCCCTAAAATCTCTTTATAGTTCCTCCAAGTGAAGCAAAGAGGCATTTTTGGGAAGCAATTTGTTCGTTCTATTTTAAGCTGAGATTAATTGTTCCCTACAGTTGGTTCTTTCTCTCTCTCTAGGAGCATAAAGGAATATATTAGAATGCTTGGGGAAATTAGTTTTGGCATAGATATTCAGAAGGAGATGTCGACATTTAGACAGAGGAAGCCTGCCTTCAGATTCTGCATAGACAAACATAACAGAAAAGGCTGTGCTAGTTCCAATTCTGTCTTTACTTTGCAAGTAGAAGTGCCATATTTCAATGAAGGGTTTAGCCAACAAAGCACTGCAAACATATTAATGAAGACTGCTACATAGGGGCATGTATATGTGTTTTTCAAGGTAAGCAAAGATTACTGACTCAGGTTTCTAAAGAAGTATTAATTGCCAAAATGTTCTTTAGTATGAAATTGCTTTCTCTAGTGATTTTGCTTCCTGGTTTCTCAACTGTGTTTTCCTCTTGAGACAATTTGAAGTTGCAAAGTAGCTGGGGTCTATATCTTGTAAGTCTTTTTGGGTGGGATTCTGTTCAAGACATTTTCATATTCATATTTACATGTCAGATAGGTTTCTGAACTATGGCCAGTGGAAATGTTGGATGTGTAAAATATATGCATCTAATCTCAGAAATAGTAAATCTTAGAAACATAGAATCATGAGAGTTGGAAAATGCTTTTATGGACATCAAATCCAACTATTAATCTAACTGCGCCAACTCCACCATTAAACCATGTTCTTGATGACCACGACTTTACATCATTTAAAAACCTCCAAGGATGGCAATTCAATGACTTCCCTGAGCAGCCTGTTCTAGTGTTTGATAATCCTTGCAGGGAAAGAGTGTTTCCAAATATCCAAACTAAAACTACCCTTTATGCAGTTTGAGACCTTTTCCTCTTGTCCTATTACTTGTTCCTTAGCAGAAGCGCCCAATATCACCTTGTTGCAATTTCCTTTCAGGTAGCTGTGCAGAGAGTACTGAGGTCTCACTTCAGCCTCTTTTTTCTCCTGGTTAAACAACACTCGTTTTTTGTTGTTCTTGGTACATTGACCCAGCCTGTCTGATCCCCTGCAGAACCTTCCTACCTTCCATCAGATCAACATTTCCACCCAAATTGGTGTCATTTGCAAAAGCATTGAGGGTCCACTCAATCCCCTCTTCCAGCTAATTGATAAAAATATTAAACAGAAACTGGCCTCAAAACTGAGCCCTGGAAGACACCACTTACGACTGGTTGCTACCAGTATTTAATTATAAACACCACCACTCTTTGGGTTAATGACTGTGTTGTGAGAGATTAAATAAATCTATAAGCTGTAGCAGATGACAATTCTCAAGATTCGCTATTCTCTATTTCAAAGAAACAACTGGGCCAGAGTAATTAGAGGTCTACTGTTCATCCCAGAGCTTTAAAATGATTGAGGTTTAAATAAGTCAGTAAGTTAAGTTAGTATATGAAGTTCTTTGCAGCTATCCCTGTTTCTAGAAATTAAAATTTCATAAGAAGTACTTTTAAATCCTTAACACGGTTGTCAGTGTCATCAGTTTAATAAGAAATTTGTCTAGAAAATATTATTTTGCTTTAATGCTTGTTCATGAGAAGGAACTTTTTAAAAAACAAGCCTAACAAACTAAATAAATCTTCACTTGGGCACACTGCTATGTGTTTTAATTTTGTGATTTACATTTCTGAACAGAGGTGACCACATTTTTTTATGTTTTTTCCTAGCTAGCACTTAGTGTTTTTCTCCAAGTTAACTAAAGGTATAGCAGTTTCACTTTAGATCATAAACATGACTGTGACTACAAATTAATTTTTGTTCAAAAAGTAAAATAATCAAAAAAGGTGCATTTAAAAAGGAACGTTGCTCAGATTCCTACTTTAGTTCATATAATCACATAAATCCTTTAACTGTGACAATTCAGTGGCAAATGAGTGATGTATAGAGGTGTGTTTTATTGTTAGCTCAGTACTTTAAATTTACCAACTAGCAGGAGATGTGCCACTTGGAGATAGTGGAATGAAAAACTAGTGATAGTTATTAACAGGTCCTTTCTGCAGAGTAAAAAAAACTGATTCCTAACACACAGCAAATACAAAGCAAACCCTACAGCAGGTTATTAGTAAGCAAGGATGTCTCTGGCATAGTTCCCCTTCCAAATTTTCAAAAAGAAATTTAAAGCATCTGAATCTTCAGCTGACCATATTATTTTCTGCTGTGTGACACCATTTTCATTCTAGTAAAATTGATTCTTTGGTAAAAGAACCAAAACCACAATGTCTGCTTTTTCAGAGAGAGTGGTTTTAATTTTTTCTATATCTTGTGTAATAAGGGAAGATTTGAGGAATTCTGAATACTGCACACCAAAGGTGTGTGATTCATGGCTGTTCAAGATCACATGGCCTCTACGTAAATAGGATATACATTCTGTATGTAGCTTAAGATGCTGCTGGGTATGCCTAAATATCTAGTTGAAATTGTGTAGACTAGAGGTAAGTGGGAAACAAACAATCTGTATTTTTAACTGTTTTTGATGCTGTCCTATACTCAGAATGTATGGCAAACAATATAAATTTTAATTTTCAGAAGAGTAATTCATAGGTTTTAAATTTGTGTTTCCTTTCAGAAGCTGTGGAGGGTTAGAAAATAAACTAGTTTGACTGCCTAAGTACAGCATGCTTTTAATACTAAAACAACTCGTTCAGATTCTTTGATGATTGAATAAATGTCTTATTGTTACCCTGGGCTAAATCTAAAGAGCATTGTCCTCTGTCCCACTCTTCTTTTCCATGCAGGGTAAAAAGAATATGTTTACAACAGTCAGCAACCTGATAAAACTACTCTGACACAAGAACGAAGAAACAGAATTACTTCAGTTATATGAAAATAACATCACATTTAAATCAGTTTATAATTTCAAAAGGCTTGCTAGTTTTCTGAGATAGTGAGGTTTCTTTACTGGAGATAAGTTAGCTTCCTTCCGTGTTATCAACTGAACAAGACACAGAAAAAGTATAACTTTTTCCACGAATTTTAATTCTAAAATACCTTAGCTGAAATCCCTTAACAGCTGAACTTCTTTGTCTACCAAGGAATCTGAGTAGTTACTGTTAAAAGTGTTACGGAGACTTATAGAAATACCAAATAGATGTTAACCAAAATAATGTTTAATGTGTTCACCAGATAAATGGCTGCACAGGTACAGATATGTCTACTATCCGAATTTGAAGTGTCATGTGAAGCAAGAGAAAATATCACTCTGCATGTTATCATTGGGAGAAGACAATATTCTGCTTGAACCTCGTTGGCATATATTCTCACTACTCAGACTACTGATTAGTGCGTCAGAAGCCAGTCACCCAGTTTGCATTCTGTGCTCAGAGCTGGAAAGTCCCTCTTTCATAACTTAGATAGATTATCTATCTCTACCAGTTGTCTATTTTCTTTTCAAATGATTCTTATTTCAAATGATGTTTGAAACATTCAGAGGTCTTACACAAGTGGAGGCAAACTAATAGAAATTGCTAAAAACTAAATTGTAACTTAAAATATTCTAGCATAAAGGACCTATAACTTCACTAAAGAAAAAGCAGAACACATAAAACACTGCCAAAAGAGAGGGTCAAAACTCTCTTCCTCCACAGTTACCCTATCCTAGTTCTGAAATAAGTTCTAGGCAGTGTACCCCAGCAGGTTAATGATAAAAGAATAAGAACATAAATAAGACTGACACTGCTCTGACACTTTTCCCTTCCTTTTGTATGCAGTGCAATACCAAAGAAATAGCAAATGTTCTGTGTTCCTTTGATACTGAAGCCACACACTTCGTAAAGCTGAGCTGTTTTACTACTTCTCACATGACAATATGGCTTATTAAATATGTGCCAATATAATATTGAGCATCCCGATTGTCACAGTCTCTCCTGTCTCAGATTAATGTCTTTGGTCCCCTCTTTCATCTTTTACTTGGCTTTGATAAGAACCTCTCAGTATCTTCATTCACTACCACCCTTTTGATTTCAGTTCTGCAGGTAGCACTTGTAATTTAAGACACCCTCTTCAAAGGTCTCACTGATGACCTCAGTAAGCATCTCAGAAGGTGATTCCTCTGTGCTCCTGTGGCTGGAAATCTATTAAACCTGAGTCAAATGAATCTTAGCCTCTAATAAATTAAAACTAGAATGAACCACCAATCTTTGAAACTATTCGTTGCCATCATGCTTTCCACAGTCTACAGGTTTCTTTTTTCTTTTGATGTGATTTTTTTTCTTTCACATCTGAAATGCTCAGTGCCCTTACACGAGTTTTTATCTCCAATTATTCTTGCATAAAGCCATGCATATCTAGCCTAACGTAATAGTGCTTCCAGTACAGATGAAACACGTCTATATAATTTCTTCCTTCAGAACAGATATGAAGAGTTGTTTTATCTCCAGGAAACTAACCTGCTTCAAAGATACAGAACATTGTTAAAGATCCATACAGGGTTCAATTAGGATAGAGGGAAATATGACATATCATGCTCAAGATCAAACTCAATGCATTCCTTTATCTAGCCTGTGAAGAAGTCAGATGAACAAAGAGATTAAATATATTCTAAGCATGTATAAACAGAACACAGACTTACAGATTGCCTTCTAGAAATAATAGATTGGTCTCATCATTGCTAATATTTTCAAGGCAGATGTTGACTCTGTCCCATACCTGATATATCTGTCTAGAGTCGTGAAAGCTTGCAGACTGTATTTGAGTTTAAATGCATGTGGAATAAAACTGGGGCGAGTTTTACTTTGAAAACCCTGCTGTTTTAGTTACTTGTAATCCACTAATTAGACTCAAACTGTGTGGGATCAGCCTTGAGGGGGTTCAAAAGACTCAAGACTTCTGCAGGATCAGGTGCTACAGTTTTATTTCAAACAGATTAAAAAGATAATTATCTAGCATGTACTACATAGGCCATTTAAACGGGCACCTTTCAAACTTTTGTCTTAACCAGACAACTGTTACTTTAGCAGGTAAAGACTGATCTTGTGAAGGCTGTCTGAATGTGTCAATACTGACTGCCCTGTGACCAAATGGAAGCTTTAAATATTTCACAAGTTCTATAGGGCCATTTCTATGGCCTAATCAATTTAATATTGAGGTAACAGAGCTGGGCAAAGGGGAAAAAAATTCAACTGACGATGTGCAAATCACAGAGACCCTCATTCCTCACCCATGTCCTCATCACATCTAATATACCAAGCCCTCAAGCTGCCATCACAATTCATCTGTCAACTTGCCACCTGGGCTTTGTAAACTTCAGCATCTATACTGGATCCTTGCCATAATTCAGCCGGACCACTAACAGCTCCTCATGACAATAAGGAAGTAAAAGCATATAACAAACAAACAAAACAAAGAAAAAACCCATAACCCCAAACATCTATCCATGCACATGCATGCAGGAAATAATTTCACAGAGAAAACACAAAGAATCTTTCTTCAGGGTGAGCTAACAAATTTCACAGTGTCATGGAGACATTTGAGTCCATATGCAGAAACCTGCCACATAGCAAAGAGAGGAAAAGAAGCACCTACACCCAGGAGAAATTCACAGAAGTGAATGAGATGAAGATTATCATTCTTGCGCAGTAAAGACTAATATATTATGAAGAGGCAGACATGGATGCCACAGAATGCTGGCTACTGAGACAGTGCATGAAACAGATATCTCTGATTCATGTTTGTAAAGACTTTTCAAACTTATAGCACAATGTATCTTACTCCAGAAAATTTGTGTCTGTCATAATATGGTCCAATGTCTCAGCTTGTAAACTTTGCCATTATAATTCTGATTCTGGTTAGTTCTGATACTGTACTAAATAAATTGTTCTTTGTGAACTTGTTCCAGAATTAGCTCATTTAATAGCTGCATAAAACTGTGTGCAAAGTTCTCCATTATGAAAAAAAAAAAAAAGGTTAACCAACCACTAAACCCAGTTTTCCACTTGGGTCATCAAAAATACAAAAGTCACTAAGAGTCAGTAACATTCCACTAAGTTTTGCACCAAGAGCTGGTTAATAGGATGGGACAAAGAAAGAATAAAGTAGTAAAAGAAAAAGGAAAGATGGCTAGTGGACATAGGAAAGCAAGTGAATATAAGAAGAATGACAAAATACAGAGCCTTGAAAAGACAAAGCCTTCCAAAGTTTACCTTCTGAAAGTTACCAAGTCATGGGTGTGGTCATGATATGGGTGGATAAGAAGACTGCCTCAAAGAAGCTGAATCCCACACTTAATTCCCCAGCAGGAAAAATGTGCTTACTGCTACACCTTTTTATTCGGAGGATTTTTTTTCAAGTTTAGAGTTGATTTGATGATGCTTTCACCCATATTGTCATTTTGCTTGGTGAGCCAAACAGAACGAGGAAGGGAATACACAATCTAATCCTTATTTTACAGGAACATTAAAGGGTAGGACCGCAGCAGACAGAATCTCAAGGAAACTACACTAATCTTGCATATTCTGGGACAGAATTAATAAGTTACTTGCAATCTCTGTTTTATTGGATCCTTTTTTTGTATTCAACAATGTTGTCAAGACACTCTGCTTGGTTTAGCACAGTAATGCATAAACTTTAATAAATGTTTTCATTCCTGTTTGCTGGGTATCATGCTAACAATTAAGTCTTTTCATTGGAGAAACACCTGTTTTCTGAGAAAAGAAGGTTGATTCTTCCTTTTTTTAAAAATTTTGTTATGGTTTTGTTGTTGTTTTGTACAGAGAATGTGTCATGAGCTCCTAGAGGTATGAAATTACTTAGTCATGCACAATATTTCTTGTCAGCCTCACACTTTGAGGTGCAAGATAGAAGGAAAGATTTATTGTATAAATAGAAAGGCATCAGAGATCTCTTTAAAGTGAAGTGCTGAACATTACCTGAGATAAAAAAGGCATCCTTGCATATCCTAGTAACACCACCAGTACCAAAGATGGAAACTGAGAACATACAGACTAGTAGAAAACTGTTTGCCAGGAATATTTTTTGATTCTGAATCTACATTAAACAGCATTTTTGCAACTTTCTTAAGTCAAATAATTAGAATGAAGTTTAAAATTTGCTCAGCTAATGCTGATACCAGCCTTGTAAAAAAAAGACATGGTCCAAAGCAGAGCCCCAAAGATGATAAAAAGGGCTGGGAGGCCTGACAGGAGGAAACATGGAAAGAGATGGGTTTGTTCCACCTAGAGAAAAGAAGGCTTGAAGGAGACCTTATCATCATGTTCCAATGATTAAAAGATGGCTAAAGATAAGGCCAGGACTCCCTTTTTACAACACAAAGAGGAGGGGCAATGGGTACAAGTTAATCCTGTGGAGATTCTGATTGGATACAAGAGGAACATTTTCTTAATGAGAACAATGAGCCATTGGAATACTCTCCCCAAGGAAGTGGTGGATTTCCCCAGCAGAGGACGCTTCAGATTCGGCTGGGCAGGGCTGTGGGCCATGTTGTCTACACTGTGCTTTTGCCAATAATTGTTGGAGTGGATGATCCTCAGGGAACCTTCCAACTCAACATTATATGAATCTATTATATGCTGAAAATGAAACTGTTTTTTCTTTATTTTTTGGTGGGCTTTTTGTCTGTTTGTTTTTGTTGGTTTGTGTGTGTGCGTGTGGTTTTTTGTGTTTTTGCTTTGTTTTTTTTTTTTTTTGTTTGTTTTTGTTGGTTTGTGTGTGTGTGTGTGTGGTTTTTTTGTGTTTTTGCTTTGGTTTTTTTTGTGGTCTTTGTAGTTTTTTGGGGTTTTTTTGGGTTTTTTTTTGTTTGTTTTTGTTGGGTTGTGTGTGTGTGTGTGTGGTTTTTTTGTGTTTTTGCTTTGTTTTTTTTTTTTTTTGCTTGGTTTGGCTTGCTTTTGGTATGTTGGTTTGTTGGTTGGTTTGGTTGGGCTTTTTTTATTTTCCTAATCAAACCTGAATTTTTCTGAACTTCTGTTTAAAATTATTGCAGTTGAAATAGCTTTTATGTTAAAAATTACATTGCTTTAGATCTGTAAATCTAAACTTCATTATTCTACCATTATTTTTACTGTAACAATCAAGAGTCAGGTGTGTATGGAAAATAATGCATTTAGATCTTAGTATAGGACCTTCTAGTGGAATTATAATCACTCAAGAAAGCATAGCAAATTTGCTAGGAGACTAATATTGCAGCAAAATCTTTTCCAATGAGTACATTGAAAAAAATAAAATTATTGACAAACTACTTTGAAATAAATCAAAATGCAGTAGTTTTGATGTAAAAGTATACAGTAAATATAAATACTTATATTTTCTAATAATAATTTGCTGTATTTAGATAAAGTTGGATGAAAAGCCTCAGGTTGTTTGTGCAATATCATTGCATCTATTATGTTATAACACTAGTTTTGAACTTTGTGACAGTATAAACATTTCAGGACATATGTAGCAAACCAAGAACCTTCAAATAGTTTTGACTTTTACAGAAACACATTTTTATTACACCACACCAACCCTTAGTGAAAACATTGCAGACCACAATTGAGTTTAAAGCTTGATTAAGCATAATCAAGGCACTAAAAAGAATTTATTTCTGTTTTCACCAACTGTAATGCTTTGAATAATCATCTCACAGATAATATTTTTATAAAAATTACAAAATATACTTTATTCAAAGTTCTAAAATATTTAAATTGATGCTGGTAAAATACTATCAAGAGACAGTCACAAAAAAGAAAAAAAAAGAAATTTCCTTAGGAGACAAAATTCATCCCATTCAAAAGGGAATTCTTGGTAATATTCCAAATAAATTTAGTATATAGATTGGTGTATGTGTACACATGCATGTACATATATAAATGTATCTACATACATGTGCACTTGGACACACCCACATATATATTTTATATATATATATATATACATAGAGAGAGAGAGAGTATACTTAACACACAAATGGGGATGATTTCATATGACAAATTTACACTGCACAAAGAGTTTCTGAGGAGTTGCTCTCTTTCCCTCCCTTGTGTCCCTCCCTTCACATGGATACATAATACATCTGTTGTGTTCAGCAGAGTTCTGTCACTCTCTTGAGGCTTTCGTCCACTTCTTAGAGGCCTTCATCCTGGCAAGCTGACAGTATCCTTCAATGCTTATGGAATATTCCAATTCCATCTTTTTTTAAGCACTTCACATTATGTCAAAATGCCATTCTGGATAGCTTTGATCAAATTGGATTTCATTTGAAAAACCTGTAGTAAAGACAGATGAAGTAGACACCTTCCTGTACATGTCCAATTCACTCCAGATGTCTTAGGTATACCAGCTTCAGCTCTTGATGGCTTTCTTTGATATATGTACTTACACAGTTTATTTTGATTAATGACACTAATGATTTTAAGTTTTTTTTTTCCCTCTTTAAATAAACCAGTAATAAGTCTGGATTTTCCAGCACACATAACTCAAGCCTAAAAGTATAAATCAGTACAAAAATATCTTATACATTTTACATTATCTTGCTTGAAAGCAAATTTGAATTTTTCCAATAAATCTTTTCTACTAAGCTATTTGAAACTGCACAGAAGTTCATTATTTTTCTTATTAGCTAAATTTCCATAGCAATATCATGCTGATAAATATCATCAGTGATGCCATAAATTTTACTTAAAATAACACAAACAATGATGCTTTATTAATATGTACAATGGAGCATATCTTAAATAATCATTAGATTCAAAAGACTCTATTTTCTTCACTCCTAATTTGCTGTATGCATGTCAAGAAATTTACCAAATGTCTTTTCAAGCAAGCATTACATTAAAATGCCCTTTGTTGTGCTCTTCTATGGTTTAGAAAGCACAAAGGCTCAATTGCACTTAGGAAGAGAATCAGATATTTCACACACAATCACACAGAGTATTTTGAGTTAGAAGGGACCCAGAAGGATCATCAAGACCTACTCGAAAGTGAAAGACCCATACAGGTATTGAACCCACAACCTTCCTGTTATTAGCTCCATATTTGACTTCAGAATACTTAAAGAGGGAACATGGTGGTGAGAAAGCCATCTGCAAATGATGTACCAGATTAACCAGGGAAAAGGGAGGGAATAAATAATGTGCTCTTTTTAAACATGTGAAATACATAAAACAAATTATGGTTTTATTACTCAAGAGTAAAGCAGTAAACAGATTGTCCAGTGGGCTTTAGGGCAGTTCTGGACAATTCCAACTCACATCCTCTGATACCCTGATTAGACCTTGGAAGCACACAGCACTGAAGGTAACTCCTGCCCTGCCTGATGACTGGTGACACAGAATGGTGCCAAGAGTTTGGCCTTGTGCATGTATATCAAAGTTTCTCCTCACTTTAAACTTCCCTCTGCACCCTGAGATGGAAAAATTGTTTGCGGTTTTAAGAATTTGTTGCTTTATCATTGAAGAAAACTAAGAGACCAAAAAAAGATCATTAACTCAGAGGGAATAGCTAGTCAGCTGAGGTTGGCTAAGCCATGCAATTGTGCTTTGAAGCAAATGAACCTTATTTTGAACCACTTCAAACAACTGGAAAAGAAAAGAAAATCCTATCAAAATCTGCCATGAGGGAAGCATATGTGAACTGCACATGGTCTGAGAAATGGGATAAAGGATCTAAATAGGTCTTTTACTGTCTTTATGCTCTGATTCATGGAAACAAGAGAGTACTTAAACACATGCTTACTTGCAGGCATCTGCTTCACGTTTATTGTCTTCAAATGAGAAAGCCAATAGTTAAGTTTAAATGTGGTCCTGGATGGAAAGAAACATAAAACACTCTGTCAGTGAGGTTCTGACTTGGGTCCCTACCTTTGCAGTATAATCAAAGTAGCTGATCAAGTTTATTGCAAGTTAATTTTAGGCAAGACACAAATAAACTGTCAAGATCAGCTCTCAGATGTGAAATACAAAAGCTCCACCTGTGTATTGTGGTTTGTTTAGTGTCAGAGATTTGGTTTCATACACTTCAAGGAGAAAGATACTGTAAAATTTCTTAAGAAAACAGTGAAGAAAAAAATAAATTTGATATGTACAGGTGAAAAATTATCAAGAGGTATACCTTAATATTTAGGATATTAATTTCAGTACCTCAATTCAGGACGAGCATTTCCCTATTTACATTTTTCTCTGATTCACAGTAATCTTTACTTTGTGGACTAATTAAACCCAAAGTCATGGACCACTTGAAAAATAAATAAATACAAAACAAAACACTTCACTGCACATAGATCTACCCCTGGGGAAATGATGAGAGACCAAAATATGTGACAGATGTTTGTCACATTGCTTAATGCCCTACTGAAAGTTGCTTGGATACTATGGTGATGAGTGTGGAGTAAGAACCTATATAGATTAGAACCATTTAGTAAGATGTATCCTAAACAGACTCATTACATAGCTATTACTGCAAGAAAATCGGAGAGGAGGTGATGCATGAGTTGCAGAATAGAAGACTTGTAAATGTCTTTGGATATATATGTTCTCCTAAAAAAGCCTTGTGTCTATTATTAAATGATAAGTAGAACAATTGTTTTCAATTTTAGATCATTTATCTATGTTTTAATTTGCCATTCTGTTCATGAAGCATCAAAGATGCAACAGCAAAGCCTTTAGAAAAGCTGCTTAGCACAATAATTAGCTTTTGTATTGAACATAAAAGGCAGTCATGAACTCAGAATAGAACAGTAATAGATGAACCAGAAAAATAGAATGCATCTGCCAGAAAAGATGGGACAGTGTTGCTGGTTAAAATACTGTCCATTTCACTTTGGATTTATGTAAGTCAGTTGGTTGCAGATCACACAAGATAAACTGCAAGTTTTATTTTTCTTTTATTGGATAGATGAAATTTGCTTAAAATAAATTATATTGTTTAATCAAATGGAATCTTTAATTACATTCACAGGACCACAAATCATTGAGTCCAACTCCTGGTCCTGTGGAGGACCCAAGGGTTGCACCATGTACCCGAGAGCATTTTCAAATGGTCCAAATGCTTCTTGAGTTTTGTCAGGCTGTGACCACTTCTGTGGGGAGCCTGTTCCAGCGGCTAATCACCCTCTGGGTGAAATTTTTTTCTTAATATCCAGCCTAAATATCCCCTGACACAACATCAGGCCATTCCCTCGGGTTCTGTCACTGGGCACCACAGAGAAGAGATCAGTGTCTCTGACACTCCTCTTTCCCCTCAGAAGGAAGCTATAGACTGCAGTGAGGTCTCCCCTGAGTCTCCTCCTCTCCAGGCTGAACAGACCAAGTGACCTGGGCTGCTCCTCGCATGACTTTCTCTCAAGGCCCTTCACCATCTTTGTAGCTCTCCTTTGGATTTTCTAATAGATTTATATCTTTCTCATTTGTGGTGACAAAAACTGTACATGAGGCTGCACCATTGCAGAGCAGACTGAGACAATCCCCTCCCTTGACTGGCTGGCAATATTATTGTTTCCTTAGTAAATTTCTAAGGGAGAGATTTGCATAGGATAGAAATTAGCAGTATGAATATTTTCTAACAAATAAATATTTTTAACAAATAAATATTTTCTGACAAGGTTATCCTAGCAAGTGACTGGGTTTATACATTCAATGCCCCTTAAATGGAGGAAAACTTGGGTGTTCAAAAGGTTCTGTGGCTTTACCAAATTTCATAATCAACTTAGAATTTAGGTGGTAGTCTTCAGTTACAGTATTCTAATTCATTAACCTATTTAAATTACTCATATTGGAAAAGAAACCTTTCTTCCTGTGCTTTTATTTGTTGCTCTGTGCTTGCAGTACAGAATATATTAATCACATATGATGATGATACTGTTCTGTCTTCTTTTTCTTTGCCAGTTACTCCAGTTATCTCCGAAAAGCATGAAATGACACTTTAGCAAATAACAGCTATTACATAATGGCTTGTAAATGAAGCAGGATTGCCAAAGTCAATCGCAGCTATAAATTAAATTTGGCTGTTTCAGATACCAAAGGCAAAAAACGAGCACTTCAGAATCTGTATTTTTTTAAATCATGCAACAGAATCTAAGAAAGTTCATGAAAATTTTGACAATTTTTTAAGATTTATCTGTTTAGATTCCCACAATGCAAAAACATTATTTTTTCCACAGTATCACAAATAATGATTCATCAAAGAAATGCTTGTATGTTTATTTTTTTCATCTTTAACTTGCTTAAATTTAGTCAAAAGTTTTGCCTAGATTAACCTGATTTTACCTAAGTATGAGAATCTAGTAATGAAATTTTCTCCCAGTATTCTGACACTCACCTCAGAGTCTACAAAATTGGACAGGTGAGATCTCAGTAAAATCCAGATTTCTGTTAAAGAATTCATTAAAAAGGGATGAAATACTACTGGTTTTAGCAGTAATGCTAAAAGTCATAGTACTGTATTCTAAAGTATTGATTTTTTAGTTCCAGAACACTTTGCAAATTGCAAGTGATAGATCCTCATGCGGCTCTTGGGAAGAGAAAAAAATTGTTGCCAGCCTTTTCAGGGCAGATTCCTATTGATTCCTAACATATTAACAATATGTTAAGCATATTGTTGCAGGACAAAAAGCAAGCCTTTAAGAGAGCTGCAATTTGTGGTCAGGAACTCTTAACCCTGTTCTAGTTGCAGTGGACCTCACTGTCTCTCATGCCTTGCCTGAAGCACACAAAGTATAGAGCACTCAACTTCTTGGATGTAAAGATAGTAAAGATAGCTCCAGGGTGAGCTCACACTGATAAATGAACATTCAGAGGCAGTTGTGAAAAATAAAATAAGCTTGACTTTTTACTTCAGATCCTTATCAGGAAAGTTGGATGTGATGTCTCATACACAGGTGTAAAATTTTCTTCCCTAAACTTCTGTTTCAATTGATGTTACTAAGCTGATACTCAAATTCCCATCTCTTGACATTCTGATCAGAATTCCTTTGGCTGTCAGGCAAAAAAAAAAAAAAAAAAGAGATCTGAAAGACTTAAACACTACAGCACCCACTAGAAGACAGCCGTTCAGAGAAAAGTCCAAGTCTCCTAAGAGAAAGTAGTAATATCAAAATTATTCTGTTCACTTCTTCAAAGAAACAGTAATGTTAATAGTATTTTCTTTGCAATTTCAATTTAAAAACCTCATCACCGTAGGTGTCCTCGAAAGTCAATAGAGTTCTAAGAAGCTCCAGAAGTAACTAAGCCAATCCCCATACAAAATGATATGAATTTACAGAGACAGTGAAGAAAAACCACAGTAGACTATTTGATCATATAGTTTGTATCACAGATATTGTTGAAGCCTTCTCTACTCCAGGTTGAAGAACACCAACTGTCTTTTTATAAGAAAGGTCCATAGGAAAAACAATATTAAAAGCTTGTGGGTTGAGATAAAGAACACTCATCAAATACCATCATGGGAAAGTCAGTCTTGGTTTGGGGAACATTAATGTAATCTACTGCAATTAAAAATACAATGGGATAGTGAGAAAACAAGGACAATGCTAATAATACCTTTTCTCCGCTCTTAACCTTTGCCTTCAAGACTATCTTTTCTCCTTAGTTCTTGTTTCTGACTCTGCTGTTCCCCACTCCTCTTGAGTGACACAGGTGGGATGGAGTATGGGGCTTCATCTCTGTTGCTCCTTCTTCACATTTTTCCACTGTTTGCATGTGGGGTCATTCCACAGGCTGTAGGTCTCAATGATCTGCTCCAGCATATGTCCTGTCCATGGGTAGAATCCTTCAGCAACAGACTACTAGAGCATGGATTCCCTATAGAGACACAAATCCTGACAGAAAACCTGCTCCAGTATGAGCTGCTTTCCTTTCTGCCAGAAACTCACTCTTGGGGCTGCTCTTATGCTGCAGCCTTCTTCAGGTCATCTCCACCTGCTCTGGTATGAGATCTTTCACAAGCTGCCATGTGGATACCTGCTTGACCTAAGTCTTCTACTGTCTGCAGAGGGACAATCTGCATCACTGTGGTCTTCCCCATGGGCTGCAGCTGCAGGGGAACCTCTGTTTTGGTGCCTGGAAAACTTTATTCCTCTTCCTTGTTGGTTGTTTCTATCACATTGTTCTTAGTTCACTCTCTCACAGTTGCAATGCATAATTTTTACTCTTAAATATGTTATCATAAAAGTGCCACCAGCTCAGCTTTGGCCAGCAGTGGTCATCTCTTTGGACATGATGGCTCCTGGTCTCTTCTCATAGAGGACACCTTACAGCTCCCCCTGCTACCAAAACCTTGGCTCAAATCCAGTGTATCCATAAACGTTTGAAAACATTCTTTAATCTTTACTTTAGAACAAATCTTACCGTTCTACTTCTGACACAGATGAGCATCAAAAAATTATATCTATTAAATGTGTAATGTAAGATAATAAAAATGGACTTAGACCTGTTATGTTGTGGTGTCTATGTTGGTTTCAAACATAGATTTCATAATGGATTTTCTCAAATCACAATTGATATAGTCATAGCATAACACAGTAGAACATATGAGATAGATGCTTTGATCTGCTGCTATTCTGCAGCCCTAGAAAAAATCCATTTCAACAATGATGCATAAACATATACTCACAGAGGTCTCAGGGATATGCTTGAATGGGCATAACATTCATTGGACATGGTTTCTTCAGAGAAAATTGCACTATCTTATTGAATTTCTTCTTGTAGTGAAATATTTTCCTCAATGATTTTCCCAGGGTTCTTATACTTTAATGGCAAGAGTATTATTCATTTATTTTATTTTCTGTTTTATTATTCAGTTATTTAGTGCTGTAAAGTTGTTCCATTTTCTTGTTAACCTATTTCTGCCTGAGTGTTTCTTGTAATTGCTTCATGAAATCTAAATTTTCCTCTGTCAGGAAAGAAGCATAATGTAAATAAAAGCTTGCATTAATAATAATAAAAAATAATAGAGTCTATTTAAATCAAAACATTTCTTCTCTAGGCACACATGCATAACTACCACAGGCAAATCTCACTGTGTCTTCTGCATTTGGAGAAGCCCACTCTTGAAGCCTTGCTGTATGCCAGAGAATCCACAAAAAGTCTTCTGTTCCCTTGTCAGTGAAGATAAAGCCCCAGAAAATGGAAATGCAGGGGTGGAAGAATGCCACTATGTTAATCAGTTGTTTGTAACAACTTGCAAGGGTAATAGCAGCTTGCAAACCACAACTCCTCAGCAACATTTTCCCTGTCATGTACCTTACTGTCCATCTGGGAACAACAACAGCTGGTTCAGAGCTACATAGCACCAAAGCACTGACACTTTAATACTAACAAACATCTTTTGTATTGACAATAGGTCCAATTATAAGGAAGCCTGGGGAGAAGTGATGGAGACAGATAGATTTGCAAAGATAGGAGCACAACCTTGTCTTTTTCTTATATTTCATATTTTCCACTCCATGCCACTCTTATGGACTTCCCTTGTGTGGGTTTCTTACAGAGGAAATCACTACTTTTTTCAATCATTTATGCAAGAAAATGTAAAGAAGTAACATCACATTTGCAATGATTTAATAATTGATGATGATGTTAATATTAAAATAATTTTAAAATGATGTGATTAAAAAATCAATTGTAATAAGCAGGTTCTATTTTCCCTCTGATTTCTCTGAAGGGATTAGAGCAAATATCATAAATGTCTAATTGTTTTTTTCAAGCATCTCCTAAACAGAAAAGAATAATCTGAGATTAAGTATATTTAAGACTCTAATTCTATTCCTATAGAGTTGAGGTAGAGTGATATTTAAGTTCCTTTACAGGCACCCTAGGCCATGTGCACACCCCTCCAGTCCTACAGAAGACTATCTGAGAATCAGTGTTCTCATCTTCCACCAGTCTTCAGTCATATGCTAAAATACATTCACCATAGAAAATAAATCTATAACAAAGAAAACAAAACAAAACTGAATTGTAATATATCTTTCCAGTTTCATATGTTATTAATAAATGAACAATATGGGGAAAGGTTTTTTTGAAACATGTAAACCTGGTAATCATACATAATGTTCAGACCACTGAAATGCAATTTCATCTGTGAATGGTGATTATATAATGCACTAATGTTCTGTCTTTCCTTTGGAGGAGACAATGCTCTTCTACAGTAGAATTCAGTCTGTTTTATGTAAATGGGAAGTGGCTTCTACAAATGAAATAATAAAACCATAGAATTTCACTATTTGTGATAGTAAATCAAGCAGAAAGAATACTATATTCTCCCATTCTTACTAAATTCCCATGAAATTCAGGTGGCAGTGCCCCAATTATTGTTTATGAAAAGTGTAGTCTATGTATTTTCCTTTTTGCTACCAAAATATTTCCCCTGTTGATTTTTTGCAGCAATAATAAAAAAGCAAGATTTTTAGCAACAAATGAAATAGAAGCTTACATAAACAAAAATAGTTGACATATACTAGGCCATGTATGGAGACAAGCAGAATTAACCAGCTCATCCTTTTTATAAAGTAGTCATTTAAAATATTCATAATTTTATGTTGTTGATAGTGATGATATGTTTTTAGACACAGCTAGTTCCAGTTTACACTGACATACTGTCATCAATTATGCTTCACCATCTGTGAACATAATTAAGTTTACCCTTAAATTTGATTTTAGAACATATCATTCACAAGTGACTCTTGTTTACTAAACACACTTTTTTGGAATAAGCAAAAACTGAGTAGCATGCATTTTGAGTAAACTAGAAACAATTTTGCATGCAGACCTCAAAGGGCTATAAATATATAATTTACCCATTCTCAATGTATAACGCACCTGAGCCCCTTCAGGAACTAACTTAATCAAATTTCATTTATAGTGTTGTCATTGTATATGACTCTTAATTGAAAGGAGGTCTTAAAATAGATGTAAATGCCATTGACACTACTTAAATAGTTAGTTAAGAGGAATCAGAAATTATGTACACTTTTTTTCCAGAGTCATAGATATCTCACACAATACATTGTCAATTTTCCAAAATCCTGAGGTACTGAACTCCATGGGAAGTATACAACAGCAACTTTCATGAAGTGCTCTAGATCTAACAAATATTCTCAGTAGTTCACATCATATATATTCTGTACCCTTATTGGATAAGCATAATATTTATAGCCAATGTAGAATTGCTTCCTGTTCGAACAATTGTGATTCTGTGATCCATTTTCCTTATACATTCTGAAGTTATTCCTAAAAATTACCTGTTTTCCTGGATGTGTCTTCCTGTTAACCCATTTGATAAAATATATTTGGATAGCACACACCATAGGGATTCAAAATCAGTCAAAGTGAATTAATTAAAAAATTCAAATGAAGAATTGTGCTTTTTTTTTTTTAATATTCCCCAAGCTCTGATCTTGTTAATATATTAAGAAGAAAACTAACACCATGAAGAAGTTAGATCTCCTATGTGGAAGCCTTTTAGAGGGAATGAGAAAACGAGAAAAAAAGATCTATTAGTAATACTATTGTGTACTACCAAACCAGTGTGGCAATCCTGCCTCTTTTACAAGGTCAAAAAAAGCAAATCCTTCAGAACTACTAGGTCTTAACACCTCTAAATCTTCATAGTATTTATCTAAGAAATACCTCTGAGAGACAGCAATGCATTCTCATCCCAGTTTGCGTAGGAGGAAGAAGACACAGAAACTACAGTGCAGAGTTCGGAGTGCACTTAGAAATTTAAAAATACAGAGTCTGCAGGAAATTAGTCTGCAGGAAATTAGTCTGCAGGAAAGTAAAGGACACCCCACTTGATAGGTGAACATTGACACCACCTTTGCCTGTGCACAGGGCAAACAGGCCAATGAGAAATCACTCACCCCTATCAAACAATGTTCCTGCACATGCTCTGCTGAATATCAACTTGCCACACAGATTACTTGGGCTGTTGAGCTTTGCTCAGTTTTTAGGCAGGACTAGGGTTTAGTGCTTCCTCAAATGCTATGTAAGATGGCAAGATCAGTATATGGAGCTAGAAATGTCCTTTTCTGAGTGGGATTTAATTAGCTGCATGTGGAATGGGAAAAGGCTGTAAATGAAGCACTGTACATTTTCTGATAGATCTCAAGTTCTATGAGTCAGTGAGATATCACATCCTAAACTTATCTTGATAATTCTTTTCCTAAATTCTTGACACCTGTTTCATAATGAGATGTGAGATGAGAGGAGGGTTGCAAATTAAAATTAGGTGTTGTAGGTTCTGTCTCTGAATTTGATGTCCTGCTGCTTGGCGTCACTTGGTCCTGGCACTGGCTAACATTAACAGGACATCTTCACAGCCTGTACCACAACTCAATCCCATTAGGATGTGTTGTGCCCAGTCAGTCCTGTGGGGGTTGCTGGGATTCTTCATAAGCAATTCCCTAGCTGTGACTAGACACACTTTCCTGTGTCTGTCAGCAATATTAACTGAGAGTGGGAGAAAATCTGAAATGTCTGGAAGCAGAAATTCATACACTAAGCCCCTATGACATGCTGGCAGCAGGTTTGGAAGGCAGCTTGACTTGTTCCAACCATAGCCAAGATCCCAGGACTGGTCAAAGAGTGTCCTAAAGCAAAGCTTTGTGTTTTCTTTAAGTTTCTGATGCCTGTCCCTCTTTTCAGTATCTCATGAGCCTTAAGTATACTGGCCCAGTGATAGGAGATGCCTGCTAGTTTGGAGAAACCTTTAAATGATCCTGTTGTCCAGACATATCTGTCTGGGAAAGCTTGGTATGGTCATAAGCCATAGGGATAAGCATCTGTATAATTTGGGAAGGAAAGAAAAAAGTAGTTGAAAAGAGATATATTTGAAGAAAGTGTTTCTTCTGCAGCATAGAAAACAGATCTCTCAGAGGTTATGTCAGTAGTGCTTAAGGTGCCTGAGGGACACACCAAGGGAAACCTGCCAAGTCTCATAATGAACCAGAGGCTGGATGCTTCCAAAACCTTTCCTAATTTTGACCTTTTTGTACAAAGCAAATGTAAGGCCAGCTCAGTGTGGCCCATCCTCACATGAGAGGCTTTTGGGGGATAAAATTCCTTCTAAGAGTCAGAAAGAAATGGGAGGAAGGTTAGCAGAGAGAAGAGTATGTGACAGGGGAAAACAGCATCATTTTCACCCCAGAGAGAACAAAAAAATGCTTGATTAGTCCTATCTTACTGATAGGACTGTACTTTATGATTAATGTATCAGAAATAGAATGGAAGAAGACCTGAAATAAATAGGATTTCATACCATTCTTTTACTGTTTACATGACTTTTTAAGAATACTTTTTAGAGTACTGGCAGTTTAAGAGTATTCTATTAAAATTTTTAATATAGCTGAATGGTTTTATCCTTTCTCTTCTGATGTTTATGATTTTTCATTTGATGACCTAATGTCCTAACTATTTTTTTTTTTTGATCTCTATCAACAGTTTATATGTGCACCTACCTTTAAAGATCTGACTCCCTCCACAACAGGATATTAAGCACATAAACATGAGTCAATAAGAGAATGTTGATGATGGCAACTGCTGAAAAATCAAAAGTTTTACATGAGCTCTAAAGAAATATGACTGAAACAGCTACCTTTGAATACTAAAGCCACAATTTTTTTTACTACATTCAATTTCTGAAAACATCTGAAATGTATTAAGCTCATATATAACATGAAAAAGGTAAACAATGCAGCACATAGCTGCTAAAGGGAAAGTAAGGTGAAACAATTATTGGTGCATTCTGGTCTTCCAACTCCTAAAACTCTCCTACAGTGGGAAAGTAGGAAAGGAAAATACCTCTATAAAGATTAGGAGGTCTGTAAACATCCACTGAGGATTAGCTGTTAATTTGTGTTAAAAATGGATTCCAAATGCTCACAGGCTTACTCCCCTTATGTTGCAACAAGCCAAATTCTTTCAGTTGAGTTAGGCTTTGTCAGGGACACTACGTTTTGCTTTTTCTGTTGCTTGGCAGTTTCTGTTTTCCAGGATGTATCAGAAAACGTGTATGAGACACAGATAAGTGTGAAAGATACAGAAAATACAGGTCATAGAGAAAGATCTGTTCAGAGTTTAGTGTCCTGTGCTTGAAATTATAAATTAAAGAAAAGCTAAACTGAATTATTCTGCAAAAAGTACCTTTTGGAAAGTAAAAGCTGCTCTTTAGAGGAGGGAGTGACAAGGATGAAATTTGAGACCAATGGCTTAACTTCTCAACTTATCTTTCTGTCAAGCCTCTTTCATCACACCACCTTATAAATCAAGTCCAAATGAATCCCTCCCAAGTGAGAGTCTTCTCAGAAAATGACAAGTTAGGATTCAGAGACAAATTCCTAAAAGATGTCAGGTTTCTTAGGGTTTAATGCACTCATTAAACACTGAGGAAGACTTTAAACTTCCAATGGTAAAGATATTACCGTAATTTTTTTTTTTTTTTTAGTATTTGATATATCTTCTAGCCTTAAAGAGATTATTTGCTTTGTTTATACAGAAAATATGCTGTTTCAGAGAAAATGTAATCTGAGATGAAAAATCAAGATCTTCACTGCATGTTTGAAAAACGTTCCAGGTTTTCTAGTTGATTTATGATCATTATAGAATCCACCTCAGTCCTTTTAACTTTCAAAGGAATGTACATAAAACTGAACTCTGTAGTAGACAATAGAGCATTCAGGATAGCAATAGGCAGCTTTGATTCAAAATATAATAATCAAAGTTGAGAAGTGATTTGTAATTTTTTTTTTGACACAATACTCTAACCATGAGTTCATATGTGAGACAATGAAATCTTGCAAGACGGATTTTTTTAAAAAGGTAACTGTACTACATCATATTATGATAGTGCTTTTGTTCCTGGAAAAATTTTGTTAGCTTTGTTTTAGAAGTCTCTGAATTTATTAAGTCCTTTTACAGGAAAATAACTCATTTTGTCAAAGAAATCAAAAACTCAGTGAAATCTATGCCACCTGAGCATGAGATAGGAATCAGAGTGTAATCAGAAATATTAATTTAGTTGGCTAACAGACCAGAAAGAGGGAAAACATTCTTTTCTACTTTTTTTTTTTTACACAAATTTCCACAGAAGGAACATACTAACTCCATTAGGCAAGGAATACAGATAACAGAGCTTTGCTCAAAATTGAAAACACTGAGTACCAATTACTAGAAAAAAAATATTTTCCAGTTTCTGATTAGAGAATTGTAGTGAATTAAACACCTGCCACACTTCACACTAATAAAGAAAGATTGATTTCTTTGGGATAGCTATTTGGCCATAATCATAGCAGGTCAGATGTTGTGTACCAGATGTATTCAAAGGCTTTTGGCTATGGTATGTAAACCTTTGGATTTGGTTTTGACTCTGAATGCAGTAAATGCTTCTTGCTCTTATCTTGCTCTTCTCTAAATTTTTCCCAACCTTTGACACTTTCTAAAACTATGTCAGGCATCATGTTTCCTGTTTGATAAATTATTTCTTCAGCCCCTTTATAACATATTGCATTTAGATAATATCAGAATAGTTCTTGAACTTTCAAGGTCACTAATTTAGGCATGGGCATTCTTAGAAGAAATAGAAGCAACTCTGAGAAGAACTATACAGAATATTTATAACCTTGTGATAGTTTATGATAATGGAAATAACTCAGAAGTTCTACCTTTATGAAAGAAATACCAAAAGGATATGTATGCAATGGTAAGGAGAAAGGAGTTGTAAATATGATATTGTATGGTCACACATATTTATCTATGCTGTTGCTACTATGATAAATAGGAAGATTTATTGTCAGCAGGGTATAACCAAGGCATAGGATACTTAAACAAAAAGTATGTACAGAAGGCAATGGAGACTAATGGAAGCTGGTTAATGTCATTGCAAGGCTACTCTTGAATGCCTTTGAATAGTCATACTGTCTGCGAAAAGTACATGAGGACTAGACAAGAAAAAATGGCACTCCTATATTCAAGGATAGAAGGAAGATTTGGGGAACTACAGTCCAGTCAACATTACCTTAGTCACTCAGAAGGTGATGAAGAACAACTTCCTGGAAAGATTTTCTAGACACATGAAGGCTGAGGAGCTAGCTAG
Organism: Alaudala cheleensis; assembly: GCA_013398995.1. Taxonomy (NCBI): domain Eukaryota; kingdom Metazoa; phylum Chordata; class Aves; order Passeriformes; family Alaudidae; genus Alaudala; species Alaudala cheleensis. The sequence goes on from VWYE01024139.1 coordinate 48,241, forward strand.
GAATAATTAGCATGGATTTTCAAGGGTGTAATCATGCTGGACCAACTTGATAGATTTCTACAATGATGAGAATAGCTGATGGATGGTGGATGAGAGCAGAGCAACAGATATTGTTTACCTTGACTTCAGAAAGCTTCTGACTGTCTCACATAACATCATCATAGAGAAACTAAGTAAAGTTTAGGTAAGTGGGCAGTGATATGGATTAAAGATGAGTTGAATGATTGGCCCCAGAGGACTGTGACTGACGGCACCAAGTCCTGTTGGAGGGAATTTCTAGCAGTCTAGCTCAGAGGTCTTTCCATTCTCTAATATTCTTCAACATTTTTATTAGTGACTCAGATAAGGGTGATGTCTTAGCAAGTCAAATACAAAACTCAGATATAGAGATGCACCCCAGGGTAGCAAGGCTTTCTGTATAAAGAAGGAACTGAGGTTTTATCCCTTGCTCACTTATAAGCTAAAGAAACTAGAAAGTTCCAATTATTCTGTTATTCTGATTGGCCAAGTGCCAGCCCAAGACACCTGTTGGTCACCTGAAGTGCATCTCAAGACCTGCTGCCTCTCCAATTGGGCAGTTTGCCAAGGACACCTCCATGACCATTAGGTACTGAATGGACTGCACAGAGTCCCTTGTGGCTTTTCTGGGGTGCCTTACATAGTGCTAGGGTCTCCCTGCACTGTATTTGGCTTATTTCTATTTGCTTTATACTGTTTGTTATTTTCTCTTTTTATTAAAGCTTTTTCTGTTACAAAGCATTCCTGGATAAATGGTGTCACTCTTATTGAGCCACTCTGAGAGGCTGCTGGTATCCCCTCAGACCTGATACAGCTCACATGCTTATTCCACTCTGGCCACGTGTGAGAATGCATCACTCAGACAACACAAAACTAGTTGGAATGGCTTATACAAGATATAGCTATACCATCCTTCAGAGTAAGCTCAGTAGGCTGGGTGAGTGTCAGCAAGGGTAAATGCCAAATCCTGCAACGGGAGAAGAAAAAATGCATGCAGTTTATGCAGGAGTGTAATCATCTGCAAAGCAGCTTTGCCAAAAAGGATCTTAGGATTCTAGTGGACAACAGGGCACCAGCACTGCACCCTCAGAACAAAGGAGTCTACTAGCATCCTTGGTTACATTAGGAGTGTTGTCAGCAATTGGAGTGAGGTGATCCTTCCCCGCTTTCAGTACTAGTGAGACTGCATCTGCAGGATTGTGCTCAGTTCTGAGCTTCCACTACAAGAAAGATATGGACTTAACAAATCAAATAATGCTCCAGAAAAATTTATTTAGTGATCAGAGCACCTTTCATAAAAGGAAAGGCTGAGGAAAGAGGATTTTTCAGCCTGGAGCAGGTTCAGGTAGACCTCATCAATGTTATATGCACACCTGAAGGAAGTGAATTAAGAAAAGGGAGCCAGATATTTCTCAGTAGTGCTTATTGACATGATACAGGCAATAGACACCAGTTAAATACCACAAAATTATATCTGAACATAAACCCCGTGGTTTTACTTTTGTAAGGGTGGTCAAATATTCTAAACAGCGTAGAAAATCTCCATCTTTGGAGAAAGTAAAAAACTTAACTGGACGTGGTCCAAAACAACCTTCTCTAGCAGGACTCTGCTTTGAACAGGAACAATTGGACTTGATGAATTTAATAAGTCATTTCCAACCTAAACAATATTGTGATTAATATTTTTTCTCTAATTTGTACATTTATTTATATATTTGTTTGCTTGTTTGATTATTTGTTTAATTCTGTGAAATATAAAAAAAGCCAGTCAGAAAAAAATATAGTTGGAGATGTACAAAGGAAGACAGAAGAAAGAAATTAAATTTAATAGTCAAGAAGTGACAGTAGGCATAATGATAATTTCAGTATTTGAATTACAAGATTGTTAAGTGAATAAAAAATGATGGGTTTAATGCTCACTGTTTTTACTGGTTTTCATTGAGGGAGTTAGAGAGAATGTAGTAGCTCTGCTGCTGTGAAGGAATGCAGCGTATGGTGTCAGGTGAACAGAGCAGCAAAAGTCTCACAAGGTTTACTGCAGAGCTGTGAAATCTGTCAATTTTGTCCGTCAGAGAAACTAGAGCTTTTAAACTCTGCCCTCTAAAGCTGGATAATCTGGCACAGTAAAAAGTCCATAAGACCCAACTACTAAATGCTTATAGGTTTGAGGAAAGAGCCAGAAAAAGGAAATCAGAGGCATTAACCACCTGTCTTTTCAGTTCCACTATAAATTGTTTGTTTCTGCAACTGGTCCTGTAACTAGCAAACAAGGTTTGACTAGCTTGGAAAAAGAAGGGAGAGCAGTTGGATGTTGTTTACCTGAACTTCAGTGAAGCCTTTGACACTGACTCCCACAAGACTTCCATGGACAAGCTGACTGCTTATGTGCTGGATGAGAAGACAGTGAGGTAGAGTAGAAAACAACTGCCAGGCTAGAAGGTGGCAGTTGGTGGTAGGGAGTTTAGTCGGAGGCAAGTGTCTAGTGGTTTGCCCTAGGGATATCAGTAATGGGTCTAGTCCTGTGTTGCATCTTTATTGATGATGAAACGGAGCAAGCCTCAGCAGGTTTGCCGATGAAACAGAACTGGGAGTGATTTATACCCTAGATCATATAAACTGCCATACAGAGGAACCTCAACAGTGTGAAGAAATGGGCTGAAAGGAGAATCATGAATTTCAACAGGTAGAAGAACAAAGTCTTGCCCTTGGAGAGGAAAAGCTCCATGCATTAGTGCACACGGGGGGCTGACCAGGTTGAAAGTGACTTGACAGAAAATAACCCGTATGTCTTGGCGGACACCAAGTTAAACGTGAGCCAACAATATGCATTGCTGAAAAGAATTTCAATGACATACCAGGTTGCTTTAGGAAAAGTATTGCCAGCATATGGGGGAAGATGATCCTTCCCATTTACTCAGCACTGGTGAAGGCGACATTTGGGGTCCCATGTCTGATCTTGGACTTGTCAGTACAGAAGCAACATGGACATTCTGGTGACATATAAGAAAACTCTGAGGGAGTTTTCAGCCTAGAGAAGTTAATTCTCAGGGGGATAGTAATAATATTTATAAATACCTGAATGAAAGATGAAAACACAACATTCAGACTCTCTTTGGTGATGCCCAATGACAGAAGCAGAGACGATGGGTCCGAACTGAAACACAGAACGTCAGAAAACATACTTTACTTTGACAGAGATGAGGTCTTGCAGAGATGTATGGAGTCTTACTGCTTGGAGACATTCTGTCTGGACATGGTCTTGAGCTAGTGTCACTCAGCTCTATGTAGCCCTGCTTGAACAGGAGGGTTGGACCAGATGGCCTCCAGAGGTCCTTTCCAGTTTTAGCCTTTTTGTGACTCTGTGAAGGTTCTCTACCTTGTTCAGACAAATGCACTGCAACAGCCTAACACACCTAAATCATTACTCTAAATCAGATTCAAACAAATGTAGTCTGTAAAAGTTCACTATCTGCATTATATTAGGCCATATAATAAAAAATTAAAAAAAAAAAGTTTGTACACTATTATGTGATCAACTATTAAAACAATTATGAAATGTATCACATCGTGGGAGAAGACATATTTGCACATCACTATCATCATCATTCTTTACTGCTTAATAATAGCAAGAGATTTCATGAAAAAACTATTTTTTGTTTCCTAACTCCATAAAACAGTCTTACAGGCCTTAGAAACTATGGTTCTGCTAACAGTTCAGGAGCAATCAGTTTAAATCTGGACATCTGCTGAGTTCTAGCATATATTTGTCCCCTTGTTACTCATTATTCAACACCAGCCATGTATATAAATACAAAAGAATGTAAGAACAGCTGTACTGGATGAGGCTGAAGGCCCTCCTAGCCAAGTATAACATATCCACCAGCAGCTTGGAACAGGTGGTTAGAGAAAGGGTGAAAGGAGCAGGGCAAATATTAAATGATGGTTTCTCTCTCTTTACTTTTTGTTATCAGAACGAAAGTTTCATCTGGATGTTAGTGTGTAATCTACAGACTGATCTCTCAGATACTTTTTATCTCCCTACTGAACTCAAGAATATGTTCTATTTCTTTGGAAAGTAAATGTTATAATTAAATTGCAGGGTTTTGCAGAAAGTGTTTCTAAGCATTATGACTAAAAATTCTACATGGTATTCCTAGTTCTACAGTTATCAGAAATTCAGAATGGTTATTTCAAATTCATCTTCTCAGTGACATTCTTGATTAGATAATCTTTACTCTTTTCATTTACCTTCTTCAGAAGGTGAGCAATTGTCATATCAGTTTTTTCTTCAAATGGAATCTGTCCCACACTCCAGATGTTCTGCACTGTATTTTGTACAAGTCTTAGTTCAAGATGAACTAAAAATAAGCTGATGGAAGGAGCATGAAGTATTTAAAGTGCAGATCCATGGCTAAATGTATTTTCCTCTTTTTTCTCTTGCTCATTACTTTAAATTATTTTACTGAATTTTACATGAGAATTTTAATCACCTTTATGCTGTGTGGCCTGTTCTATGGTTAAACATAATATGGTTACAAAACTTAGTTACCCTGACAGAAGATTCGGACTAACTTTTGGTATACATCAACCAAACACTTCCAGTAATGGGGCACTCAGTTGCGGAAAAGCTCACCCAAGTGGGCCAGCCCTGACTGTCTGGCAGACAACCTGTTGCCTAATAAACACCAGCTAACTGAGGCAACACTTTCAATCCACTCACCATTCACTGCACTCACACATTCAGCTACTGGTGGATTAAAATAGCTAAGCAAGTACATTTTCACAATGAGAATTAATCATTATTTCAGTTAAAAATGGTAGCCTAAAGAGCAAATTCGGTGACACTAGGTCAGCAGTCACTAGGTGTATGATTTTAATACAAAAAAGTATAGGTGGCACTGAATTTGTGAAGAATTTAAATATGAAAATGAATAAACAGAGCTATTTATATCTTGTGTGCAATTGCAGTGGAGTCTGGGTCCTTGTGCTCTTTCTCAGCTTCAGTGTAGTTTCTTGCTGTAAGCAGATGAGCCCCTTCTTCCATTTTTATTTCCACTCCCATACTCTCATCTTTTATTCTATATAGGTTCCCATTTGTTAAGTAAAATCAATACCTGATGTATTGGTTAAGAGGTTCTGTCATGTCCACCACAACACCAACTTTCCCACTTTTTGCATCTGACTATCCCTTGAGAATTCTCCCTGGGTTAGTTTTTTTTTTTTTTTCATCTTTCAGGCTGTCTTACTGGCGTCTATATTAATACTATAACAACGTAAATATAAGTCATGTACTCTATACATGACTTGTTACAACTTTTGTTCCATATTTCTCCTCTGGCAGCTAGTATATTATCAGTTCCAGGATCCCAGCTTTACCTTGTTCAATGCTAGGTAAATGAAAATAATATAGTAGTCATTTAGGAAACTGAGTAGGAGAAGGAAACAGAATCTGCCACTGAGAAAAATGTATATGACTAAATTCTTGAGAGTTCATTTTGCATTATTGCCCTGCAAGATGAATAATAATTTTGAAGGCTTTTAAGACATCTATTAAAATAGTCTGTGTAAATACCTATAAAATAAAGTCAGTAGAGAGTACATATTGAAAGCATTAAGGCTCATGAAAACCTTGGTAAGCTGTTGCTATGTGATTTGGTTTCTATGAAGTCTGTAAAATCTTTTTTAAATTTTATGTTATGGCTAAAGGCAGACAAAATTTTGAATAAGTTCACAACTGGGACACAGGATTAAAATAATTTTTAGAAGGTTGGATAAAGTATTAAAATGGAAAAGGAAAAACAAACACAGATAATTCCCAGGATACTTTAGATACTATTCTTACTCTCAGGTTTTTAAAAGAATATTTATTCAGTAGTCAGAATTTGTGTACTTTAAAAATCTAAAGCTGACAAACAACTCCAATTACATGGCCATGTGTGCAAATACACTAAGACTGTTTCTGGACAGAAGGAATAGAATTCTCCAATTTATAGGGATATTTCCAGAAACTAGTATGGAAGAAGGTATTGATTTTCTGTTCTGCAACTTATATATAAATATATATATATATTTGCTATTTGAGGTTTCTCTAATCTTATTGTTAATAAGATTACCAATGCAAAGCAGTCAGACTTGTTATTTGCTCTGTAAGGCAGTAGAGGAAATTCATCAGGGTTTCCACACACATACATTACTCTATTTACACTGGCACTGTGATGAATTTCTGCATCAGGACCATTGATTGTTTACCAACATGGATACCACAGGATCCTGGATAGGATCTCCATAATCTCTCCTCAGGTACATGATTAAGTAGCAAATGACACCCACCAGCATCTGGTGAGCTGTCAGGTGCCAGAAGGTGTTTGTAGTGGTAATTTGGCCATCTGCAATCTGTGTTGTCAGTGTATTGTAAGTTATCACTGTCTCAGGCAATATTAACTTGCAATGTTCTTCTGACACTTCTTCAGTGGGTTGTGAAGCAGACATATGGAACAAAATACTTCCTAGCTAGCTCCTCCCACCTTTCCAGTAGCAATTACTTCTGTCGCTTATCAGTGAAAGTACTGTGGATTGTGTTTAAGATTTCTCTTCATGGTACTTTAATATTATACTGTTAATGTATTTTTACTTTGTTTCAGGTGTTCTGAGTCACTTTTGTGACTACATTGTGAAGAACACAAGACATAGGAACATATGGCCCATGGTAATTACATATTTTGGAAATTACTCAGCAATTATACCTGAAATTACCAAGTAGTTCAAATGCAATTACTGTATAACTTGATTCTGGGTTCTGTAATAAGACTTCCAGTTTATATGGAAAAATAACTAGATAATTATTTTATAGTTATATAGTCATTTGTTTAACAATGGCCTAAATAATTACGATTTTAATTTCTTTTTTTTTTTTTTTTACAAAACATAGCATCTGGCTGGCAACAACTTCTGTGTAATTGTTTTTAAAACAGCTGAGATATATATTTTTATTTACAGAGCTCACGAAAGGACACTGACTCTCAAGAACTCCTTGAACTTTATCTTTGTGGGTTCTTTCCAACTCAGCATATTCTATAATTCTATGAAAAGAAATACCAGATAATCCCTTGACTGTAATTATTTTGGACTGTTATTGCTATCATTCTTACTGGATCATGTAAAAAATATGGGTTTGGATAGAGTTTTTCTTTTATTTTTTTAATATGTTTTCTTATGGAATTAATATCACACCTAGAAACCACTTAGAATTTAGAACAAAATAGTGAAGATAGAAATCCTCCAACCACTCATTTGCAGTGGAAAAGTTAAATGACCATAACTGTGGGCATATTAAAGTAACATTACAGCTAAAAGAAAAATTACCTGATGGATGCAAATGCATTTTTTTTATTTTTAGATCAACAGATTCTGACATGGAGAATTAAAATGAGAAGATTGGACCCCAAATGACAAACATATTACACATTTATTTAATAGGCAGTGAACAGTTCAGGGAATTGTTAAAAGTATTCAGGGGATTTCATCACTGAGTCACAAAGCTTGAATCTGGCCCAGGTCTGCAGTGACTGAAAATCATTACAATTTGATAGTTCTTCAGTGCCCTATGCAAAATGAATTATGTTCTTACTCAGAAACTGATGGTCATTAGTAAAAATTACTACCCACTGGAGAAGGACAAGGTAGAAAAGTAAAAGTGTGGTAGAAATGGAGGTTATACAGAATTAAGATTCATTATCATAGAAAGAGAAGGGGTTACATTAAGTATATCTATTACAGAATATTAAGAATATTAATGTAGATGTTGTCAAAAGATTTCCTTCTGAAAGCTTTTATTCAGGCACAATGAAACGTCTTTTCTTGTTTCCTCGCTTCTTTGAAAAAAAAAAAAAATTATAAAGAGTTCTGCTCTTGCTAAAAAAAAAATCCGGTCTGAAAGTTTGGTGTCATTAGTTTTAGAACCATAATCTAAAGCAATAAGCAAACCTCCAAATGTTTCTAAACCTGTAATGATTAGTTCAGCAAAATAGAATTACCACATAACTTCATTTGGAACTGTTTAAGCCACTTGCAAATCTGGCATGTTTGAATGGTGATAAAAGAAAATAACTCACCAAACCATTCTTTTGTTCATTTTCTCTTCATTTCTTTCACTCATTCAATGAAATAGAAATCATCATCTGCAAATACTAGTGTGGGTTTTTTATTCATTTTTGTGTGGGCTTTATTTTTTATTTGCAGCTTTTTGATTTTACAACGTTAGATTGTTTGAGCATTTCAACAGTAGAAATTATGTCTACTCATAAGTGAGTTAACAAGTTCTGTGCATCATTTATTATCATTTACTCTGTGACAAAACAGAGGAAAATTGAAAGACAGAATGTAGATAAACCACAGAATTATTGATTCCTTCAAGTAACTTCAATCAACTTCAAACAGTGAAAAATAAAATCAGCTTAAATATCTCAGTGTTTCATGAAGATTTTCTTTATTTGCATTCATCTCTATGGATTACTTTGCTGAAAGCAAATTAGCAGTTTCTGTGTGCAAGAGAAAGTTGATTTATCAAATATAAAAGAACACAAAGGGAAACATTTCTACACAGATACATAAGGTGAAATCGATGAGATTCTTATGGTTATCAATATACTTAGTACATCATGGAATAAATACTACCATCTTAGATGGACATTTTATTATTCCTTTCCCAGTAACTTAGCCTCTCTATAAGCATTTCTGTAGAAATTCATTAAAATGACCACATGACCAAATTTTCTCATCAGAGTTCAGCATAGGGGGAAAACAGAGGGCAAACAAATTGCTTGCTCTTGTACAGATATGTGCTCTGCCATGGTACTTCACCTGTGTGTTGTTCCTATAGCGCTGCTATTGCACCCTCCAAAAGACACATGGGAGGAATGGCTCACAGAAGTACCTCTCAACCTTGCATATACACCTCAGTGAGGGTATCCTCCACAGAAAGGTAAGGCCAATATAAGTTTTTTACTTTCTAGAGTTTATAAGGACAGGTATGCTGAATATTATTAGGCATGGTAATTTATTAAAGAAAAAAAAAAAAAGATCCATTGTGCATTTTACAAAAAAAATCTCAAACCCCTAAACCAACAAAAAAGCCCTGTAAACTTATGTCTACTCCCAGGTTTTCATGTTTTAAAATTCTGCAGCCTAAAATGAGCAAACTTTCTCAAATGTGCTTGACATTCAAAAGCTCGCCCAAATAAACTCATTTCCGAGTACTATACATTTTTTAAATTGCAGCTTTCCTGTGGATATGTCAATAATACCATCTAACTCCAATTCACACGGAGAAAGCAAGTGCTTCTCCTAAAAGATTCAAGGCAAAAGCACAAAAAAAAATCATTGATTTCCATGCCCTGGGAACTAGCCTGACTAATTTTTCTTCATGTTCGTATTTTTCCCCTTTTACAATAAGACAAGAGTGGAATATGCACTCATTCATTATTTGAAATATTTGTTGACTTCAGGGAATGTAAATTCTTATTTAAGTACACTACTTAAAAACTCGTTGACTTCCTGTCATCCCTTCAGCGCATGTTTTAAAAATATATGCCCTTTCCCAGGCTAAAGAAATAGTTCTATATAAAGTCAGCTTTATAGAGAGAATCCATAGGCTCATATTTCTAAGTGGATATATGTGCATTGCCCTCACCAAGACTCTATTGGCTTGTATCTTTTCTTCCCCCCCCTCCCCCACCACTTTAATATACTTACTAACTCCCTTTCCTTCAAGCTGTGTCAGTGAAGGTTTAGGACTCTTACTATATACTTATTCACAACTAAGTGGAGTTTCTATTCTTTAGGGAACACAGTTTTGTATATGACCTATAGTGAAATCTGGGTCTTTACAGTTCACATCATTGTAATTCAGGATCCTGCAGCAGAATTCTCACCAACAAAAGATTTTAGACATTACTTTCATCTTAGGAACCTAGGGGACATGTCTCATGGAAGTTCAGAAAAGAGAACTAATAAAAATTAAATACAAATATTCAACATGAAACATAAAATTCAGATAATCTCTTTCAAGAAAATTAGCTCAACATGATTTCTGGAAAATCCATATTATTATTATTTATAGGCCTTGTGAGTTATTTTATTTATTTATTTATTTGTTTGTTTGTTTATTCAAGTTTTTCTAGGATAGCTGATGGTTTTCTGATAAAATTCCAACCTCTTTTTTTGGATAAAGGACTTCACAAAAGCTTTGTGCAAAAACTTAATGAAAATTTCTGATTGATGGCATACACCAAAACATACATTTTACTAGAAATAATTTTAGGTACTGGAAATATCCTGGAGGTTCTTCAAGGAAAACCAAGTAAGCACTTGAAGGTAATAGGAAATGGCAGTGAAAGTTGCACCACTGCCTGAGTTTTCTGAAGATGGTAGATGTGGACTATGAACTAATGTCCAACATGAACTTGTTGGATGTGAAAATAAAAATGTGCAAATTAATACGTACCTTTTTATACATAGAGTTTTGTATACTTAGGTGATTCTGTGTTAAATATTGCAATGCTTGGAGAGCCTGTTATATGCAAAGTATCATTTACAACTGAAGATGGTCTTGCAATTGTTAGTCAAATAAAAGCCCAGTTAACTGCAGGAATCCAACCTTGGAAAAAATCTGAACAGAGTTGTGCAATCTGCAGTATTTAGTATGCAGTAATTGCCAAACAGCTAACTTACTTAAGAAGCTTTCATTTATTAAACGTTTATAACCTCCATCTTTTTACCTCTGCCATTTCTCCAAGGTAAGAGATGGTACAAGAATCTCTTATTAGGACTTCATTGGAATGCCTTGGATTGCAACTGGTAAGCACATAGCAACTTGAGGCTCTAGTATCTGAAAAATGATTTTTTTCTTACAGTCTCGGAAACAAAAGTGAACACAAAACACAGTAAGGAAGCATCAAAACAATCGGTGCTCCTGAAAGAAGTTAAGAAAGGGGAATTTTGATTATTTGCTTAGAGTCCTCTTGTTGTGGAACTACTTCCTCTTGCTTGATTATACCTGTGATAGAGAATTCACCTTGAATATTCATTGCTAATAAAGAAAAATGCTGATTCATTTGAAAACATATGTTAGTTTTTAATAATTTCCCCTCATTAAGAAAATACTGATATGTGACAACATTTTGACAAAGCATTAAAAAGAAAGAGTTATAAAGGAAAAATGGACATAGGAACAAAGAATATAAAGAAAAAAATAGGTTTTCCATCAGCTTAAGTAAATATTAGAATAATAATAGTCATGTATTCATAAAACTAAAGGCTTAATTTAAACATTTTTATTGAGAATTGAGAATATAAAGAAAGTATAAGACCATAAGTAAGTAAGAAGCATAAATCTAAGCCTCTTCTTTTAGTCTCCAAATAAGTGTTATATCCTGATCTAATTTTTTTTTTTAATTTAAAATGGATCATTCATTTAGCCTTGGCCTTATATAACAAAATATAAGATCGAGATTATGACAGAGAATAAAACTCAAAAACTTTTATACAATTCATTATTTGAACTTGGAAAATTACTCCATCCTTTAAAATATTAAAAAAAAAAATTCTGCTACTGCAAGTATAATCCCTTTGCTTTCAAATGTCATGATTGTCTCTGATGTAACCCACTTTTATTGAATAGGAAAACAGTGAATTAAAAGCAGAATTAAAGGCAGCCAAGGAAACTTCTCAAGATCTTTTGACTATATGAGGATTGGTCTCCCTTTGGATGTATAAGAAAATTAACTCTCTCTTTCAGAACATCTCTTAAATATTACAATTATTTATACAGAACTGAAACTTAGGGTGAAAAGTTCACGTATCTTAAAGGATTTTATTAATATTGCTATTATTATTATTTTTATCAATATTATTCCTGGTTTTTGATTTCAAACTTTTTGGTTTAACAGAAATATTCTATAGGATTTATATGTCAGACCAAAACAGCTTGAAAGTTAACTGCTTACAGCAACTGGCCACAAACTAGCTACAGAGAATTAGTCACAGGAATTATTCACTGGATGATTGTGAATAATGAGCTAATTTAGGAAAATCACAATCTGTTCATGGACAATTTGTGAGCTGAAGAGAGTTAAAATTCATCAACTAAATTATTTGTTATAAATTATTCACCAAGCTCTAATGAGCACCCAAAAATATGGTTGCTTATCTGAAACTTATTCAAATTATCCAAAGTGTTTCTGTATGTGTAGGAAAGCCAGAAATATTCTTTTGTACTTTTTAATATCTCTTGACATTGTTTTCATTTTACTTATGTTCCAAGTTAAAGCATGTAACACAGAACAATGCAAATCTTACAGATCTTAACAAGGAAGGAAGGAACACTCAATTTCACATCTAAAAAATATTTTCACTGATTTTAATTCAAACTTGTGGTGAAAGCATGCTACACTTCATTCTTTTATTATTGTAGTTATTGTGATATGTCAGCTTTCTGATTCTGATATATCTAAAAACAAGATAAACTGACTAAAAATGTTGCTGGAAAACAAATTTCCATACTATATATTCCCACCAGTGCTAATTCAACTTCCTAAAAAAAAAATCACCTGTTGCTGTCTCTGTTGTTAATAATACTACTTTTGTTATATTTTTTCAGTCTCTTACCACATAAACAGTGAATACATAATTTTCCCCCTTTATCTAGCAGTGCTGATGATAAATGTTTCAGTGATCTGTGATTTTTATTTTTATGTGCCTTACAGTGGCTATCAGAGGATAGTGAAAACACATTACAATAACCTTCCTCAATTGCAGTGACATGGTCAACCTAACTGCTACAAGAATGTTATCTATTAGGTAAAGCACAAGCAAAATGTGCTTCTGCACATCAAATGCAGGTGCAATTGCATCTGCAGTAAGCAGTGAACAAGCATCACAATGAATAATATTTAAATGCTTTGGTGTCAAACTTGACAATCACTGAAGGCAGTGAAGAAATTTAAATTCATTTTAAAGGGAGATGGAAAAATATTTTGGGTGGCAATTTTGGGGTATTGACCTTGGTTGCCCACTAGTTACCCTACCACTCTTTCACTCCTCTTCCTTGGAGGAAATTTTCTCCAAAATAAGAAGAAAAACTCATGGGTTGAGATAAAGACAGTTTTATAAAGAAAACCAAAACCTCCACATGGAAACAAAGGAAAAAAAATTTACTTCTGTCCAGCAGGCATGTTCAACCACTTCCTGGGACCAGGACTTCAGTGCACACAGAACTTAGTCTTAGTAAAAAATTCATCCCTGTTCCACTATTTTCCTTGTCTTTGTTGCTGAGCATCTAGAATCTCTTTGATTAGTTTGGATTGGATGCCCTGACTGCGCTCTTGCCCCAGCCTTTTTCTCACTTTCAGTCCAGCAGTCCTAGGCTGGAGAGAGTCTTGATGCTGTGCCAGCTCTGCTCAGCAGTAGCCAAAACACCTTTCTGGGTACAACTGTAAAGCACAGAACTATATGGTGAAGAGGGGAAAGTTAACTCCATTCCAGCCAGGTGAAATATGGCAATTTATCTTACATGGTTTTAGTCACATAAGGTAAATTAATTTAAAGAAATTTTCTATATGAACAGTATTTTAGGTTAGTCACCACAGGCTTCCCTCATATTCAGTGAAAAAAAAAAAAAAGGCAGAGAGACTGATTTATCACAACCATTTTAGATTTCCTTTTCTTAGTATAAGATTAATCCTATTAAAGGGGGTACACAGGGTGCTACAGTTGCTAGAGAAATGCTCTGGATTGATTATCTCAGATCTAAAATCTAAATTCTATACACCTATGATAAAGGACATGTGGCTCACTGTAAGCTGAGACTGCAGTTTCTGTAACTCTTTTTCTGTAGTCAGTAGAAAGAGAAAAGGGCTCTAGAATATACTTCAGACTTTAGCTGATCTGAATAACATCTGAAGATTTTTTTCTTCTCTCTTTTGACTTTGTGGTAACAGGACTGCAAAACAAGGAGCTTCAATCCTATGGAAAAAGACTAGAGAAAAATGGAGTACAAAAATTAAAGTTTAGGGAGCATCAGCCAAATTTCTAAACTTTGCTAAGGGAATATGAGACTTAGTAACTGAACTTTGACAACACTGATGGATTTTTCATTATGTGAGATTGCACACACAGTATTTCTCACTTGTTTGTCAGTGTTAATTACTTATTAGACTTCTGTGATTTTGTTTCTGGTTTAGTTTTGTTTGTTTGTTTGGATTTAGTTTTGGTTTATTGAGGAAAGGTTTAGAGAAGGAAAGATATTCACTGCAGGAATTACTAATATACATGAAACTACTCATCTTAGGACATTGACCCATTCTCAGAGTGAACTTCATGTTTAGGCTGGCATACAACCCTCTGTCTTAGTTACCTAAATGTATGACTCCAAATACTGAGTTTATTTTCCAAAAATCATCTGTTTTCACTAAAGCAAAGTAGGTATTCTCAAGGCACAACTAACAGCCTGTTGAAATCAAAAGTATGGGGATACAATACATGGTGATATGGCTGATGAGCTTACTGTTTATTCAGTCTGATATATGAAGTCTAAGAAAATTGTTCAGATTTAGACACCTAGATTTTAGATGTCCAGAATGAAAATAATCCTCCTTTTATGATTTCATTCTGGTTTAGTGTTTTGTTCTGTATTAGTGCTTTGCTTGTCAGCGCAGACTGGGAACCTCATCCCATGACTTTTCTCACTTTTCTGATTCTGTCCCCTATCCCACTTGGGGAAATTGACCGAGTGCCAGTATGCCTAGCTGCTGGCTCAGGTTAAACCATGATGAGTTGTCAAAGCAAAGGTGAAGTTTAATGTCATGATCTGGAACTGGAAGGATTGCCACCCTGGGAAAATACTAGACCTTTTCAAACATTCAGATTTTATTGAAACTTCAAATACACTGTCTGAAAATCTGCAGATTTCTTTGAATTGAAATGCAGATCACCTGAATGAAAAATGGAAGCAGAAAGGGAATCTGAAAGAAATATTAATGTGTTAGTAAAGAAACAAAGATCTTTTCCAGAATAAAGAAGAATTTTTGAAGTTTTTTAGTTTCAAAAAGAAAACTATACAAAACAAAAAATAGGAGAGATAGGAGATTTTTCGAAGCTCCATCTCTTCTGATTCAGTTGTAACTTCTATTTCTAAGTTTGACATTGAGCCTCTAAGGCAGGGATTTGGCTGAGACCCGCATTAATGAAGTTGAGAGCTACTTTTCACAGATCTATATAGCACATCCAAAGTTATAGCTGTTGAATATTCTGCAAGAATACTTTATTTAACCTTTCTACAGACTAAAAAAACAGTCTCCCTTTTAATTACCTAATTTATGATTTGTTCAGTATTTAATTATAAATAACAGTATAAGGAAGGATGACCTTCCAGTTAAGTCACAAAATGAAATCATAGGAGATAAAAATTCAATATAACCAACTGCCATAATTTGCCAAAGTAATTTAAGACCAAAAAAATTATTATTTTTCCATCTCTTGTTTCCATTTCATTGAAAATGAGACTACTGAACACCTCAAAAGGGCATTATACAGCTAAGTGCTCTGTGGCATTCAGATGTTATCGTGATGGGGCAATATACAGATAGACAGCTAAGGATTGCAGAATAGAGTCTTTCTACTGTAACTGCTCAGTATCACTGTTCCCGCCTGGATTCTCCAAAATACATCACTGTCTGCTAAATTTAATGCTCTTGTATGTGCCAAAGATAAATAAATAAAACACCTTTCACTGTTTAAACCCTTCATTTGGTATATCTTAGAGTCTTGGAAGGTTTTACATAACCCTAAAGCAATAATTGTGTACCACAGTTTGCATTTTGTAGCTTATTACTCAGAGATCTACAGTTAGCACTGCTGCCATTTCCTCTTTAATTGGGAAAGGTGAAGATTTTATGGAAATTATAAGTAAAAAATGTTTATCCATATTTACTCTTAAATTACCAGCAGCATAAATACAGAATAACTCATATATCAGTGTTTTTCACAAAGACACACAAGGTATGTGCTCTGTAACAAAATTCAATTTACAAAAAAATATGTATGCACTTGGCTTTCCTAGACAATGACTATTGTAAGATCAACATTGTAGTGGCTACACTTGTAACTTGACTACTGAGTATCTCATTATACAAATACTGCTGATATTTTTTTTTCCTCAAGTCTGTCACATTAATTTCATTATGATAGTTTTATTTCAGTAACTCTGACACTGTAGGAGCTCATAGTGATCACGCTTCAGAAACCTCTAATGGTGATAATATTGTTCTTCTATTTGCTTTAGGACAATATCTACATAAATGAACTAAATAAAGCTAAACTTTAATTGGAAAACTTAATTCTTTATTGAAAGAGTAGATGAGCTTGTTCACTTTGAGCTCAATTAACACTGTAATTGTTGAATACAGTTGGACTGATAATATAGCTTAAAAGTGATGTGAGAAGGTCACACACACCTTCCATGTCCTGTGCTGTTGATTATGCATATCTACAAAATAAAGGATGCACTTCCAGATCCGTAGATGCAAAATCTAACTCCAAATCTCACTTCTATAATATCTGCTTAGTTCCTTACTTAGGGAATTTTTGGGGTTTTTTTCACTTTGTTTGGGGGTTTTATAAACCTTTTAAGTACTGCCATAGCCGTAAGCAAATACAGTCACTCAACAGGTGGTGGTCCAGTACACACAGGATTTCTGCAGCCACACAGGCACCAGTGAGAACTTGGACAAAATCAGTAGCAACATGAAAATATGGGCTTACTGAAAGCACAGTCAGGTCAATGATTGTGAGCTATTAAATTATATAACTATATTAAGCCTCAGTCCTCTAGCACATCACACACCTAATCTCACTATCTCCACTGAATTCAAAGGAGAAATGTGAATACAGGATGTCTCTATCTTAACCTTGGATTAGTCCTCCTAGAAAGTTTTATATCAATTATGCTTGTATGAATATATATGCTCATTTTTACCCTGCCTACAGTAAAAAGTCAGGCGTATCCAGAGCTTAAAGAAAGAAGAGTAATCTAGCTCTAAAAATTTACAACAGGAAAGTTGATCTGTATTTGAACATGTGTTGCTGGCCATTAGGCTATTGATTCTTTACATGGATTCTCACCTGAACTCAGTTGAATATCAGGTACTTGCAGTGGTTCACCAGTCAAGTCAAGTATTCTAAACAGAATTTTCCCGGGACAGTATGACTCCCCTCTCACCCTGCACTTCATTTTAGATAGTGCTGAGTGCAAGTAGCCTATTAAGCAGGAACAAGTCCCCACAGCTCAACTGAGTCCAGATAAGCACAGGAGAAGTCTTCCCTTTGTATCACCTTCCTGAATATGTCCAAATGACATAAAAGAACAGTGTCAAAAAGGGTAAGTGAAGAGATGTAGCTGCCTACCAGGATAAGATAATTCCCCAACTCCAGCAGTTGTGAATGGGTTGGGTTTTTTGACCTATCACTCCGCATGATCTTTACAAGTCTCCCCAGCAGTAATTTTTAGGAGGTTTTTATTTTTTTTTTTCATAAGTTCTCTTAATGGTTTTCTTACAGAGCTTTAAATTTGGGTATGACTTTTGGTAGTGAGTTTTTGAAGCACATTCATTGCTAGCCTAAGTTTCTCATGCTAATTTAAGAAAAATATAATTAAAACAATAATTAAAACAGAGGGACTGCTAAGAATTCTTAAGATCATAGCTTAAAAACTGTAAGGAGAGAAGAGAGAAATATCAGTCCCATTACAAACCTTTAGCAGAAAAAGTATATCTTTTTGCTTTAAAGAATATATAGACACAGGCATGCAAAACCATTACTACCTCTCTAAACTTCCCTTTAAAATCTAAATTGAGTTTAAAAATAAAGAAAATTAACCTATCATATTCAAAAATTAGACCCTTACAGTTCTGTTTCATCCCATTATAGCTAAGTGAGCAATGGAAACATGCAAGTTTCTGTACAGTTGATAGAAAAGAGGAACCACAAAGGGATGTGCTACATCACCAAGTATATAAGTTTCTTTACTATTTTAATTATACTAGAAACTTGAGCTTCTACACATCTAACTTGAATATTCAAAGGCAGCATCCCTGTAATGTTTTATGGGACTCTAAATTTCACTTTTTTCAGAACTCTTTGTGAGTGAATTGGAGGACAAACAATAAACACTGACAACTCAGTTTTTAGTATCTTCTTATTAGCAGGATGCAAATCTGAGCCCCTCAAGGCTCTCCCAAGAACTGAAAAGTCATTTTGGCCTTTATGAGAATTGATCCCAGTCATTACATAAGACCAAGCTGTCTTTATCAAAAAATGTACCTTAACTATATTCTTCCTTGCTTGCTGAAGCTCAGTCAGCATTGAAGGTGCATGCTCCTCTATTTCTTGTCAGATTTGAAAAAGTCCAAAGCCATAAGAAATATTATTTAAATACAAGTTTTGTTTCATGCTGCTTAAACTTCAGTAAGTGATTAACCAGTAAGTGGTAAACCAGTATCCTTGGTAAAACTCTAATAAAGTTTAATGGGAAGAATCTAATTTTCTTGTATTAACAGGGAAGAAAAAACACCTCCTCTTGTGCCATTCTTCTAAGATTTTTGACCTTTTGGTTTGGACAATCCAGCAATGGAATAAGGTTTAAGACAACAACTAAATTAGACTGTAAAATTAGGTGCTTCCATGAACTCCAGCATTGAAGAGAACTCTCCTTGAAGATCATAGACTGGTTTGGCTTATAAAGGACCTTTAAAGGTCATCAAGTGAACCCCCCTCCTGCAATGGGCAGGGACTCCTTAACTAGATCAGATTGGTCAGAGCCAAATC
The DNA here is from genome assembly GCA_013398995.1 of Alaudala cheleensis. NCBI lineage: Eukaryota > Metazoa > Chordata > Aves > Passeriformes > Alaudidae > Alaudala > Alaudala cheleensis. The sequence continues at coordinate 67,135 of VWYE01024139.1, forward strand.
TTACCTGATCTTGAAAGTTTCCAGGGATGGGGCAACCACCACCTCTTTGGGAAATACATGCCAGTGTTATACCAGTAAAAACAATCTTCCTTATATCTAATCTAAATCAATATTCGTTAAATTTAAAACCACTACCCTTTCTCCTATCACAACATTCCCTGCTAAACTTTGTCCCCATCTTTCTTATAGGCTGTCTTCAAGTACTGAAAGGCCACAATTATGTCTCTCTGGAGCCTTCTCTTCTTTAGGCTGAACAGCCCCAACTCTCTCAGCCTAACTTCACAGGAGAGGTGCTCTAGGCCTCTGATCATCCTTGCAGCCCTCCTCTGGATCCTACATTCACTACACCACTACTGATTTATTTTTATGTTGTACGAGTGCCTCAGGTCAGGCTCTATTTTTCTTATTCAGGGATAAAACAGCAGTTGTAGACAATGGGTGTTGTAAATCCACAAGATATAAAAAAGCTGAATGGGAGAGAGCCATGAAGACAAATGATTGATACCATACCAGAACAGAGCCCTGGCCCTGGCAGATATGCCATGCAGCATGAGACAGGCCACAGCAGTATTTTGGCAGAGGGCTAGGCCTAGTTAAATTCTGTTTGTGTTTAAATGGCTCCCCACAACTAGCCAGTTAATGATAAAGTGATTGCCACAGTGACAGCAACATCTAATTGCCAGGCACCACGGGAATTTCAGCCAACTGTGTCTTCTCCATGAGCGATGTGAATCAGAGAGGTCATGTACACATCAAATGTATCTGTGGCTGAGTGTGTTTCGGCAGCCAAGTCTAGTTAATCTCAGTGCTATCAATTCATTTTCAAACTGCAACAAGTGCACAAAATAGGAGCAACCACTTAATATCTGGCAGAGCACATAACAAAAGTGAATCCATGTAGCTGTGGTCAGCACATGGCAGCAGAAAAAGGAGATATCAATGAGTCAATAGCTACATATGTTAAAACCAAAAAAAACCAAGGAAAACAAGATTTTACAAACTTGTTATCTTTAGACAGAAATAGCAGTCCATTCACATCTTGCCAGCTCAACCTTCCCTGACAATAGTTTTTCTTGTCCAGATTCATGTCAATATTATACTCATTAACTTGGTAAATCTGTGACTTCCTGGCTGTTAAAATCAGATTTCATTCAAATATACTAGCCAAGAAAAGAATTTTAGCAAAGCAGTGAAAATACTAATTAGCTTCTGTTTCCTGAGTTTTTTTGTGGATTTCACCCCCAACCTTTCCAGCCTCTCCTTCAAAACATCTTTTGGCTATTGTTTTCCACTTGCCTCTCTTTTATGAAGATATAGTCCTTCAGAGCTTCATTTTTAGTTTGCTCTGCCTTATCACCATATTACGTTATATGTCACCTACCATGATGGCTCACAAATCTCTTTCCGCAGCCTTGATTTAATTTTCATACCTTATTTCCTGATACATTATCTGGATTGCCCTCTTAATTGTCTAGACTTAGCATTTGAAAACCTGAGGTTTTAAATTTTTCCCAACTATAAACAATTTCCTTCTTCCCTGGTCTGCTCACACTAACAGCCAACAATCTGGTCCATTCTATCATCCACTCCTTCCTCCTTTTCAGCTTCCTTAGGGCTGAACTGCCGTTTTGCTTTGAATACACACTGGAAAGGATCCTCCCATTCAATACCCACAGTTAAAAATGAAAATGTCTCCTATTTCAATGCCTTCTTAGCGATAACGACAATGTGCCTATAGGTATTACCTGAAAAAATAGCCTTTGGAAAGGGTTTTAAACTTAGGTGTTTAAAACCCTTGTTTTTAAATAATAAATAATGGGTAGCATATATATTCAGTGAATCACTATAACTTTTAGAGTAGATCTAAGGTTGGATGGTTCATCCTGACCCCAATACACCTTTTGATCAAATGTGTCATTCTATTTCTTCTCTCTCCCTACCTATTCGTGACTGTGACAAAAGTTTTTAATATAGAAGGAACAAACTCTCTACTTTTTATCTTTCTTTTTCTTTTTAAATGCTTGAGTCCTTTAGCATTACACATTGTGATGGTTTTAACCAGCTGGCATTTAAACTCCTAAGAGGCCACTCCCACCCTTGTTGATAACAGAGGGACAAAAGCTGAGACTACAGGTTGAGATAGCAATTTACTGAAACCTAAAAGCAATGGGGTAAGAAATGCACAGTAACAACAACAGTATTGATAACAAAACTACACAAAAACGGTGTTTTACCCCCAAAAGGTTTCCACGACCTCAGCTTAGTTCCATGTGGCTGTCAGGACAAGAACAAGATGGCAGAGTCTCCCTGTAGGAAACTCCCTGCTGTAAATTTCTTTTACATTACAAGCTTCACAAAAAGTACTTTGTCTTGATGGTCTTCAGAAAGTACATTTTTACATTTTCAAAAGATGTTAAAATTTCTAATCCAGCAACATTGTCATCCAGTGGGACATATTGTAACTTTTGGATGTTGCATGTGTGGAAACAAGTGCTAATTCCCACTGCAGTTCTAATAACTGTAAAGAACTCTAATTCACATCATAAAAAGCTTGTACAATGTGAAAAATAGATAACCTGACTCTTATTCTGGATTTATGCATTCCACATGAGTCTAAACTTTCTACATTCATTATACAATCTACATTTGTAACAATTGTAAGATAGATTTTCTGCTTTCATACAGCTAAAATCACCAAATACTTTGTTAAAGATGGCTGTTCTTCTTCTTTGGCCCTGACAATCCGGCAGTCTATACTTTAAATTTTATATTATTTTCTTTACAGTACTTCTTAGATATGGGCTTCTTTTGGCTTCTTGTTCTCCAATACATTGCAGGCAAACTGCATTTCCCTCAGCAGGAAATGGGTAGTGTGCAGTATGGGATCAAGGCATCAACACTTACCTTAGCTGTGAAAAATGAAGCCAGCCTTTATTACTCTCTCATTAGCTTTTGTTTTCATCTGTTGTTCACGGAAATGTTTGTACATGCCCTAGGAGACAGTTTATTATAATATAACAAAAATCATTAAGAGACACATGAAAACCTTGACAATGAATTGGAAGTGGACCTAATAAGACTATTACTAACCTAGATTATAATATGCTATACATTGGTATCAATTTTTTCACTTGAGTAAAACTCTTAAGTGTAAGAATGGCATGGGGACAATCTCTCAGAGTCCAGCTAGCTCATTAAACATGCAGTTTGTGATGGTTGTGGGCTTAGGGGGGTTCACTCAAGCTACCAGCCACAGCTTAGAGTAAACCCTAGAGAAAGAGGGAAAGAGAGAGAAAGGGCAGGAGCAAGAGAGCAAGAGAAGAGGAGAGCTCCAATCTTGTTACAATACAGTATATATTTTCCCATTCTGAATATTCTGATTCACAGTAACCAATCAGCATAAGACACAAAATCATATAGAATTTACATGTAGCCTATAGGGGTTGCTACATTAACATACTTGTTATACCTTAAACCTAAACTCCACTCCCAAAAACTCCTTGCCATATTGGCAGGGTCTTCTCCAACCTTTGGACTTCTCCAACATGCCTTCACTACCTTAGGGAATTATTTAACCATGGGGATTTGGTGGTCAGCCGAGCTATTGTTTCCTAGTCATTCATTGACTAGCTTCTGGCTTCTTAGATATCAAAGGTTGCTTTCATTTCTACCCTGCTTATATTTCATGTTGTCAGGATCCCTTTGCCACGTATAATTATATGGCTGTCCTGATTCATCTTCTCCAACACTTAAGCTGGTATCTCTTCCTTCCTTGTTCTATTCTTCCAAGGATCATCATTTTGCCACGTGTGGTTACTCCTCCTTTCTTACCATTATAACAACAATAGTGGGGAAAGGAAAAAAAAAAAAGGCAGTGACTTTATGAACCTCATTGTTTAACATGATTCAAACTATGAAAGAAAGTATGATTCACCTTGATGCTTTCCAAATGTTGGCATTACTATAGTTTAGAAAAAGGCAAGTATACAATTTAGTTAGTAGAAAAACAAAATAACCATTCTTTAGAAAAATATAATTACTTCAACATTTGTCTAACCTTAAAACATTAATGATTTACATTTTACCATTAAACATTAGAATATGGTAAAAATATGGCATATAGAATATAAGACTTTTCTTACTATGTAAAATAATGTGAAACTATACCATTAAGTGATATATTTTTGTTTTCTCAAAATGTAATATTTAACATTTCAAACTGGGATGATAAAACAATTTGGTTTGATAATGTTATTTCCTGGAAGTAGTTAAAAGGAGTAGGTTTCTTCAAAATAAATTTTCTGATATAATTGTATATGATTAATAAGAGTAATAATTAAATAATAGTTAAAATTAAATGCAATTTAATAAATTTTTTTATTTAAGTAATCCATTTGCAGAAAACATTCTTTTTCTTGAGTTGAACATCTATATGCATATCCATCTCAGGAATTATGTTTTTAATGTAAAATTTTACAGAAGAACTAGTGTGAAATTTAGTACTTCAGTTAGGTAAACCATTGATTCTGTAGTGGTAATAGAGTCACTGCCTGAAGAAGCTCATCAGTTGCAAAATTGGTTTTCAAATTACAGGGTTGATGTTTTTGAGATCACCATCTTGAAAGGGCAGTTCTTGGCACTATAAACTATGCTCTGAAACAAACTAGATTTTTTCTTTAATCATTGTCTGCAGTAATTTGTTTTTATGCCTTAAGTACTTCAGCAAGTCCATAAAGGGGAAGAAGAACACATCTGCATGAGCACAAATCCCCATATATGAAACCTCAACATATATACACAGAGACATATATACATATTTACTTTTGGTATTTGAAATCTAGCTGTTGCCATACTGCAGCTATTTCAGATTCTTTTCCAGATCTTTTAAGTGGGTGTTGAGAGTTTTGGTGGGACATTCTTAAATGCCTCTGTCTTATTAAGTTGTGAGGAAAGTGTGAACTAAATGGAAAGAAAAAAAAAAAACAAAACCAAAAAAACCCACAAAAAAACAGTATATCAGGCTTGGCTACTGAAAAAGAGGAATAGAGAACAAGCTGCATTACTAAGAGCCAGCGGTTTACTTTCAAGGTAAATTGCATGAATTCAGAGCTGAAAATATTTTCACGAGACTGTCACCTCTGCAAGCAGTGAGGTTCAGTCTGATAGGTTTCACGGCATGTTAGATTTTATGAAGTCACATGCCAAAAATATATTATGCCCAATTAATTTAGTGCTTTGTAGATACAGTAATTTGTGAATCTTTATGACAACAGCTCCTGGCCAGGATATTCAGAAACAGATTTTTGTCGATATGGCTTGCAGAACTTGTCCCAAAAAGCTAGGCTGCAAGACGACATAAGAGGAACTAAAATTTCTACAGGTGACCTTGTGCCTTTGTGTTTTACTTTCAAACTCTTATTTTCCTATATGAAAAGAGTGTTAGGAGTACTGTTATTTTTTATATAATATTTTAGAGCTATATTAATCTGTTTTAAATGTCGAAAAAGCATGAAGGAAGCTTAGATTGTACCAGAACTTTGTGTTTCTGAATGTATGGTTTCATACATGCTTCTTGCATATCTATTCATGCCCTTTTGAAATTTATCCTCCCCCCCCTTCTATGCTATCCCTAGTTTACACCTTGTGACACAAAGGTTTTGTTTGGGTTTTTTTTTCCTAGTAGAATGGAGTGACAAACCAAGGGACAGTTGTCAACTGACAATGAACAGCTAAGAAGGGCTGTGTCATATACTGATAGAAAGGGATGAGATGAGATCTTATACGAGGAAGGAGTGGATAGGATAGAAATATAAAAGTTTTGCTTTATGATTCAGCAGGCATTTTACAGAGACAAGTAGAGAGAGAAAAAAGACTTCAAATAAATATTGAGATCTGACCATGGTTTAGAGGTATACTAAGTTAGCTAAATAGGAATTATCTTTCTTAAAAAAAAAAATGAATGTAGTAAAAAAAACTCCGCAATTTTTAAAAATCTCAATAAATATTATTTTCAGTGAGGTGAGATACATAACAGAAGTACATCACATTCCAAGACACTAAAAGTCTAATTCCATTCTCTTAAAGATTTTAACATGACACAATTTAGCCATGCCTGAATATCCTGACAAAGCTAAGTAACGCTTAGTTGAAAGAGTGTTAACTATAAACAAAGTTATGAGTTAACATACTTCAACTACTGAAGCTAATACTTAGGACTCAGCATGATCTGAGTTCAGAGAAAGAAGGCTAACTATATTGAGAGTTGAGTCATACTGTCAAAAAAGAGAGGGCTCTCATTAGGTTGTATGTTTGTGGATCCCTCAACAATATTGGATGTGTGACTGCTAGCTCATTTAAGAAATGTGTCAAGTTAAAATGAAAATATTAATATTATTTGATTTCTTTTTGGTCATGATTTGTGTTCATACTGTGGGAAAATTTTGTTAATTTTTCCTGTGCCTTACGGTTTTGGTTCTCTCATCATCCAGCTAGGGTAAAACACAGTTCCTTTCCAAAGACTCCTTCCCAATGACTCTCAGAGGCTGTTTTCCAAAAGGAAGTGCACTTGCAGGTTTAATCAATGTCTGCAGCAAGACAGGTGGGAAGAGTTTCAGCCCAGGTCCATGTTGCATGGTATACATATGAGTTCGAACATAAATTCAACCAAATGTTTTGATATTGCTTTGAACTTTGTTTTCCCACAGTTTTCTTATCTCTTGACTATCCACACTCTACACATATTGGTTTGATCTCAGTGTGTATGTTGACTTGGACTGCATTCAATATTTCCATTTGGAAAGAAATGTGAGATTGAAAAAGACACATGTCATTACCCAAACCTTCCTTGGCCTAGGAGGAAATTATTTCCTGAGTTAAGAATAAGTGACTGAAATCCAACCTGAGAAGCACAGAAATGGAGAGAAGGCATTTGTAAATCTCACACTGGTAGTGAAATTTTGGTTGTTTCAGGCACAAAATCACAATTAGACAGTTCAGTGCATTCTTTCTAAAACACATTTGTGTTCCTTGGTAATCATAACATCCTTCACATTCCAACCTTTTTTATCTGGCCATAAGTCTCTAGCATCACCAGCAATATATCTCCAAAGCATTCAGCTTCAACCAGTCCAATATATCTTCCTATACACAAAAAAACCTACACATGATGGGGGTTTTTTCCCCCCAATTTACACTGCTTTACACATAAGAAGTTATAAAAATTCTTACTGCCCTGGTTTTGAGACTCAGACCATAGAAACACAAAACAATTGAAGCTTGAAGGGGCTTCTGGAGGGTCACCCAGTTTAACCACTTATTACGAAAAGCCACCCAGGCTCCTGGGTGTGTGCTCAGGACCAGGTTCAGATGGCTTTTCAATAACTGCAAGCTGCAAGGAAGGAAACTCCACAAACAGCTGTTTTCAGTCACCCTCACAGTGGGAAAGGCCTTTCCTGATGTTCAGTCATTTGCTTGATCTCTGATATAGCCCTTTTCATAATATACCTCTTTATATTACCACCAAAATGGTGCATTGCTGACTCATGTCTGACTCACAATACAACATCATCCATCTGTTCAAGTTAGGCTGTCTCACTTGCAGGACTTGGAATTTTTCTTTTTCAATCAACAAAAATGAAGGAAAATAAAAAATCTGAAACAATGGGAAAGTATAGAGAAAAATAAGGAAAAGTAGATAACAAGTAAAATGAGGACGTAAGCCACTTAATATACGTACTATTGAGAACAGAGACTGAAAATGAAAAATACCTTGGATGACTCCAGGAAAGGCAAAGAAATACTTGACAGTATTCTGTTTAGACTGTACTTCTCATTCCTGAAAGAAACAGGGAAAAAATGAGAGGTAGAATAATAAACTGAAAAAGAGAAGTCTTATTGTCTTTCTAATACTGCAAAAGAGTGACAGAAGATGGAAATGTAACAAACCATGGAGAAGTCATATTGCAATAAACAAAAGAGTGTAAAGTGAAAGACTGAACAAACACAATTAGGAGGAAAAAATAGGGAAAACTTGATAAAAAGGTAGATTTGACATTCAGATTGCTAGCATATAATGGGTTTGACCTTTAAATTATTGAATTTACTTTTTTCTTATCTCCACATTGTACTGAGTTCTATGGGAAATTTTACATTTTAAAACACTTTGATCAACCCACCAAATTGAGCTATTTATGAATCTATATAAAAAGAACTGCCCTTCTTAAAATGTATTTTTCCAAATTTGTTCACTGTAACTGCCAACAGGGAACTTACATGGTGCTGAAGTTAGTCATGTATATTTCTGAGAAAGTATTTTTTGAGGTATCTCAGAACAGTTTAGCTCTAAGTCAGTATGGCCCTTATTAAATTAAATTGCACACATGCTGAATCCTTGATATCACTTATAGTTAGTCCAAATGTTGTGAAGAATACTAAGGCAGATGATATTTAGATTTTTTTATGCACTGATGATATACATAACTTTTCTTATTCACTTGTTTTTGCAAATGCTGAGATTAGGAATGCAGCCAGGTAAATTTCTACTTTATGCTTTTTCTTCTCTAAATTTTCTTAAATAGCTCAGAACAAATAAAAAACAAATCTAGAAAATTCTTGAACGTTAGGAGGAAAATAACTGTGTTAAGGATATATCATGGTAAAGCAGTATGGCATTTGCAGCAAGCAAACTTATGAACTTGCCAGCCTGTAAGTTAAAACCTAGTTTGAACTCATCATTACCTTGAAGTATTTCTCAGAGAATGCTAGACTGATTCTGTACTTTGAGGGGGTTGCAAAGTATACCCATGTAACATAATGCAGTATTGTGTTTATGCAGTATTCTATCTAGAAGCGTCTATAAAAGTTATGTATTTCATACAATATTGCAAACATACTTAAATAACAGTATGGCTTCAAAGAGTGAACCACTGAGAAAACTTGCTGTAAAAATTAAAGGTTGTCCAAGGTCACAACTAAATTAATTTAGACTCAGTGCCCTAACAGAAGCTTTGAAAGTTCACACTACACATACGTTTTTAAGTAATTTCTTTTCTATTTTTCTATGTTAGCAAACAGATTAATGTAAGAATTGGTCAATTTAATTTATCTATCTTGCTTTCTTTAGGTTATATCCTCAAGAACAAAAAAAGAAAAAAAGTCAAGAAAGAGAAGTAAACTGAGCAAATAAATATTTTGGCAGTCCTTATTTTCTGTCTCTTCTTTTTAACCTTGCTTTGGATTAACCTTGACTGGATTCCTGATGCCTATCCAGATGTTCTCTCACTCCATAGCCTTGACTGAACAGGAAAATTAAAGCTTAAAAACTCATAGGTTTACTTATCAAAGGGAGATTGACTTCCACATGGGTACATCTTTACATGGATGTGCCGTCAAAAGAACTGACTTGGTGAAAATTTATTGCCAATTAAAACTGTAGGACTGTGAGAAAAAAAGACAAAAGTAAAACACCTTTCCCATACCTCTTCACTATTTCTTCCCAACTCCTCCACCACCTTTCTTGTGGACAGTGCTGGCAGGATGGGGAATGGGCACTGGGGTCAGCAGCAGTCTGCTGCTCCTTCCTCTTCATATGTTTTGCTTGCTCCAATATGAATCCAGCCCACAGGCAGCAGTCCTTCAGAAAATGTCTAGCTGCTCCAGCATGGAATACTCCATGGTCTCCAAGGGAATAACTTCTCTGCTTTGAACCCCTCCAGAGGCTGCAGAGGAATGTCCACTCCAGTGTTTGGAGCACTTCCTCCTCCTTTTTGTCTGACACCTTGCTGTCCACAGGGCTGTTCCTCACACATTTCCCCCCACCCCTCACTGCCTTACAGTGTTTTCCCCTTTCTCAAAAGTGTTTATCCTGAGGTGCCACCACGTTGGCTTGGGGCTGTGGGGCTCAGCTGTACCTTGCAGTGGGTTTGCTGGAGCTTCCTGGAACTGGCTGTCCAGCATGGGACAGCTCCAGCCATTTCCCACAAGGGCCACCTCTGCAGCCCCCTACTACAAACACCTGGAAACCAGCACTCAATACAAACAATTAAAATTACACCCCCCCATACCCCCCCTCCCCCTTCTTAAAATCTAAAAATGCAAGACACGATAGGAAACAAAATAGGATATTGGTATTATGATGAAAGAACAGGATAAAATTTGGATTAGAGTAAAACAGGATCCTATTGACCTTCCAGAGATCAATTTCTTCTATGGTTTTGAAATTCTGTTAAAATAGCTCTAATGTAATGAGAGCACCAGTAAATTAGTTAGTTAGAGGATAATGAATTGCCAAAAGGAAAGGGTGAGATTAATTGCCTTTATCAATAGCTATTTAAAAGTTTAAACATTAAAAAGAAAACTAATCATACAGATTCTTTATGTGGCTTATGAGGAAAAAAAGACAGGAAAAAGAAATTCAGAGATGGCATGACTCAGCCCTCAAAGCTGATGACCCCTCTTGTTCTGTTGATTATGTGCAAGACCTTGATTAGCAGAGTCTGGCTAGTTTTTTTAGATCCCTAACTAGCTTCAATATCTCTTCTAGTGGTGCTATCAATTGAGATTAATCCCAATTGAAATTTAGAGTTTCAATATCAGTGAAACTGAGTATTCATATTCTAATATACTTTATGACTCTTACCAGGGCAAGATATGCTGTTCATCTGGTTCCTTTTATTTCTTGCCTATTTTTAGTTGTTTTATTCATTTTGTCCAACTGCAGAATCTTTGATAAGTACTATCTTCCTTATAATTAATTATGCTATTCTTATGGCAAGGACATGTTAGTCCCTGATCAAGCTTGTGTGGTCTCTTCAGGATACAAATAATAAATGAAGTTAAACGTCCATACATAGAGTCTGACTAATAAAAATGCCAAATACTCCTTTCAGATTTTTCATCAGTCAGAAAACAGCTTTTTTTTCAGATAATGTTCTTTATTATTTTTTTAACTGAGTGCTAATATTGCAACTTTATCTTTCATTTATTCTCACTATTATGACAAATACATTACATTGCAGGTACAATACAACTAATGAAAAATTGCTTCTTGCATCCTAAAGCATTACTTAGGAAGTAAAATTTCAGCCTTTCATGAGCTTTAAAATATTTATTTAGTGAAGAACCCACCCAACATTAGCATACCTGACCGCTTTTTTATTTTAGATTGTTATTTTAGACCCTTATGAATTTAGATCACTTCTTATAGTAATGTAACTGCTTAGAAGAATTTTTCTGGGGAACTCACTTGTAGCTGGAAGAGATTCATACATAATTTCCTTTCCTAACTTGCCTATTGATAAAAATATTTGCTGAGTGATCTTTAAATGTTTTATTTTACTGTATTTTTTAGTGCAAGATAGTATTTTGCACAATCTAAGTTTAAGATCATGTAGAATGATATGTATGTTTCTGATAAGAAATCAGTCTACAAATTTGTTTGATTGAATGTTTTCTTGAGTGCTGAACACTACTTTTTTCAATTCCTATTTGTGCTGCAAACTGTTCTTAGTATCTGATGTATTGAACAGTGCACAGATTCAGCACAATTCCTTGAGATGAAGGCCTGGCAGAACACTCTTTAAAATGCATTAAATAACAAGTTTATATTATTCAACTTTGTGTAATGCAGATTTAGTGTGCATATTTTTCTAACATCATCACTCTTTAATTTGGTTTTGAAGGTATTAAATGTTTTTCCATAGGAGTTAATATAAATAAATAGAGTGCCATTTTAGTCATTCTTTGCTTTTGTTAGTGAGAAGAGGATTTGATATAATTTGATGTAATTTGCCTGAAGATCTTTCAGTGATTAAAGCAAAAAACATTTATGAAGACACTAAATGAGATTTTTTAAGTGAACAAGTTTTTCATAATAGCATAAGAATTAAGATTTCACAGCATGATCTTACTACAGAGATGCCAAAAACTAATAAGGATTATTAAAACACAAATGAACTTTTTAGAAGCTAAAATGATCTATACACTACAAGAATGTGTAAATGAAGATAGAAAGTTAAATTTAAAAGCATGACTTCATGAAGATCAAAGCTAAGGATGCAGCCAGGTTAAAAGATTTTGAGAGTTTATTACACCAAAAGAAATGAAGCAATTTTTTTCTCAAAACATGTAATGTGGGGAACTTGCTCTTCACAGACCCCAAGTGGATGAATAAAGACATGTTCTTTTCCATCCCATCTGGAAATGTACTGCAAGCTCCTTGTTAACAAAGATATAGAGTTTGTCCCTAATAGTTCCTGCTCTGGTGTAGACACTTAGGAAGTAGATGAGGTGAGGAATGAGTCATTACCTACTACAAAAAATTGAGTACTACTTGTTATTACTCCAGCAAAAACATTACACTTACTACTGACACTTACATTTGGCAGCCCTTTGTCATTGTCTGCAAGGCAGATTTTACAAGAAGGGCTGCAAGGAGCATCTGGGGAGTGACAAGTGTGTTAGTCTGACTTCAGTGCTGGGGAAGGCTGTGGAGCAGATCAGTTCAGCTCCATCACAGGACGAACAGGAAATTAAGCTAAAAGAACACAGATACCTGTGTCAAAACACTGCCAAAACTACAGAAGGAACCTGCTATAAAATAAACCACCGCAGTGGGAATTTGAAATAAGCTCAGAAGGCAGGAACTTGCAACAGGAAGGTGCTAATTCCAGGCGTGATGGAAGTAGGGTCTGGTTAGCACATCCTGGTTAATGCATCTGTACAAAGATTTTCACTGTAACAAAGTGGGAAAGAAAGCTACTCATATGAAGGCTCATGCACCTATCACTCCAAATTATGGGAACATCCCTGTGGATACCTAGAATTTGGATTGTATGAACACAGTATCCCCAAAAGAGCATCTCTGAGAGCCCCACCATCAAAAAGCCCAGGGTGAAAAAGGACCAACTGGACACATCTGGATTAATGGGTGGTGACTATTTCCTGCTTGATGTCTCCCTGCTCCCCTTTTCTATTTCATTATATCTCTGCTTCACTTATAACTCTTAAATAAAGGCCATATTATTCACTTTGGTGTTTGGTCTCATTTGCATCTTAATCCCAGCAGAGACATTTCTCCCTAATTGGATCCTAACACAGGCCCAGTGAACATAGCTTTGAGAAAGGCAGGTCTTGTCTGACAGACCCAATCTCCTTCTATGAAAAGACCACACACATAGGTGATAAGGGCAAGGCTGTGGATTTTGTTTATCTAGTCTTCAGTAAAACTTTTGACACCATTTCCTACAACGTTCTCCTGGGGATGCTGGCTGCTCAAGGATTGGATGGAAGTATTCTTATCTGGGTAAAAGAAGGCTGAATGGCCAGGCCTGGAGAGTGCTGGTGAATGGAGTTTAAACCCAGCTGCTAAACAAGTACAAGGGGTGTTCTGCAGGGCTCAGTATTGGGATTGGATCTATTTAATATCTTTATCAGTGACCTGTACAAGGAGATGGAGTGCACATTCAGACAGTTTGCAGATGAAACGAAATAGGGCAAGGGTGTTGATCTGCTGAAGGGCAGAAAGGCTCTGCAGAATGATCTGGACAGGCAGGATTGGTGGGCCAAGGCCAATAGTTAGTATAGCATAGTATGAGGCTAGGTGTCAAGTCCTTGCACTTACTACCAAGTCCTAAAAGTGTGCGCAATATTTCCCTGTCTCCAGTCACTAGGGGCTTTATCTGGCTTCCATGATTTTTCAAATATCATGGATGATGGCTCAGCAACTACATAAGCCAATTCACTCAGGACTCTGGAATGTGTTTTCTCTGGTTACATATACTTATATATGTTCAGGTTCCTCAGATGGTCACAAATCTTATTTTCTCTTATGTAGTTAAGGACTTTGCTCCTCTAAGTCCCTGTAGTCCATCCACTCAAGAGATGCAGGAAGAGAGGTTGCCAGTGAAGACAGACCTAAAACATCATTGAGTACCTCAGCTTTTTCCTTGTCCACTCTTATCAGTTTGTCAGCCTTGTTCACCAGTAGGAGCCCACTTTCTTTGACCTGCCTTTTCTGGAGGAAATACCCGTAGAAGACCTTTTTGTTATTCTTTGTGTTCCTTGTCAAGTTAAGCTCCAGCTGCACCTTGGTTTCTCTCACCCCATCCCTATACAACTGGGTAGCTTTCCCATACTCCTCCCAGAATACCAGCTAGGGAACATAGATTTTCTGCAATGATAATATTTATTATCTATTAAACAAAGAAACAATGTTTTAGAAAAACAAATATATAACTGTGTGGGAATTAAGACAGTCAAGACACAAAAAGTGCTTCATTGAAAACTTTCAGTAGGGCTCAAGTATCAGGACTTTACTATCGATATGACTTTGATACTTATCAGAAGGTTTCGCACACCAACACCTTGGTAATTAACAGTCTCTATCTTATTTCCCAAAGGCAGCTCCAAGCAGCTCTCAGGGTCTGTCCATTTATGCCAGCAGCCAGTTCTCCTTCTTCTCTCTTCCTTCTCACAGCACCAGCTCACTCCATCCTGGCCCTGGCCCAGCCACCTGTCCCTGTTCGGTCCGTCGTACAAAGTCTTACCTTATCTACCCCTTGCACAACCTCCTGTCCCTGGGTCTTCACAGCACAATAGCAGACTCCATCTGGCTCCAGCTGCAACTGAAACTGAACCCTCTCCCAGCCAGCTCACTCTTTATCACACCCATGGCTGGGAGAACAAGGCTGTTCCCACTCTAGGATAATTAACACAGCGACAATACATCAGCCACAAGATTACCTTTAGTACCAACTCTATTTGTCTCCTCACACTATCTTCATTTATCTGACCACATAACTGTATAAAACTATAACTTAGAAAAGCAAATATATAACTATATATAACTAAAACAGACACACAATGCTTTATTTCTAAAGTAATTCTTATGCTGCCTGGAGTGATCTCTTAAAAAAGTGCTGCCATTGTAAAACCAAACCTAGAAAAGGAGTGGAAGATGTTTATTTTTTCTTTGTTTTCTTTTGATAGTTTGGGTTTTGGGGTTTTTTTATTTTGGGGGGGTTTTTTTCACTATCCAAATGCACTTTAATTGATGATAAGTTAATTAATTTTTCTTTAAGCTGAGTCTCTTTTCCCCATTACAGCAAGTTGTAGGGAATTTCCCTGTCTTTGTCTTGATGCACAAACATTTTAATTTTATTTTCTTCTCCTGTACTCTTAAGGAAGAGTAGTGAGAGCGTGGCTTGGTAGGCATCTGGCAGCCAGAAAATGTCAACCCATCACAGCAGGTTTCAGTGTTAAAAGTCATATATCTCCAATAGTCTCTACACATATATTTAACAAGCTATCAGTATTTCAGTTTTCTGAGTTCTATGTCTTGAGACATCATGTATTATTTGTTATTATATCATAATAATTGCTTTATTTCTTGTCTACTGTTTTAGAAAAAATATGATATACGATCTTTGATTTTTTTTTTGTTTGGTTGTTTTGGTTATTTCTGGGTTGGTTTTTTTTTCCCTTTTTTTCCTCCTTTAATTTTTTCTTTTAAAGTTTCAAGAAGTTCTATATAAGATGCTAAAAATTCCATTATTTTAACACAAATATCATTTAATTGGGTCATGTGAAACTAAAAACATGTGGAAACTGGGATTCTATTCTGTGAAGATAGTGTACACAAAAAAAGTTTGTATTTCAAAGAAATTTTAAAAGCCTAGTACCTCACATCTTTCAGCTTTGCATGAATTTCAAAAGAATTTAAGATTAAAGATCAGTGCCACTAATCAGTGGCACATATCCTGTGATAACTTGTTGCCAACTGTAGTCAATAATTTTCAGAAAAAAAGATACCTGTAACACTTGGAACAAATATGGGATAAAGTTCCCTTCAGAAAGTGCTCATTTAGCTTATCTATCCTCTTTAACCCGCTTATTTGAAAATTCTGCAAACACATTATGCTAACTGCATCAGAAAGGCAAAGATGTGAATGGATATTAATGAACCATCATACTTTTTATGACAAAACAGAAAATTATTCTTTATGAGGGATCACATTTGCAATCATAGGAACTAGCTTTTTAATACACAAGCCAAAGCAATTTATTTTGTCATTGTTCCACACTCTTTAGTGATCTAGTGCAAAAGTGGGTGAAGATATTTCCTTCACTCTTCCTTTCTCCACACAGAAAACACATTTAGGAAAAAAAATGGATATGGAGAGAGTGAATATTTTTCACTTTTTGCACTTTATTGTAATTAACAATATCTTTTTCTTTTAAGATTATGTACATGACCTCACATGAAAAGACTGTGAGGATAACAAAGCTGAAAATGAAACCTGGTATGGACAACATATTTCACCAGTCTTTAAATTCTTTAGGCATGAAACAGACTAAAAGTGTAAAATATGCAGTAGAACTTGCAAATTGTGCCTTAAAATAATTCTACTAGAAATAGTTTCTAACTTTTGTAGGAAAAGAGCTCTGCAAAGCATTCTTCCTTTCAGATGATTCATTGCCTCCAGGTTTAGGTATTATGGGAAAGATAAATGCTTCCATTTTGATGTTTTAAAGTTCATTAGTTAAAAGCATGGTATGAAAAATGTTTTAATACTACTTTGTTTAAATTTACAAATGCACAAAACTTATTTGATTTAAAAAGACCTTTCCATGTGTTGAACTGGAAGGACTATTGAACATGAAGTTATCCAATATAGAAGCAGGTGGTGAATTCAAAATCTGCTGTATTCTAAGTGATTTGTTATCAAGAGAATAGTACTGAAATGCTTATATTGCATGAAAGATTTTTTTCTCTTTTGCTGCAAATTGAGTCATCAGTAAAGACCTATATATCTGCCAGTGTTGTTATCTAGCTACATGCCATGGACACATAAACTGATACAGTGAGCATCTGGATTTCATACACCCATACACCGCTGTTGGAGTCAGAGACAAAATTAGGAGACTTTTAACTGGTAGTCATTCGACATGGCAGCATTAGCTTTTTCTTCAAAATAGTCCTGCTATAAAACTGGAAAGGTGATACAGGCTTAATTTCGGAAAACACTTCCAGACCTATAGGTACAGGAAAATCAGACAGAGTTCACCAAGGGGTAAATCATGTTAGACTACCTTGATAAACCCATATGATGAAATAAATAGTTTGGTGCATGAGGGGATAATGATGGACATTGCCTCTGTGGGCTTCATTAAAGCTTAAGACACTGTCTCCCATAAAATCCCCACAGACAAGCTGTTGGAGTCTGGGCTAGATGAGTGATGGGGAGAGTTAAAAATGAGCTGAATGGCTGGGCCCAGAGGCAGGCAATCAATGGCTCAAATTCCAGTGTGAATTGGAGGCCAGTGGCTAGCAGCATACTCCAGGGATCAGTACTGGGTCTGGTACTGTTTTACAGCTCCATTAATTGATATAGAGGATGGGGCAGAGGAAACCTTGGAAAGTTTTCTGTTGATATAAAACTGGGAAAGGTGGCTGATGCACCAAAGATTCATGCTCCCATCCAGAATGACCTCAACAAGCTAAAGAACCCAGATTAGAGAAATGTCATGGAATTCAACAAGAACTTTAAAATCCTGTACATGGGAGGAACATCCCCAAGCATAAATATATACTAATCCACACAGGTGAAAAACAGTTTTGTAAAAATGCTGTCTGATTGAAAGGGTGTCTTATTGAACAGGTGCCATCAAAGAGCCCTTGCTGCAAAGAAGTCCAATGGTATCCTGGTTGCATTTGCCAAAGTAATGGTAGGAGTTCCTTCTGTGGATCAGTGGCTGATCCTTCCCTTTCCGCAGAACTGGTGAGGCCACTCTTTGAGTCTTCTGTACTCAGAATGAGACACAGATACTGAATAGTCCAAGAAAGGGCCACAAAGATGACAAAGACACAGAAGCATCTCTCCTATGAGAAAAGGCTGAGACATCTGGAACTGTTCAGCATGCAGAACAGAACTATCAGGCATAAATATGTTTAGAGAGGATCTAAAGGAGACACAGCCAGATTCTTCAGTGATACCCATCCGCAGTATCAATAGAAAAGGCACTGGGGCAGTAAGAAAAGAACTGAAGCACAGAAGGTTGCATCTAAACATCAGGAAACACTTTTTCACTGTGAGAGTGACAGGTTGCTATGGAGATTGCAGAACATACCTCTGTGGAAATATTAGAAAGCATGGTCCTGGGAAACTGGCTGCAGGTGGCCCTGATTGAGAAATAGGGTTTAACCCAAAGACTCTTCAGACTTCCCTTCCATCCTCAACCTTTTTGTGATTCTGTGACTGTGAAGTCGTAATGGATTTTCTCACTCCTTTGATCATCAGCTGATTATTGTGAAATAACCTGGAAAAGGGCAGCCTCTAAAAAGTGTGAAATTGCTGGCAAAATTAGTTGTGTGCTATAGAGTTCTGTCTTATAGACATGTCAGATGCTCACTCTTGCCTGTGAATAGACTTTATCTGTCAGACTAGAACCTTGCAACACTGGATTAATTTGTTTTCAGCTCAAAAGAACAGTTATTGAAGTTGGGATTATTTTTTAACTCACTTCTGTTTCTTTCCCGGGAAGTTTCTGAAGAATGACCATTCATTTGAAGATGAGAAAACCAAGATCTTTTGAAAAATAAAAGGGATAATTACAATAATAAGACAATACCTTTATGACAAAAAGGGATAAAATAAATAGGAAAAGAAACCAACGTGGAAAGTACTGGAGTGAAAAAGAGGGAGAGACCAAGAGACTGCATATGAAATCTAGCAGAGATTCTAGATGTGAAACAAAAACTACACCTTCCAAATAGTTCACAGATAAATTTTTATAGTGTTTTGATTGAGCAATGCATTTATTTAGCACACTATCCAGTTTGTTGTTATGAGAAAGGGAAGTAGGGTGAGAAAAATGAAATTGTATGTCCATCATAATATCAAATAAAGAAGGTATAGATATTATATATCAATATCAAAAAGAGCAATTAGTAAAGGTTGAAACCTTAGTCACAAATGACTGATTTCGAACTCTGATTGTAATCCAGAGATAAGAAAGTAAAAGGTTGTGGTTATTTCTGAAAATCTCCATTTAAAATAATGAAGCAACATGATCTCAGAATAATTTCTTCATGTTTTAATCTATAAACAGATTATGAAGAATTTTTTTATGCTTTGTTTTACTATAAAAGACTTCATTATCAAATCACACATTTCCTTTGTTTATACAGGTAATACTGAAAATGAAATTCTGATGGAAAGATGCTTTAAGAAACATGAAATTTTAAAGCTTTTGCATTTTTAAATTTACTGCAAAAAATGAAAAATGATTCAGAATAGCTAGAAATTATTTTTGCATAACAATAATTTGATTTTGAAAAAAACAAACTACTAGAGTTTTTGTAGCTATTGACATAAAAATTAGGAGAAGTTATAATTACTCTCTCTAATTCTGGGAAGAATGTGTTACACATCTCTTACCAGTTACTGTAACTGGCAATATTATCAGACTTTTTCAAGGCTGGAGAATTTGGGATGTATATAGTGTTTCTGGATGTCCTTGATCCTTCCCTATAGAAAAAATGCATGTTAAAATAAATGTATGTTTTATCTGTATTAAGGGAAGAAAAAAAAAAAGAAAGAAAAAGAAGAAATAAATACCACTGTATTTTTTACATGAGAACTTTTTTTCTAAACACCAATTTCAGGTATCATTTTTTTTATGGTCTTATCTCTTAGAAGGGAAAAATAAAGCAGAGAAAGATGCACTTGAAGCTCAGTCCTGGAACAGAACCTTTGAAAGACAACAGAGAGTGATAAATAGACCATTCTATATCCCATTCTCTCTGAATTAGTACCTTAAACCTTATTTTTAAAGTATTTTTAGCAAAAACATATATTTCTATATGACATGATTATTTATCAGATGAGCCAGCTTCTTTTGACAAAAGCTTCACATTTTCTACAAAAACCACTGGTGAAGTATTAGGCGACCTGAATCTCTCAGGCACAAAACATTGTTCCCTTGAGGTTGATTATTTGGCTTCCCGAATATGTCATTCTAAAGAACAGCAGATACATCTTCCAGATTCAATTATGGAGAAGCGACACCATCATTTCCTCTTAATATAACAGTTTATCTTGCATTGTGACGATCAGGAAAGCCAATCCTAATGAACAAAATGTCAAGCATATGGGGGTAGGAAAGATAGCTGAAATGGCTCATCAGATCAAGATATGAAGTAATCCAACCCAGGAAAATTAAATAGCAAATTATTATTGTATGCAAAGACTGGGCTCATCTGTGCATGCATTAAATTTATTGTTTTAATTTATTTTAAAATAAAAATGCAACTTATTTGGATTAAACACATCACTTGACTTTAACAAATCCGTCTTTGTTATGTCTTTATCATAGATTAATTTGAGAAGTAATCTTAGTGTAAGGAAAGCACAACTAAATCATTGTTTAATGTTTGTAATGTACACAAATTGTATATGCAACAATCTTTTAGTATTTGGTCATCGAATTTGCCATAAATGAAGATACGAAAAAATTACCTCATCTTTCCCTCACATTATATTACATGTGTGACTAAGTGTCTTATTTGAAGTGTCTAATATTCAGTAAATTTATTATTAGTGTTTACAGGACAGGACTCATATGGCAGGAATCTATTCAGGCAGGAAACAATTTCAGAAGGAATAAGACATCCTAATCTGAAATTAGGATAACAGTTATAAACCTTTGCTCTGATCCACCCTGAGAAATTGAGGGAGTACACTAAAAAACCCTAAACCAAGTAGAACAGGCAATATTTGAAGGCACTAGGAACCAACCTTGTATTGCACTACCTCTACAGCATTATGCAGCAATTAACAGAGTGGCAATAAATACTTTTGTTCACACAGAATCATTTAAGTTGGATAGGACCTCTGAGATTAAGTCCAGCCTTTGAATGATCACCACCTTGTCAATTAGACCACAACACTAAGTAGTTTCTTGAGAAACTCCAGGGATGGTGATTCCACCACCTCCCTGGGCAGACCATCCTAATATATGACAACGCCTTCTGTGAAGATATTCCTCCTGATCTCCTACCTGAACATCTTTTGACACAGCTTGAGGCTATGTCCTCTCATTCTGTCACTGGTCGCAGGGGAGGAGAGGGTGACCGCCATTTGGCTACAGCCTCCTTTCAGAGTGTGGAAAGGTCTCCCCTGAGCCTCCTCTTCTCCAGGCCAAACAACCTGCAGAGCTGCATCCTCAGCTGCTCCTCACAGGACTTACTCTCTAGACCCTTCATCAGCTTTGTTGCCCTTTTAACATGCCACAGCTTCTCAATGTCTGTCTTGCAGTGAGGGGCCTAGGACTGAGCACAAGACTTAGGTGCAGCCTCACCAGTGCCAAGCACAGCAGGACAATCACAGCTCTAGTTCTGCTGGCCACACCATTCTTCATACAGTACAAGATGTCATTGTTCTTCTTTGCCCCTGGGCACAAGATAGTTGTCAACCAGCACTCTCAGGACCTTTTCTGCTGGGCTGCTTTCCAGGCACTCTGCCCCCAGCCCACCATGTTTCTGTGAGGGTGACTACATCACAACTTTCCTTCTGCACAGTGGTATCCAGCTCCTCCTGTTTGTTATCCATACCATATGCATTGGCATCAGTGTACTTCAGTTGGGCTGTAGATTTCACCCACAAATCTGGCATGCTACCACTAGGCTCATCTCTGCTGAGCCTGGTTTTAATCCTTTCTCTCTTCAGATCAAATATAAAGCCCTCCCAACCACCCCTGCCGACTAATGGGAAAAACTCTTTTCCTCCTTTAGACAGTGAACCTCATGCCTTGTTGAGTGTAAACCACCCCATGGTCAAAATAGCTAAAATTTTGACCATGGAAGCCATATTTCAGCTACGTGTCCATCAGGTGAGTTCTCCTGTTCCTTTCAGCATTTTCCCTGCAACTAAAGGAATGAGGGAATTTACCACCTGCCCTCTTGTCCCTTCAGCCCATCCTTTAGATTGCTCTAGGACTTCTCTCATCAACCTTGTCTCTGTCAACCTGGACAGCAAGCAGTGGGTAACAATCAGAGGGCTGGAGTGGTCCAGGCAGTCCCTTGTCTCTCTGTTGCCTGGGCAGGCAGCTGCTCAAGAACCCCCTGCACAACCAGATCCAACCCTCACTCCTAGGCTTGCCTCAGTTGCTGCTGCTAATTCTGCTGCTGGCTCACCACTGTTTTGGACATTTTTCTACAAAACCATATCTGTAAAATTTTATAAAAGTTTTTGCTTTGCCATCAGGTAAAGTGAAGACCGTTTGAAGTGTCAAAAAAGACATTAGACTAGCCAGCTAAAGATTTTCCTGCTCCTTTTGCCCTAAATGTTATCATTAACTTCCCCATTTCTGATGAAAGAGAAAGCCTAAATAATCAGTCAGCTGAGAATGTTTTTTTTTCTGAAGGGTAGGAGACTAGAATGGAGAAAAAATAGTTCCAACTTGTCCTCTCCTGAAGGAAGTATTTCAACTTGTATTATGTGGAATAAATACACTTTCTTTTTTTTTTAAGTTTTTGATCGCATGATTAAGAATCGACCCACCAGAGTGCAAAGAAGATTTGTCATTCTGCACGCTGGTGAGTAAAAGTGTTTACAAAAGAAATGTGATTCCACTTTAAGTGACTGAGAAGCCTTTTTTTCCCCCTCCCACAACCGGTTATAATAAAAATCAGTCAGGAAGAAAGAAAATATTTAACTTTGATTTCTGTGTAGAGTATTGAAAAAAAATGGACTTTGTTTAGGTATTTAGTTAAGTGATTTCAGGTCTCCTCATATACTGAATTTTGAAACAAAATGAGTTGATGTTTTTGAGGAGCTATTGTTGTGCTTTTAATTAATTCTTCTATCCTGAATTTAGAATGACAAAAGCCACTGAAATTTCAGTGAGATATCAGTGCCTCTGTAAGAAAATCTGGTTAGCATTTACTACATAAAACTTTAAATTACTCCAAACATCAAATTGAGGTGTAGGAAGTCAATCCAGATGAAAGTGGTAGGGACCAGTGTTCCCCACTGAATGTTTCCTACAAACACAGGTGAAGATCATCATATGAATCTAGTAATGGATTGTCATAATCTCAAGAACATCTATTTTCTGTATGTACATTCATCCTGCAAGTTTGGGATATTTACAGATGCAGTGAGTGTTTCTAACATATAGTGTGTTTGTGAAAATTACTTGCCATTGAAAAATATAAATTTAAAATTCCAGTCACCATTCCATGGTGCTTGGCTTCAACTGAGTTCTTGTAATCAACTGAATGTGGGCATTAATTATTTGTTTTTTATTGTTTTAATGCTAATTTTTACAAGTTCTTGGGTCCTAAAGAAGCAGCAACCTATATATTTTCTTTCTCATTACTTTCTATAGGACCATAACAATCACAAATTTTAAAAATATTTCAGTAAAGTTAAAAAGAAAATTAAGTTCAATAAATAATGAAAACAACCAAGAAGTTTGTGGAAAAAATAGCATGCTGCTTCTATTTTATCAGAGTTAATTTTGTACCTTGAATGTGATTATAAATGCAGCAAAAGAATTTTCTGAAGTTTTCATGTTACTTATTCAGCTGCCATGTCTGGAATGCTAAATACTTATTCTTCTATTGTATTTTAGTCCTTTCATTGCTCAGATCTAGAGAATAAACACATCATTTCCATTACAATCCAAGCTGGGGAATGGGTAAATCAGAAACTGAAAAACCTTTGATGTCCTATATCATGTAAACTAGGTTAAGTAGCTAAGGAAGAGAAGTCTAAAGCACCTTGATTCAATTTGTGCATAAGAAGGCAAGAGATGTTGTGGTGCCTAGGGGAAGGTCATGTTAGAAGTGCAGAGCCTGATTTAGAGCCGAAGGGCATCACATACCTGGACTTATGGAATGTTCAGAGAGAAATGATGGAGTGCATTTCAGGCTGCAACCACTGCAGTAAGGACAGCCCTTTTTCTGATAAATGCTGAATAAAAGCTTGTAAATTTATACTGCCAGCTGACCTCTGTCTCTCTCATACTCAGGAACTTTACCCATCTCCATTTTCCCTCCTTCATCCTAGCAAAAAGAGATACAGGGTAATTTTTTTATTAGAAAACTAAACAAAAGAAAATTCAGTATTTGGATTTCACCTAATTCCTATACCTTTCAGGTTTGGTGGTTTTGTGTGGATTTTTTTTGGGGGGTTTTTTTTGGTTTTTTGTGGGTTTTGTTGTTGTTCTTTTTGTTTGTTTGTTTGTTTGTTTTGTTTTCTTATGTTTCTTTTTTCTTTTTTTCTTTTTCTTTTTCTTCTAAAAAGCCACTGACTACAGATCTTGGATAAGTGAACACTGTCACTTGTTAGGTAATTGCAAAGCGTTAGAGTCAGTGTGAAAAAGAAAGCAAGAGAGCTCCAGTGTGACTTTTGTCCTTTAAAGAATTTTGGGAGTTCATACATTTTGTGTGCATACGACACAAACATTTTTTGTGGTCTTTCCATTCTCACAAAGGCTAAAGAGAATTCACAATAGAAAGAAATAGAGAGCAATTATTAATCAAGTTAATATATACACATAAATGTTACAAGGTATGCAATTTTTTGCTTTGAGTGATCTATATATTAAATATTTTTTAAATAATTTTGCAGCTTGATATAATTATTCCAGCAAAATATAACACCACATGAAGAGCTTGCTGAGCTGTATAGATTAAGCAATGTGGCTTTGTGGGTTTTTGTTTTGTTGTTTGTT
Organism: Alaudala cheleensis; assembly: GCA_013398995.1. Taxonomy (NCBI): domain Eukaryota; kingdom Metazoa; phylum Chordata; class Aves; order Passeriformes; family Alaudidae; genus Alaudala; species Alaudala cheleensis. The sequence goes on from VWYE01024139.1 coordinate 91,873, forward strand.
TTTTTCTCTCTTCTTTCACTAGTTATATCAGAATTATATCTCTTTTTACTTACTACTGAGAATTTTAAAAGATTATAATCTCTCCTAATTTGTTCATATAACTACAGTGTAGAGAATGCCAATAATAATTATCTACTGCCAGGTTAGTACTGCAGAGGGAGGTATAAATGATATTTTTCATAATAAATGTAACAGATTTTTCTGCTTCTTTCATCATTATAGTCATTGGACATACCCTTTTTTGTCTATGCATTTTTTAGTTTGTATGAGCTTCTGTATAAATCTGTACACAAGCATTTACTTGTGCTAGTACTTTTTTGAATCTCTTTTGGCAAATTATGTGAAGAGCAGAATCAGATAAAGAAAAGACAATGTGAAAATCCAAAGACTTAAGTAAAGCCTTTCATCTCTGCCTATAAAATCATTGATATATATATGGGTGGTTTTGCTTTTATTTAGTAGGAAGAGCTTCACAATAACAGATCAAAATTATAGCTTCCACTGTCTTTTACTGCAGTAGACCTTTTATGTAGCTGTTAAATTTTGACAAAAAGTTATTGTTTTTGATAGAAAACTATGAAGGTTTATATATTAATGGGATTATAGTTGCATACATAACTATTTGAGAAAACATACTGTTGAGGTTTTTTCCCTGTGTTTTTGTCTAAACACAAAGAGAAAAAAAATAAATGAAACAAAAACCACCCACCTACAATAAAAGAAATTGTATATTATATGTGCTATGGAATTAATTAATGATTAAAACAAAATGTGAGTTTTTGAAGGCCATTAACCTTCACTCATCATAAACATGTATTCAGTATTGCTGTGTGGATCAATGCAGTACTGGGCAGTAAAATGATGCACTGCATACAAAACTGAACCTGATAAACAAAACTTTACCAAGTATGCACATGCACAGTAAATCATTTTCATGCATGAAAAAAATAGCTTTACAAAATGTGCATGTACATGAGGATTTCCTAATATTTCCCAACCGACTTCTCCCAAACTCTTATTTTAATATCACTTCATTTCTCTCTCTTTTTTCTTTTCCCTTTATTTCTTCTTTTTCCATTGGACAAAATGTTATCTTCCTTTCTTCCTAGTAATCCCTGAAAAATTAAATTTTAAGCAATCATTCAAAATATATTTTCAATATCTAAATGTACTTCTATAACTGGACAGACTTTTTTTCTATTCAGACTCTGAAAGCAAGCTTATATCAAAAATATGTCATAACTTCTATGCTCTGAATCAAACTGTGATACTAATCTCCCTCAGAGAAACTGTTTCCTCCTCAGAGGAAAAGATGGCTGATGAACAGCTTCTGCCTGCTACCAGCACTACACATTTTGCACATCTTCAGAATGAAAAGACAAAAGGCTGGGTATGAGTCATTTTTAACTCTTTCATTTCCCTTGGATATGGTTAAATTATTACAGAATTTCAGGAAAATACTAATTATGAAAATATTTTTATTCTTTTCCATTCTAATAGAGTAAGATTTTTAAAATAATAACCTTATATTTGGATACCTGCTATATAATACTGATAACACAGATAATACTGATAATATAATTAGTTTTCATTTTGCAAAATGATAGTTATTTTTCCTAACAAGCAAATGTAGACATCTAGAAGCATTCTAAAGCAAGAGTCATACTCCTTCAGTGGACTTTTAAAAGAAAAGTGTACCTCATACACCTGAATGCTTTTCAAAATGGAATCGAAACTATTTCATTAGAAAAAAACCCAACTCAATACACAGGGTGTAGGCATTAAAAATACAAGACAACACTTCTAGATCTAATTTACATATACATATTTATTTTATACCCTTTAATTTTACCTATCCATATAAAATTACAAGTTTTCTTTGTTTCCATAGTTTGGTAGATGAATGTCATTATATGATTTGTAACTGCATCTACTTGTAACAAATAAGTAATGAGTTTTTGCTGAGCTGAAATACTTGACATTATGAGGTTTACATCTTCAAAAGTGTTTCAGACTGCATTTTTCTATTAATGCCTTGTTGGAAGTCATGCTTATTTCATCAAAAAAGACTCATTCCTTCTGCTTATAGCAGTCTAAATGAATACCTTTCTCATGTTGTGACATTTCTGAGTCGTGTAGACACTCTCAGAAATCAAAAATGTCCCTTAGTGTTCTTTTCACATGGTACCTATCTTTCTCCAATTTAGTTTTTAAAATTTGTTAAGAGAAATTTGAACTTGTTTATTTAGGACAATAAAATGATCAATACTAAGGAGAAGATTTTCAGAGTACTCATGACAGAAGACATTTCATATTGTTACAGCTTCTCTTAGACCTGTTAACCACCCAATTAAAAAACCTGTGAAAGTGCCATCCTCCAATCTAATGATAGACAGATAAAGCAGAAAAGTGTTAATACACTTAGACTGATCCTCTACTCATCAGTGCAGGAAATTAAAGATAAAACACTTGATTTCACAGACATTCACGCGAGTAGGATATTGAATATGGTACAGTCATCAAAAGAAATGCCATATGGAAACCCATATGGCTCCATTGACAAGTGCTAACAGACTTATGATTTGCTCTTAAAAATTGAAAGGAAAAGTGTTTTCTCTAATGAACAACCACTGCATGGAAAAATGTAACAGAAAGATGATGAAGGCAAGGCCAGAAAAGTAGAAGGGAAAAAAGAAAGAAACCAAAAAACCCCACTTCATTGGTGAATGATCACTTTTCAAAATTTCCATGTATAGAAATATATATATATTCTACAAATAATTTATTGTAATTCCTATTTTCTTAGTCACTTTTCCTCCTTCAAATCTTCTGGCTATACTCAGAGTCATTGAGAAAACAAAGAAAATCAGACAATATCGAGAACATAAAAAATAACTAGATTATTGATAATTTTTTTTATTTTGCTCAGGGCAGGCTATTGGGATTTGTTTAGTCATCCTGGGCAATTGTTACAGAGAAGCACTCGGAGAGTCTGTGTATCATTGCTGTCTTCTACCTGCAAATTGTTCCTTAATCCCACCACTGTCATCAGCCCAGTAGGATGTACAATTTGTGCCTTCTGTCTCTGGAATCTGTGAAGCATTTGATATGGTTACATTTATCTCCTCATGATTTTTCACACATATTAAATAGTGAAATGATAGAACAACCTAATTTGGAAGCGACCATAAGCCAACATGATAAAGTCAAGGAAAACTTCTATTTTCAATTAAGTTTCTCCAGGCATTATTCAGCAGAGTTCTTAAAACCTCTGAGCAAAGACTTTCAGAATCCCTGGGGAAAAGTTGGCCCAGTGTCTGACCACTTTGTTTGTTTTTTTCTTTTTTCATTGTTGCCATTTTCTTAATGGCAAGAAGAGACTTTCCTCAATATAACTTGTATTTATTCTTCTCATCATTTTGCTATGCCACACAGAAATAACAGATTAGGTCTTCTAAACACACATTCAATACTGAAAGACAATGTTAAGTTGACCCCTTAGCAATCTGTTCTCTAAACTAAACAAAGCCTGTGCACTCAGCCTGTCGTTGTGATACTCTGTAATCACAGAATTACAGAATCAATGTGTTTGGAAAAGACTTCTGAGATCATTTGTCCAACCTTTGACAGATCACCACCTAGTCATCAACTAGACTAGGATGCCATGTCTAGTCCAGCCACTATACAATCTCATGGATCTCCAGTGGCTTGTTTCAGTTTGTCAATGTTTTTCTTGTACCAGGGAGCCCCAAACTTGAAGAAATACCCCAATTTTTAACAATCATACAGTAATAGTCACTTTTAAACTGTTTGCTATGCTTTCATGGTAAAACCAAGGTGGAATTTAGTCATCAGTGCAATGTTTGGAGAGAATAATTAGAGAATGTAAAGCCATGAGATCCCTTGTGACCTTACATAGTCTGTAATCTTGCAATTTAAAATGTGTAACAAATTATAGGAGGAGGCAAAAATCCCATATCTCATTGGGTTGAGGACAGCAGTTGAATTCAGGACCAAATCACAGATTTGATATGACTGACATCTGCTTCTCAGGACAGGTCTGGGGAGAGAGCACATTTCTGACGTATCTAAGTTCTGAAGATTATTTAGTTCTCCAAATGATAACAATATAAACTAATCAAGGTAATTCTTGTAATATCCTTCTCCATCACCTCTTTTGAGTAACTCAATATAGAACACAAAACTAAATGGAAGGAAAAGGCTGCCCATTTCTGAAGTTCATGAGCGTTAAAGTCCTCTGGCAATGATAGCTAAGACATTGATATTGATTCCTTACAACTGGCTGACAGTTATATAAAAAAAGTAGTACATGTAAGTCAGACATGAGATATCTGTAATATTTGTCCTCTGATTACTCATTATCTATTTACTTTTTAATGGTAATTGCTTTTTCATGACTGCTCATAGTTTTTACGTTCTTATTTGCTAAGATATTTTTAGATTATCATAAATAGTATTTTTGTAAACTGCTGAATGCCCTGAAAAGTACAGTTTTAGTTCATAAATATGGACCTAATAGCAAGATAGAAAATGCTGCTACTGTTGCCCCTTACCAAAAAAATAATATATACTTATAAAAAACACATTTAAACAAGAATTCAGAATTATATTTTTGATATCATTTTCATTCAGTCTCTCACTCAGTTTTATTATTGTGAGTAATAAAGCCTTGTAATGTCATCACATGATGAAAATAATTTTTGTTCATCTGGAACTGTGCATTTCCTTCCCCGAATGATAAGATAATCAAGTAATTTGATATAGAACAGTAAATCAAAGAGAGGGAAGGATCCAGATTAGCAATAATTTCAAAAACAATTTTTTATTATTATTTCAAGAACATACAGTCAATTTTAAAGACTAAAAGGGNACAGGAGGAAAATGGGTTTAGTTTTAATATGAAGGACATGAGTATGCATATTTGCACTATATAGGGGAGGTATGTAATTTTCTGAATTATATCCCCAGGTTCAGGTCTAACATATTTGGTTGTAGGATTTCACAGTCAGTAAAAGTCACAGAAGCCCCTGAAACCATAACAACCTCTGCATCACACTCATTGCATATTACCTTCAAGTCACTGACTATTATGCTGTAGATACTCACAGAATGACAGTGTCTGTATCTTAGTCCTTAAAAAAATGCTTTTTGCCTAGCATTTTCAATTTTTCAATAATGTTTACTTTACACAATTTGATTATTTCTTTTCCTTATTTTGTCATATAATCTCTAGTTGTCTGATCTGTTCCCTTTTGCTACTACAGACTACAGTGTTGAAGACAGCTTACTGTGTGTGCAGAAGTGGGCTAGATGGCCTCCTAGATGGGTTAGATATCACTCCCAATGTATGCAAGTCCATAATTCCTTGATTCTGATTGAAGAAAAATTTTTGTATTTGGTATAACATAGCCTTTTCTTTACACAAATCTATCAAAGGTGTTTGATATTATTATTAAAATTCATTTTTTTGTGATTTTTTTATTGCCAGCTCATACTGCAACTGTACTTTTCCAAATTTTTCTATTTGTCAAATGATTGAACTAAATGACATTCAGTTATTTACTGTGTGCTGGTCAATTTTATTGCCTCTAGATGAATGCCTGAAATTTAATCAATATTAAAAAAGAAATACTTGAGTGAATAGTGAATAGCCATATAAATACTCATAAACTTTGGTGGGTTTTTATATAGAAATAGTATTTTCTGATGAAGTGTTGTAATTCCCCAAGAAACTGCTTCCCCNAGGGAAGGATCCAGATTAGCAATAATTTCAAAAACAATTTTTTATTATTATTTCAAGAACATACAGTCAATTTTAAAGACTAAAAGGGACCCTTTTTAGTTTTAAAGGATTCAATTACTTCCTAGTGTAAAACATGGATTTTAATTATATGTTTTGTTCATTTTATGGTTTAGTTTTTCATTCTTACTTTACCTGTGGGGTGTAAAACAAGATATTTAGGAGAAAGAAAGCTATTTAAAAATGCCCTGAATGTATGGCAAACATGTATGGTGAGGAATGGTGGGCAGGGAAGAGCATTTTTCCACTATAATAATCTACTTAGTAAATTGGAGGAAGAACTACCAGAATGGTAAATTAATCTAGAACTCTAGGGTAACACTGATGATGAATTCACAGGAAATTTCTAGTTTATTTACAGGTAAACTCTACAAATAGGAATAGTGAGTGTTTTGTGGGAAATGAGTGTTTAAAAAAGTAAATGGTGCATGTTATGAGAAGGAAGGCTCTTTAGGAACTTGTCCTGAAGCCATAAGTTAATAAATGTTATTGTTGTCACCTGCAGAAAAACTTCAGGCCTTTATGGCCTGATCTAAACACCCCTGAACCAAATAAGAAACTTTGCACTGAATTTGTTTTGCTTAGAACATCCATAGGAAAATAAAAGGGACACTCAAAAGCAAGAAGGCCCTTTAGGCACCCAACTCCCACTGAATATCAGTATTATGTATGCTATCTCTAACTTTGAAAATATTACTTTAAAACAGAATTTTAAATATTTTTCTTTTGTTTATCAAAGACATTTATTATAGGAGTACTTAGGTAACTTTTCCAACCCAGTGGCCCCTGTATAGCACTGCATATATTTTAATATCTTAAATAATAATAATTAAATAAATAAAATATTAAATTATAATAAGAAGAAATAAAATATTAATGTATAAAATAAAGAATAAATAAACAAAATAGTATTATATAATGCAATAAGTAAAATATTAAATAATAATAAATA